>VZDJ01007755.1:42273134-42298172 GCA_008694505.1 Cyanoderma ruficeps
AAAAAAAAAAAGAGAAAAGAAGTGTTACCTGGTAATAGAGCATAAAACTGAAGACATGATCTCCAGAATCTATTTTAGTAACCTGGCACAACACCAAATTTTTAGTGACCAAAACTGAAAGCCTTAACTTAGTCTTCATTAAAATCATTGAAATATAACAGACAATATAGAAATAAGTCTTAAGGATAATATAAAAAAATTCATATACTCCATTTATTTCCTTTGATACTTTAAGCAGTTGGTGTTCTGCCAAACCAAAAGATATAAATCTTGCTTTGCATTCCCCTGAAAATGCAAGTCATCTAAAGTCAATTCCCCTCAATGAAATTTTTTATTGTAATGCGTCCAAGATTATTTTTTTCCATTTTATTCTTATGGAATATTTCAAGAGGCTTACCTTCAATGTTCTGCTGATGCATCTAAAATAGTAATTTTGTGCAGTTACTATTAGAGCTTCTGATCAGTCAATCCTCTTGCATTTCTTTCTAGATCAGAAACATAGTTCCAGGGGAGAAAAGACAAAAAGGCAAGAGAATCTAAAAAGACACACACAAAGACAACATACGCGAAAACAAAAAAACCTGCCACCGAAGAAGCTCCTGCTTCTTTTCCAAATGTGTTGATAACCTTAAATATCATGGAGGTATTCAGCTGTTTTGAGAAACTGAATTAATGCCAGTCCTTCCAACTACATTTAGCTAGGTAATTTTTGAACAATAGGTAAACAACAGAATATACACACACACACACACATATAGTGTATTAGTACATGTATGTTACCCTTAATTATTACAAAAGGGCAGTTAACCATAGCATCAACAAGCTAGCTGTGGAAAGAAAGCTAAAACAGAGGGCTCAATAATTTTAAGGTACTGTTTAAGTTAGTTTATATTCCAAGAGTAGTAATAAAATTTAATAACCTCTCTGAAATCCTAGTGCAGTCTAAGCATTGCAGCACTTATTATATAATTGTTGTGAAGAGTATTACTACAAGTGTGGACAAGCTCTAGATACTTCTAAGTCTATGTCATATTTGATAGACTCCAACTCTGCCCTTTTTATGAGGAAGCTACAAAAATCATTATGGTAGTAGTGATTTTTGTAGCTTTACCATCATGGTATGGTAATCTCAGTTTCTCTTCTTTTCAGTCTGAAATTTTGCTATGTTTGTTATCCTTCCCTTGATTTTGTGTCTTACACTGGTAGCTGGTGTGCCTATTTAAATATATTCTGCATGAATTTAGTTAAGAAAATACATATTATGTATTGCAGGATGTGTAATCCCTTTTGTTAGGCAACTACAGCAAATATGGAAGAAACTGGGGGCAACAGAGCTTTAAAATGATTGCCCCAAAGACATTGACCTGTTCAACATGATAAATATTCAGGAAGAGGTAGGAAACATGACTGCTGCATACATTTGCCTTTATTTTAACTTGTGCTTACAGCCTTACAGAGTTTGCAAACTACACACTGGAACTGAAGCATTGGAACATAATAAATAATGATTGCTTAACAAAAAGAAGTTACTGGGCCGCAACTGGTTATTTAACAAGATTTCTATAGGGTGAAGTAGGAAGAGCTGTGGTATTAAGTGATCATTGAGAGGCATTGAGAGTCGGGTATCAATTCTNCCAGTTTTTCCCTACTAAATTTTCACTTGGATTCTGTCTTCTCTTAAATATTTTAACTGTAGGTTTTTAAAAAAATACCTTTGTATTTGCTATACATTTAGCTGTCTGCTTGCCCAACTGTGAAAAGGAATTTTTCAAATTATACATGTAGGCAAGTTAGTATTTGTTGTTCTTCCTCAATGTGCTCAGAATCCATTATTTTTTTTTTATTCCTATTGACAATATTTTTGTATCTTATCTACACTTTTTAACACAGATTACTTCAGGTTGTTTGTTGAACACTCATACCTCTTGTTATGAACCTCTGTGTATATCTACTTTATGAACTTCAGGTTATCTTCCAAGTATGCTAAAAATACTGTACCACATGTGGTTGCATTTGCTCCTTTAGAGATTTCCTGAATTAATTATTTTTGAAGAACATATGTGCATATAACTGTCACATATATACATCATTGTAAGCAGAAAAAGTTTCATATTCATCCCCAAAATGGTTTCTCTTTTTTGTTTACCATATATTTCTGTCCTCTGATTAGGTACTGCTTTCCCTTCTAAGAAACAAAAAAGGTATATATCAGCTGCATTTTTAAAAAAATTACTGCAATAGATAGGCAAGACCAGGTTTAACATGGAATCTTTTCAGTGCAATAAATTTCACTTTTCCTGACAGCTGCCCTACTTATCTTCGTAGTCAGGTTGCATGTCATGCCTAATTTAAAACTGAAAAGAAAAGAAAAGAAAAAAGAAAAAAAAATTAAAAGACAACAAAACGAAGAAACAAAAAAAGAAGAAAAAATAAACAACAAAAAAGAAGAAAACAAACCCAAACCCCAACAAAATCCAACAAACCAAGAGCACAGTTTAAAAATACAAATATCTCCTCACATCACACTATATGTCTGAGGAAGACATTTTTCCTGTCACCATAGTTCTAGCTCCTCTCTGTTGAATTAAAGTGGATTATTGCCATTGATTCATCTAGAATAGATAGTGAGTCACTTTAAGGCAATGGATGAGATAAAGGAGCTGTGCAGTCTGTCAGATGGATTCTCTTTAAAGAAGATAAACAGCTGTACACATTTTAGTTATAGCTATTATTAGAAGCTGATGTTGAGGTGATAATGGAATTAGTAGTACTGTGAAATATTAAACTTAACATGCTGCATATTGATGTTTCTTCCCAGGAAATCCTTGATGCTTACTGTTTCTGTCAGACAAGGTAACGTGCCTGAATATTTCATCTGACAGAAACAGCAACTCTGCATAAGCAGCTCTGGAAAACAACCAAACAGTGAAAAGGGACAGCTAAATATTTTTAATGGTGTTCATAAAGTAAATCCGGTAAGACTCTGTGTGAAGGCAGTCTGTACTCACTTGGGACAAAAATTACACATATAGACAGACAGATAATATACTGAGAGGGTTCATACTTGATTCCAAAAATTGCTAAGTCACAAACTTAAAAAGCAAATGCACAAACTTCTCTGTGGGAAACAAAGGAGCTATTTAATGATGCTGCTGCTAAATAAAATGTACAAAATGCAAATTTCATTGTTTTCTATTACTTACAATACTTACATTATTGATATCTTTTTCAGTGTCATGTTTATGCACTATGTTGTGTTAGTCTCTTCACTGTGGGAAAAATAAAATGTAGTTTTAACTTTCCACTGGGTAGACTGCTGATTAGACTGGGTAGACTGCTGGGTAGACTGGTAGATGTGCTGTCACAGTCAGTCAGCACAACTACAAAAGTCCAACAGTATTCAGTATACTGGAAGACTTTGGTGCGCTGCAGAATCTTATTTACCTACAAGAAATAAAAGCCTTGCCTCAGTGCAGCAAACACCACTTTTCAGTTTGGTGTTTATGCATACAGCAACTGGACAACTACTTTCCAGCCAGCTTCCCACTGACAGTGGATGTCAAGACTAAAGAATATGCTGATGGTCACAAATTGCATAACAGTAAAATAATGGGGAGATTGCATATATGCCCTTACACTGCATGTCAAATGGTGAAGACCAACCTATTGCAGCCTGTCTGCAATGAAATTTTAGCTTTTGCAGGAAATTGAACATTTACGTTTAGCTGAGTGCTTTCTTCGAGGACTCAATACCACTCACTAATATTACAAGAATGTATGATTACAGAAAGGAAAATATTTTTTATCTTACTGCCCCTGAGGGGAAAGCAGAGGAAATGCAATCCCCAAGTAGCTGGAACAGACCTAGTTGCAGTGTCTTGAAATTGTGGAGCAGACCTAGTTGCAGTGTCTTGAAATTGTTCAAGCAAGGTTCTGGTATGTATATAGAAGCAAAAGCACTCTTTCAGAAAGAGAATATCAATATATAATAACATTCAGAAAGTTATGTGAAAGCAAAAATGCTGATACATTTGTTAAGAAGAAAGATTTATGAAGTAGTACCTTGTAAGATTAAAAATTATAACACCTCAACAAAAATATAAAGCTATTAGAGTCTACATATGCAAGAAGAATACTTTGATTATTTTCTTACTTATATTCAATTAATGACTCAGTTAGACAACTAGAGAACTTTGACACAACCCATTATAAGATATCAGACAGTGACCAGAACCACAGAAGAGATTTCAGCACCAGATAAAGTAAGGAAAACCTATGCATCTGTGTCAAGCTGGAAAAGAAAAAAATAAATTAGTCCATGTCTAGAAAGCAGAAAATTTTTGGCTGTGTTCTGGAGACTGACCATCAGGAAATTGGAAGTTAATAACACAAATGGAAGGAGGGAATTGACTCCCTAGAGCATGCATCTGTTGAAGGAGTTTGAGAGACCTCTGGTAGGCATTCTCTTCTTTTCTGCAGATATCATGCAGAACTTCATCAGAAAAGAATGTCCACAGTTAGCTAAATCCTTCCTCTGCCAAGACAATTTAATCAGATATTTGGAATCTAGCTATGCTAAAGTGTTATATGGAGATCAGAGCAGCACAAATGCAAATAGGCAGTTGAACACTTTATGTGGAAGAATTGCTACAGATTACATAATGAAAAAAAAAAGTTACATTTTCTATATTCATTAACTTTTGTGCATTTTACAGAAAAAGAAATATGTGTGATACACCTAGATAAATTTTATGCTGCAAACCCAAAGCTTTTCTGTTACTGAATGCCTTATCTCACTTGATAGCTTTGGTGACCAGGCTAGAAAGATGCCAGGGTGTGTGGACCTGACAGTGGGGTTCTGTTGCAATTAACCTTATGTTTTCGTGTCAGTACAGCAGAAAGTACTGACACAGAAAGTTTAACAACACCCAAAGTAAAGGACATCTATAGCTATAAAAAATAATGTGCTTGGTCAGAGATTTAGCATATGTAAGCTTCCTACACATTCAGGAGGATGATAGACACCCATATTACCAGCTGACCTTCGGCATGGAAACAAAGCGACTGCATAACCCAGAGTTTGATTGTCTCTGAAAGTTTCTTTTTCTCAGGTCTTTTTTCGCAGTCTGTTTTCTCATGCCTTTCATACTGATATCTAAAGGCCATCAGCTTGTTTCACATTTTCAGGAAATGTTTATCAAATGAAATTTCTATAGTTTTTACACCAAAATAACCTAATGTACTAAGTATGATTTTATTACAGGACTATTCCATTTTTGGCAGTTTCTGTGTTGTCCCAAGGAACTACAGTGAGTGTCACATAAACATCTAAACAGAAGAATCTGTCAGTGCCCTTGCTTCCCATCCATGACTGCAATTAACAGCAGCACTAAGTGAGGATGGGACACACTAATTCCTGTGCCCAAGAGGGTGCTCTTCACAGCACATCAACACACTGTCTTATGAACCATATGACTCATTGCTCTGTGACAACTGGTATTCTCAAACCCTGACAGATGTTGCTAACATAACTTGAGAACTGAAACTACATTTTCTTATTGGAAATAGTGATAATTATGCAGATTTCTCATTCCTTCCCCGCTGACAAAGTCAGAAGACCTTTTTCTGTGTCTTCTTTATTGGTGGTTCTACTAAAGGAAGCCTGAATTGGCTTTAATAGAAGGAACCTAATAATCCAGGTAGGTTGTAATGATGATGTAGCTGAGTCTGATATGTGGTTGAAGTAGTGTAAGCATATGTTACTTTAGGCTACTGCAGAGTAATTTTTAATCAGGTGAAGAATATCTTAAAGATTTGACTTACAGCTTTAGTGCAATTCCAAACTCCCTGCTAGTGCATTTTTTTTACTGTTGACAGGCACACTGAGTGAGAGATGGAGAGTAATATAAAGTTTCCACAGCACCCCCTGATATCAGGAAGGCGTGTATTTGAAATCATCCCTTCTGACAGTTAAATGGCCAAGACAGAAACAGTAAAAACCATTAATATATATTAATGGGAGTAATTGTTTGAAAGTGGAATAAGAATTAAAGAACAGGAAGGACTGATCAGTCAAGACTGATGTTTTTATAATTAGTGCTTGATATATTCCTTTTCCTTGGATCATCTGTCCAGCTGATTTTAGTGTCTCAAATATCCAGTTGACACAATTCTTCTCTTTAAGTGTCCCATCTTAGGAAAAGCCACCTCTTGCTTATTTCGATCCACTTGCCTGCTATTCTAATTTGGCACTCTCTATTTATTGGATCGGAAGAAATGCTGGATAATCTTACTATGCAATTGTTTTACTCTTTGTAGATGCTTAAAAATCCCTGTATCATAAGAAGCATGATTTCTAAAGTTCTGTGTACAGTGAAATACTTTGTCTTAAGGATATGGAAGACTATTTTTTTCTCTTTTTTTTCATCAGAGGATACAGTTAGATTGGTCAAAGAAGCATTCAGCTTCAAAATTTCAAAGTTGACTTTTACACTGAACATTGCACCACATAATGCAATTTTTGTTGTAGTCTCTCATGACAGAAATACCTGCATTCGCTCTTATAATTTACAGTGACAGTACTGTCCACTGCTCCTCTTTGCCATTTTTCAGCTCTCCTAGACCGAGAAATCCTGAACCTCTGAGGGAGCAGTATTTCATCCGTATTACCTCTCTGGTATCTCTTTTGCTGTTTTAACTAAGTGTGATGCAGTAGGAGGTAAGACATATTTAGAGAAACCAACAAGCTCTTTTACAGCCTACAGATGATTTTTCCATATCAATTCCTTTGACTCCTCTGCCATTTGATTGAAACTCACAATTTCACTCTTTCCAAATATTTCCAACTTTCAGATAAGAAGGTCTTTTCAAGAATCCAGTTGTGTGGGCATGTAAAAAGTCTGAATACAAATTTCCATGTTCTAGTTTTTGACTGACTCAGCTGGCCACTTTAGTTCTGCATACCTAGATCTTCACCAGTAAGGCCATTCTATAATTAGTGAAAATTCACTGTGCATGTTAAAAATTAAGTAATATTAACAAGTCCTTTTTAATTGAAATACCAACATGTGGAGTGATGGCAACTTAATGGCAGATGGAACTCAGTGAACCACAGAAAAGAAAAATTCAAAAGTAGCTGATCTGAGTGAGGTCCTGTCAGACGGAGAAATAAATGTGTGATGTTTTCTTTACATTTGATTAGAGGAAAATTAAAGCACATAAAAGACATCTTCAGAATATGTTGTGCTCTCAATTAATGTGTTGCTGAGATGGTGAATGTGCAGAAAAAGTGAGTATCCTAATGTGCTTGAAAGAGGGACATTTAAATTGTACTGGAACAAACTTACTGGACTTGCATGCAGACTGCAGATGTTCACACACTTAGCAGAAACCAGATGAGTTCAGCCCCTTAGAAGGGTGCTGTGGGCTGGTACCAGACAACTGCCGAGAAAATGGCTAGATGAACTAAAAGTATAAACTCCTCAACAAAAACCCCAAAATGGAAGCTCCACAGTTAAATTTCTTGGGAAGCTGTTAAGGCAAAATTTATTAGATTGAGCAGTATCTTATCACTTTTTAGTATCAACCAAATCAATATCTAGAAACAATGATTGGATATGTGAATCCAAATATTTTTTTCCATTTTAATTTATGTCTAAAGCAATAACTCTTTTTATTTTTAGTCCTGAATACTTTTTTAATAGAGTAAACAAATGAAAATAGTCTATCAAGAGTCATAAAAAACCTGTGAAATCTTCCTTGTTCTTTGAAAGCAGTAGATTTAACACACTAAGCTACATTCCAAGTACTGCTCTTGGTAGTATAGAATTAACACCTGTTGGTTTTGACAGAAATTGTAAACCCAAAATAAAAACCCACTTTCAGTTAGCTGTGCCCTTTGGGGACGTATTTAATTGACTTTAGGACAGAGAGCAGGGTTATCTCTCTATCTTGTAGACCAGCTGCAATGCTGCTTTCAGCAATGAAACATTTCAACCTTCAGGAGAGAAATCCTCCAGTAAAAGAGTGCTGTTAAAAGCTCCTGGTAATATTGTGAACAGGATTGTTACTGAGTGCCCCATATGACATTGGAATTCTGGCACTGAAGAATAACTTGGTGTGAACTAAATTACTTTCACTACTATCCAGGATATCAGAAAGATCTGTAGTAGTTGCCCTTGAGCAGAAGGGCAAAAAAGAAAAAGGGCATTTGATCTTAATAGTGACTTATTCTCATTAATGAGAAGGATATCCTTTGTGAATTATAAAAGGAATAATGAAATGAAAGGAAAATGTATTGATAAAAAGCAATTAGAATAAATCCCAAAGAAGACCAACTCGTGAGAATATGGAAGTTGGTTTAAGCTTGAGTTGGTAGAGCAATCATACACACATTTTAAATTACTTCATTTTTTCCCCAAGGTTCTAGATTTGTAGATGGCCATGGTATAGTTAATGATGTCATGCCATACTTTTAATTTTTTTTTTTACTTGAAATGTTCATATCTATAGCAGTTTTTTAAATGCTTTGAGAAACTATTATTGCTTTTTTTCCTTTTAAATAGCTAATACAGGAAGAATTAAAGAATTTCCAGAAAGCTATTCGGATTTTCTTCTGAAAGATTTAAATAGTGATAAATAGAACAAATAATTTTTAACCACATCCCAAGCTACTGGGGTTTGTGCCCACAGCTGCAGACACAAACACATTCGTACATGTTTACCACAATATTTTATTCTTATAATTCACATTCCTCTGAAATTTCTTTAAATTATTTTTGGATGCTGATAATCTTGTACTTCCTCATAATCACCCATAAATATTAAACTACATAAAATACCACCTAAATATTAAGACATCAAAGAAAAAAAGGGTTATCAGACCACTAGAGAGAAATAGCCAGCTCTGCAGGAATCAGGAATAGCTAGAACTGTAGTGTAAATAACTTTGCCAAACACAGTTGTAAAAACCTGAAGGACTTATTTTTTCTTTTTCTCTGTGTTGGATTTGACCAATTTCTCTGCTGAATTGGACCATCTTTGTGGTTTAACTCTGGCAGCCAACCAGGGCCACGCAGCCACTTGCTCATTGGAAGAGCAAGAGTGAGAAAGCTCATGTGTTGAAATAAAGAAAATTTAGTCGATGAAGCTAAATCTGCACATGCAATCAAAGCACAACAAGGAATTCATTGCCCACTTTCGATGGGCAGGCAGTGTTCAGCCACCCCCAGGAAAACAGGGCCCCATCATTTGTAACTGTGATGGAATAAAAACACCAGAAGATGAATATCAGCACTTGTCCTTCTGCTTTATCTTTCTTTCCCAAACTTCTGTTGCTGAGCAATATGTCACACGGCACTGGATATTCCTTTGCTCACTTGCGATCAGCTGTCCTGGCTGTGCCTCCTCTCACGCCTCCACTTGCTAAGCCCCAGCCTACTCGTCTGGAGGAACAGAGTGAAAAACAAAGAAGACCTCAATGTTATAAAAGATAGTAAAATAAAGTATAAGAAATAAAAAATATAAAAAGTAAAAAAAAAATTATATGGATAAAAAAAATTCCCTATATCCTTAACATTACCCTTGTAAAACCCTAGCCTTCAGTTCTAATTTCTTCTCTTGCTATTACTACTGTAATAAAGATCAATAATATTCTAACCATTTTGAAAATAAACTCTTGGAAATGCCCAATTTAATAATGTTGAAAAATTACATTCATTTGTTAAAATTTAAAACCAATGTAAGTATATTTTGAAATTGGTCTAAATTGGGAAATAATTTGCATTATACTTTGGCATTACACATCAATATCTAAGCTAATTAGGTATCTTTTTGAGCAGTCAGAAATTTCAGCTATTCACTTAGGCACATCTCAGTCAAAGAGGATTCATAAAATTGTGGATGTTAGCTGTGATGTTGTACTCTTCGTAAGTACCCACGTCTGCCACAGTAATTTCCATTTTATATCAGTGAGAGAAGACTTAAGATATACACAGAATACTTAGTTATCAGGAATTTATTTATCAGGAAAAGCTAACATAATATTTTAAGTCATTTCAGTCTAGTAAATCAATTCTGAAAGACCATGCTGATGACTGAATGATTACAATCATTCTACAATCAATGTAGAAAATGAGATAATCACAAGGTTAATTCCAGATCAAATCTGGGTGAATACCTACTTTATTTAATGGTCATGAGGGACTAAATCTATCAAAATGTTAAAAGCTGTATTTTTAAAGTGCTGGTCATCTATTTAGAGAAAGCTTTAAAACTATTGTAAATAATGAAGAAGGTAGGAAATAAAAGGCTTCACTGTTTTAGGTTTTGTAAATAAACAAATCCTATTTCATTTGCTTTTAAAGGTAGTTAATTTAGGAGCTCCCCAGTGGTAAAATTCATTGGTAACTCTTAGGTATAAGTTATTTGAAAAATTTAATAGATTTGTTTTATTTGTACTATTTTCTTCTAACACAAATATTTAAGACAATGCAGATTTCAAGTCATGCTCATCTGGCTTGGCAAACAAAGCTTATATGTATGCTTGCTTCATATTATCTTAATTAATTATGCCTATGGAGAAAAAAAAGGCTTCTGAAAAATAGTTAATGAAAAGCTGCAGATTTTAAATCTTAGCAGAGTTCTGTAGTAGCTGTATTATAGAAAACAATATTAATCAGCTCAGGGTAGATTTATGTGTATTAATTTGTAAGTCAACAAACATCCTTAACAACCTGGTAGCTGTTTTTAAAAGAGATTTCAAAATTTAATCACATTTCAAACTTGATAATGCTGCCATTTAGCTTACTAAAATGATAGATCAAAATCCTCTTACGGCTGCTTATATCATAACCATTAAAAAATAAACAAAATGCCTCCAAAAAACCAAAAAAGCCACAAAAATAAAGCTCCAAAACCAATGGTGAGGGAAAAAAAAGTATTTCTGGATTTAGTATTACTAGAATTGTATGTAGATTGTTGCAAAAAGGTCAAATTTGAACAACTGTTCCAGCTATGAATGCAGAGGGATGGAATGATACTGGTTTGTTCGTCCATTCTTTGAAAGACCATGCCTGTTTTTTTTTTTTCACAAATGAGCAAGACTGAATAATTTAAGGGGAAGAGAAAAAATCAGAGCAGGACTGCATGCGAATACAAGAAGTATTGCAGCCAATAAGGAGTGACCTAAACTGGCATCTCATGTATGCTCAAAAGTGTACATGTGTTCACTCAACCAGCTCCTGCATCCAGAGCACCTAGCTGTAACACCCTGCTCTTGTACAGCAAAAAAACTTCCAAGCATTTCTCATCTGTATCTGATGTGATCAAAAGTCTATTGAGCTCCCAGTTTAGTACTGATTCTTACCTGGATCAATGGATTAATAATTTTACTGTCAGGTCATCTGCTTTTCAGAAGCTTACTCCAATATTTCTCAAATTCCCTTTGAAGCAACATTCCCTGAAAAACTGGTCCTGCAGTATGGGGTTTGACATTCAGTGCTACAATTCCTAACTCCTTGCCAAGTCACTTGCTGATGAATAATATCCATTGACTGTCTGCCCAAAGTCTTTACAGCAGCCCTAAGTCTAACTAAAACCCTCCTATCTTCATGCTCAATTCCTTGTTGCAAGAGCAGTGCCTGCCTCCATATTACAATGCTGCAATCCAAGGTCTCATTTTTTGCAACTCAACCAAACATGGCCAATTTTTAACAGACCTGAATAATAGAATGCTTTTACATGGAAACTGGAAACATGGCAAGAACTGAGTCTTTCTGGAAGCCAAGAACACATCATTTTCTTGCTCTACCATTAGTAGTCAAAGGAGCCCAACATCAACACATGTTAAATTTTCATTAATGGAATGCAGCTGTGAATAGTCACATCAGTGTGTTTGATCCCATAAACATAGTTTTGAGAGGATTCTCAAGGCTGGCATAACCACTGCTTATTGACTAAAGTAATGTTTTGATCAAAATTTACAGTCAAAAAAAGAGTTCCTCTGCCTGAGTTCCTTCGCAATACAACATTCCTCTATGTTTCATTTGATGTAAAAATTGAAGTTTGTATTGTTGGTTGTCTATGAGTCAGGTCAGACACCATGGGAAACTTGATTAACAATGGATGTAGTTTTTACGTACATTCTACTACACTCCGCTAAATAAAGAATATAGAGAACAATTCTGATTGCAGTACTTAGAAAAACTGTTAAAACAACCAGGTTTCATTTTCTTTTCTTACACTTCCCTTGTGCCATATCATATTAAACCCTGGTTAATAAAGTCCCCAAATAAGTTGCAGTCTGAGCATTTAGAGCATTTGTTAATCTTCTGAGCATTGCTAATCTAATTCATTGGCACAGAGCACTCCTAAGCACTGAGAAGCCTCAAGGATGCTGTAGCTGAAGTCTCAGGCTGAAGACATCTGTTCTTCACAAATATTCCCACTCTTCGTGATGTTCTTCTGCATACCATTATTCAAACATAGAATTTTATGTGTCCTTAGGATGGACTAATAACAACCACCAAACACCAATAAATGAAAGCACAGGCAGAATTCTAATTTCTTCTGACAGTTTATGGCAGAAAGTCTTGAGATAAGGTAAATATTTGCACACTTAATTTTCACAAATTTATAACAGAAAGAGCAAGGCTTGTATGGATGCAGAGTGGATAAAATACATGTGTTCAAGCATCAGAAGAAAAAGCACAAAAAGGTTTTAAAAGGTAGCCTGCACTGGGAAGGAAAGGGCACCCTTCCCCAGGCACTGTTCTCTTGGGAAGTGCTGAGGAAGATGTTGCTTATGACAAGATGAAAAGGCCTGCATTCTGAAAAGGTCACAGCACAGATGACTTCCTAGCTGATGACCACTACCCTCACACAAGAAAGAATGAAACTAGGTTGCTGCACGTAGTACACACCATCCTGTTTTTCTCCTTGCTCAAAAGAACAGATTGTGTACCCACAAGTGAATAAAAGCATACAATAGGCATCAACATATTCAAAGATTTATGAAAGCATAAATCAGCCAGATTCTGAGGCATGACATCTGGTGACTCCTAAGGCGTGCAAGAGAATCGTCCAGAAACCTTTTTGTCATCTCCCATCAAGAACCAATGGTTTTCATATTGCATACAAGCATGTGAGTGAGAGAGTGCAAAATCCCTTGCTTGAGGAATTTGTAAATAAATACCCTGCACTGTTTTACTTCACTAATTTCTCCACCATGCTATTGCAGTGTAGAGCCACATTATCAAATTAACAGGGTCATATATTTAAAGGCGCTATTGCTCCAAGTGATTATAGTGTATTCCTCATGTTTATTCTCACAATAAAGGAAAGAAGATGCTGTTGCAGGGCTACGCAAAAAAATCACCTTACTTAAAATAAATAATACAAAGGCTTCCAGTAATTTTCTTGCCTTAGTTTCAAGCACTGAATCACTTCTGTTATTTTAAATATCCTTTGGTTATATGGAACTTTTAAAGTTACCAAGTAAATATCTCACATTTTCTTTAGGTAAAAAATCACCACTTAACTCTGTGTAACCGTATCTTCCAGAAGTCCATGTACTTCACTCGAGCTTTGGTGCAGCTGTACTCACTTCAGCACTCAAATTCACAACTACTACCAAGAAAACAGCACAATGAATGAAGTAAATTCTCACTTGTGTAATTTTCCTGAAAATTAGTAATCAAAGTTAACCTTCTCAGTGGGATGTGACAGAAGTTCAATGATAATAGAAATACAGCTGCTTTAGGAAGTTCTCAGGGTTTGCAGACCCAATATTCATCATGGCTCTTCAAGAAAGGTAAATAGTGGTATTTAGATATCAGCATTTCAAAAACACCCCTAGGCAAAGTGAAAGAGGTCAACAGTTCCATTTCCTTTATGTTTCTTTATTGAATAGCTGAGAAATATTTCATGCTACAGAGAATGAATGTTTTTAATAACTTAATATACTAAAGTCATATAAAAAAGAAGGTAACAGTCCATGAAATAATAAAATATTAAGCATTTATGGAGTATACCACCACATAATGTAAAATCAGTAAAAACTACAAGTCAGTTTTGTGTGTGAGCACTGTCTCACACACACTTTTTGCTATAAAGAACAGTGATCAGCCTAAGACCCAGACCAAGATCCATTACTGATCAGAATGCCCTTATGTTCCTGTGTAACTTTTCCTGTTACCTAAATAGAGATTGGGAAGAAACATACGTTATCTTTTAGATGTTGAAAAAAAATCTGAATCTGATTTCTCAGAATCTGAAAATTTCCAAAACACAAAACCAGTTCTAACATGGTGAGGTTTTGTGGAAAACAGTTGTTTGCATTACCCAGAAAATATTCAGAAATTAAAAACATTGGAATAAAACTGGGACTATTCTCTGAATAAGTACATAGCTATTGACTCATTTACTGGTGATTATTGAATGTTTAATCTTTCAGGCTACAAATCATGAAAGAGGCTAGATTTACAATAGATCTGTTCCATTAAATCTATTACCCAGAAACTGTTTTTCTGCCTAAAAAAACCCCAAGCTTCTGCAGCTCAATATATCATCACCTTCACCAAGGGCAGAAGCTGAGTTCAAAAAGGCAGACAGAAAGAGGTGGAGAACTGTTCCAAAAATGCAGCTGAAACTACATAGGGACAAAAGTAAGATTCTGCACCTAGTCAGAAATCACCAGCTGTAGAGTCACTCAGGACAAAAAAAATCTTGACATATTAAAGGAAGTACAAAATCATTCCCCTGTTTTGAGCCTAATATAATCTCACCTCCAAAACTACTTTTCATTTTGAAAAAATCTCTTTAAAATATATTTTTAAAAAGAGGAGCAAATTATCCCCAAATTAGCCACTGAGGTAAAGGTAAATAGTGACCATTCTTTAACAGTTTAAAAATAATAATAAAAAATACCATAACCAGACAACAGGATAGATTTTTGATTAAGCTGCAGAACTTCAGTTGCAAACTCTTTCCATCACTTAAAGCAATGCAATTTCTGCTTTGGGAATAATTTACATGCTTCTCCTTTCCTTGACTACTCTCAGAATGAAAAAGGTTTTCCTTCCATCCAGTGTGAAACTCTTCTGTTTCAACTCACAATTTTTGTCACTTATACTGCCTCCAAATTATCATTGGTAGGTTTTGCAGGCTGCCATTAAGTTTCCCTGAATTTTTCTCGAGATCTGGTTCCTCAGCCTTTCCTCAAAGATCATGTGCTGCAACAACAGTGATTTCTGCTGTATGTCCTTCCTGGAATACATGGCTGGAGGTGGGGGAAGCAAGACTACAGACCTAGATGGGGTTATCCCAAATGCCAGGCAGACAGGCTTAATCCCTTCTCTTGATGTTCTGGCTCTGTTCCTGGGAATGTTGCCTGGGGTATTGCTTTAGACGCCGCTAGTAAGGGCTTTTTTCAAAGGCTTGGAAAGCATATAATCCTTTCTTATATCTAAATACTTGCAATGTCTGTGTATCCACATATACAAAACTGACACTGAATTTAAAACTCCTAGTGCTTTTCCTTAAATTCTAGCATATCAAAATCAGAGATCCACATAATTAATATTAAAATAGATATATTAAGGCATATGTACAAATATACACTAAATATCAGGACAGAGACTTCTCAGTGAGAAGTGATCTATTTTGTTAAAAGCAGAAGCATGAGACTGTCTATCAAGTCACATGCTCAGGCTTGTGCGAGGTAAATAAAAAGCAGACTGAGTTGCATCACAGTGGAGAAGTCATGCTGCTACAGGGAGGTATTTTCTCTGTAGGAGGGCCCTTTGATGCCTGGAGTGTAGACCTGGAACCTCTTTACCTCTTTGAAACCCTTTATGCTACATGTACTTGATTTGTGTACCTAGGTACACAAATACTGCCTAGCAGATAGTGACTAGAAAATAGAAATCACTGGGTACTTGCTTTGTGAATGTGAGATGCTGGTGCACAGAAAGGGGAGAGGAGGAATCAAAAGCAAGCAAAAGGCAGTAACCAATATGAGAGAAATTTAATCAGGGTTACTGAACTACCTTTGTACCCAACAGGAAAAAAAAAAGAGACGAAAAGCAGAAGCTGGAACTACAAAATTAGACTGAAGATGAAAAACAATTAAGGTTGCATGTATCACTTAAAATTTGTAGTGACGTGGAGGGGTTCCATGTTGCAGGGAGAGGTTCCAAAATTTGGAAGGCAGGAGATATCAATCTTGTCATCAGGATGCATAAGAAGGAGGATGTGGTGAGCTATAACCTTGCCAGCCCTCATGTTGATCTTCGGGAATGTGATAGATCAAATCTTCCTGGAGACCCTTTCCAAATACATTAAGGATGAGAATGATGATTCATCAGGAATCAGCAACATGGATTTACCGTAATGGAATTTTCTGAATCCACCTGATGCAACTGACATGGCTGTTGAGGAGAGGGTGGTAGTTGCTGTTATAAATTGGAGTAAGGCTTTCAACATTGTCTCCTGCTGCATCGTCTGAGACAGATGAATGAACAAGAATGGACTGAAAACTGGCTGAACTGCAGGACTCCAGCTGGAGGCCAGTCACTAGTGATGTGTTCCAGGGGCTGACCTTTTAAAATCCTTGTTAATGATCTAGAGTATGGGGCAGAGTGTACACTCAGAAGTTTGCAAGTTCTACCAAACTGAAAAGAGTGACAGATCCAGCAGAAAGTTGCTGTCATTCAGAGGAGCCTTGACAGATTGTAGAATCAGGCAACGAGGAAGCTCATGAAGTTCAATGCAGGGAAATTCCAAGTCTTGCCTGTGGACAGGAATAACCCTGGGCAGTAGCATTCAATGGGGGCTACACAACTAAGTTCTTAGATTCAGCATATTCCTATTCACTACCACTCAGAGAAGGCTTTTTTGTACTTTTCTGTAGATAGTATTATTTAAAAACCAGGTTACAAAATTTCAGAATGATTTTAAGGACCAAGTTGAACTTTCAAATATGAAAATTTGTGCATAGATGAAAAGTAGGCTTAGAGATCATTAAAAAAAAGACACTCATTTTTCATCAAATCACAATCACCAAATTCAAAAATATTTAGGATACTGCCAATCTTAAACTTCAAAAAAAGGCCAAACCTACTGAATGTCTTAACATCTGGAATTAACTCTTGCATTATTCTAATTGTGACACACATTTTCTCTAGAAAGCTTAAAAAATTTTGTGAAAGAGTTATTTCAAAATGTTCCTTGCCAAGTGTGCTGGCTTTGCATGACAAGACTTTTGGTAGCAAGGGGGTGCAGTGGTGGTTTTATGAGAAGCTGCCAGAAGGTCCCCTCATGTCCAACAGAGCCAGTGCCAGCTGGCTCCAAGATGAATCTGCTGCTGGCCAAGGCTGAGCCCATCAGCAGTGGTGGTGGCATAAACTGGCATAACATATTTAAGAAGGGGGAAAAAAAGCTGCTCAGGATCACTTGAAACTGGAGAGAGGAGTGGAAATATGTGGGAGATAGAAATCTGTAGACACCAAGGGCAATGAAGAGGGAGAGGGGTGTGGTGCTCCGGATGTTGAACGGAGATTCTCCTGTAGCCTGTGAGGAAGAACCTGATGAGGCAAGCTGTCCTCCTGCAGCCCAAGGGAGAGCACAGATCCACCTGCAGCTAAGGCTGGAGTAGGTGTTTGCCCAAAGGAGCCTGTGCCTCTCTGGGAAGTCCGTGCTGGAGCAGGCTGCTGACAGAACCTGTGACCCCATAGAGAACCCTACCTGGAGCATTTGGGTTCTGAAGGACTGCCCCCCATGGAAAGACCTACACCGGAGCAGTTTGTGAAGAACTGCAGCCTGTGCAAAGGACTCACGTTGGAGATGTCTCCTGTGGGAGGCATTCCATGTGTGAGCAGGGGAAGAGTGTGAGGAGTCCCGAGGAAACAGGAACATCAGAGATGTGGCAAACTGACCACAGTCCTAATTTCCTGTACCCCAGCATTGCTGTGGGGGCCAGAGGGTAGAGAAAACAGAGAATGAAGTTGAGTCCAGGAAGAAGGGAGGGCTGGAGTGTGTTTTAAGATTCAATTTGATTTGTTATTACCCTGAGAAATTATTTCTTATTACTCTGATTTGTTCAGTACTAAATTGAATTAATTTCCCCAAATTGAGTCTGTTTTGCCTGTAATGGTAATTGATGAGTGATCTCTTCCTGCCCATATCTCAGCACAAAAGCTTTTTGCTATATTTTCTCTCTCTTGTGCAGCTTAGGAGGGGAGTGATAGAGCAGCTTTAGTGAACACCTGGATTCCAACCAGGGTCAAACCACTATACCACGTTTCAGATATGTTCATGCCATGTTATCACACCATGTAGAAGGAAGCAGAGTATTATTTTTGGTAATTAATAATGTAATACAGCTTTCAAAACTCACCAGTAATATCCTTATTGGTTACCTGTGACTATTAGGCTCCTTTTATACCCTACTGCAGTATCCCAGGCAAAATAGCTGAACTCAGGTCCTTCCCCTAGAATACCTTTCATAGAATGCAGGCTGAGGTTTGACCCCATTTCAGCTTTTGGGGCTACCAGGTTCCTAGCAGAGCTCCTGCTTGAAGCTCAGGTAAGACAAAGGTAAAAAATAACCATGGAATATCGCTCAAGTTCTTCTAACAAACACTGTGGCTCTGACTGGGAGACTATTGTATATTGAGGAGTCAGTTCTCCACCAACAGCTGTTCTGAGTGGGAGCTGGGCTGTGCTGGGTTGTACCACGCATATTGCTTAGCCTCAAGGACGGTGCTATGCTACCCACATACTTTGATGAAGGATAACTTCAGGTCCCAACATGTTTTCGTAAGTACATCCTCTCCAAGAACATGCTAAAAATCTCTAAAAACAACAATAGCAGCAAACCTCACCATAAACAGGAATTTTGTGCAGAATGCCATTCCCTAACCATTCCCTAGCCTGTGTGGTCCCTCCAGTTTTTCATCATCAGGCATATGATATCTTCCAAGATACTATCACCTTTTCTGAACTATTAATATGTGGCTTTCTTGCTGGGATCCAAAAAGGTGCTGGGAACCAGCAACTCCTGAAATAAAACAATAAACAAAACTATTAAGCCTGTGTTAAAAATGTTAAAATTGCTTAAAGCTATCCTCTTCCCTTATTCTGTTTCCAGCACTGTTGTCCCTGAAGATCACAGTCCCAGGATGCTACTGATTACTAATGTAGTATCTTCCAATGTAACATTTTCTATATCACTTCAAGTTGGTACTTTTAGTCATGACCTGATGATAAAAAGAGAAAAGTTTTAGTTCCACATGACCATGTTATAACAGTGAAAGTCAGAATTGTAACTGACAGTATTATACAGGAACTAAATCCCATTGTGAATGCTTTAAGAGCAAAAAATTCCTCACAGCATTTTACTATTTCTTTATCTACACATCATGTACCTCTTTGGATTCACACAAACCCATTTATATGTACAAAAGTAATAATGTCATTACCTGAATTCCTAGTTCTCTATTTTATTGACATCCCAGGGCTTCTCTAGGCATGCATTTTGTTTCTAACATTTCATGAAGTTTTTCATTGCTAATATGATACTAGATATTTTTTTCAAAACCTTTCTGAATATCTAGTTAAATCCATTTTAATACACTGCAGCACTTCCAAGGAGAAATTAAAAAAAAAATAACAGACACCCCATACATCTCAGTTTATTTTCCAGATTATTAGAAAATAAATAGTTCAGCAAATTTACAAATAGTTTAATCTTTAACATATCCCTAATACTATAAGAATAATGCAGATAGAATGAGGTATAAATCCAGGGAATTAAAATATGGGAAACAATAAACAGCTCAAGAAAAACACACTCAAAAACCAATTATCCATTTGTTTTTGAAAGGGAAATCTTCAAACAGGAAATATTGTTTATAGATAAAAACATCCCAGCAGACTATGAAAGTTCCAGCAGGGAGCACTTTTCAGATTTTTGTTTGTTTGTTTGTTTGGGATTTTTCCTAGTCTAGAAAGATCTCTCTTACCTATTCCTACTGGTTCAAAATTTGTGGCAGGAGAAACCCAGTAATGTGAGCCGTAGAAAGGCCAGAATTGCAGCTCTGATTATGCTATTAATTCTCACAGATATTGAGAGATCCCTATGGGTCATATTTAATGCTTATTGCTCTGTTGCTTGCCCTCATATAGTTTTATTCTAGAGTTCTTTTTCTCACTGAAAATGTTACATAGTTGAGAGAAATTGTCTACATTTCGGTTCTTCTTTCTCTTGTATTTCATTTCATATAGATTAAATACACTGCCATTGCCAATTTGTTTTCTCTTAATAGTTAGGCTATACTATTATTAACAGAATCAACAGTAATTATGGAACATTTCAGCAAACAGAAAGCAGGATAAGAAGATTTAGGTTCATAATGTTATTAGCGACACTGATAGTAGAAGTAATGAAGGGTTTGTGGTTTTAGACAATCCAATAAAACTCATGAGACTAACACTTAATTAAAACATTGTAAAGCAAATGTTCCCTCTTCTTTCAGTGTCTGCCTTGAAAATGTTTTAAGTCAACAGACAGAATACTGGTATGCAATGTATCAGATACCTTTAGAGAAAGGAGATTCATCCTGGCATATTGGGCTTCAGATCACATCAGCAAAATCCATTTTGCAATTTTTTTTCTTCAACCAAATTTGTCTAGTATCATCTGCAAAATAAAAATCGAGGGTTGTTGAAAATGTAAATACATAAAATAAAACCCCAAGACTCACGGGCTAAAAATTCTGAATATCCTTGAAAAAATACCAACTTTTCCTTATCAATTTCTGCCATAATTATATACAATTCTATATAAAATTCTTTTTTCTTTTACTTGACTATGGGGAAACTCAAATTGTATTCTTAAGCAGGACAGCATATTCCCATGGTTCTCTGATGTACTATGGCTTTATCATATACTTGGATAACATATCCTCTACTGGGAGGTTACTTAGTTTACTATGTGTTTGACTTAGATGGTCCCAGAACTAACTAGGGGCCTTGCTGGTTAAATTACCCAAGCTAATCTCTGAATTTCACCATTAGCACAGTTTCCTGGGTCACTTCTGTTACAGGGATGTGAAACAGTGATTTTTTTTTTCTTTCCCACTCAAATTAAAATATCAAGAACAGGTATGATGATTCTGGCTGCAGTAGAGTTGATTTTCTTCGCAGTGGCTATGGGGCTATATTTTGGAATTGTGCTGAACACAGGGTTGATAATGTAGAGATATTTTTTGTTGTTGCTGAGCAGTGTTTGCACAGAGGCAGGGCCTTTTCTGCTTTTCGCACTGTAACTCTGGCAAGGAAAGTGGGGGTGCCTGGGCACTTGGGAGGAGGAGACAGGTGGGACAGGTGATCCCAATTGACCAAAGGCATATCACAGACCATGGACCATGTGACATCATGCTCAGCATATGAAGTGGAAGAAAAGAAGGAAGGTGGAGAATATTTGGAGTGCTAATGTTTGTCTACTCAAGTCACTGTAGTGCCTTATGGGGCCCTGCTGTCCTGGAGAGGCTGAGCACATGTCCAACCATGGGAAGCAGTGAATTAAGTCTGTTTTGCTTTACCTGTGTGGTGGGGTTTGCTTTTCCTTTGAAACTGTCTTTATCTCAACCCATGTTCTTTATTTTTTACTTTTTGCTGTTTTGATTCTTTCCCCTACCCACTGTGGAGGGAGTGGGCAAGCAGCTGTGTGGGGCTTGGTTTACTCTCTGGGCTTAAACTGTGACAGAAACGGAGATGCTATCCAGAAGAACATGACACATCTGCCCTTAACAATTATCTGTGTTTCCCTTCTTTTCCCAGCACATATGAACATCACCTGATGACACAGAGTTGAGTGGTGCAGTTAAGGTCTCATTTTATCTGGTGTCCTTTTGGGAAGGGTTCACTTGGTGTTATTTTAAATCCTAGGTCAGTCCTTCACATTTGTATAAACACATTTCATGACTGAAGACAATATATATATATATATATATTGCTATAGCTTTATCTGTTTTCAAATACATTTTTGTGACCTAATGAGATTTTAAAGTCTGTATACCATGTTGTGGTGGTTTAGCACATATGGTGAGGTGCAATTGGTGATTTCCTTGAACTGACAACCAAAATAGTCAATTGCATGCAGGGATACACCTCTGGGACACACGCAGCCTTTAAATAGTTAGAAGAAATCCTGGAATCGCTCTCTTTTTCTTCTGCCTTCAAAAGAAGAGATGGGACTTCCAAAGCACTGGCTCTTCCCAGAGTGAGAACAGACAAAGTGATTAAGCATAAAGAAGACTTAGCATAACAGTCAGATAAAGAAAGTAAAAAAAAAAATTAATTAGAAGAAGAATGAAGGAGTTGCCTGCTGGCTGGACTTTCCCTTTTGAGCTATGAAAATGAACTCTATTAGTAGATTGTCCTTTAAATCATAGAAAAATATGCATTTGGAAAAATAATTTGTAGATTTTTGAGCAAGGGAGTTTGTGATGGACTGTATGGTCCCATGAGATGCCTGAACAGAGAGAAAGAAATGAGAAACTCTGCACCAGTGAAAAAAGTAGGAAGACATCTCTGTTCCTTGAGATGAGAAATCCTTGGCTTTGAATTTATTTATCTTTAAGAAGTGACACCCCAGATGCCTGAGTTCCACAACCCATAAACAACTTGGGAGACTGCTAATAGGAGGAGACCACATGGGAGCAGGTTTTCCCCTGGCGGCCGTTTCTGTGAGAGTTCCAACCCACAAAAAAACTTTTCTAGGTTGTCAGTGAGAGAATTCCGTAGTAAACAAACACTCCTCTCCTAAAAAATTGATGAAAGGCTATATTTAAATGATAAAACTAACTGAATGTCACAAGTTTTGTCTCTATGTTGTTTGTAAAAAAATGAATACTTGTGGGAAGAAAAGTTTTGAAAGTTTCATTTTTTTCTTTTCCTTACTGTGTGTTAATAAACTATATGTTTACCTTTAGGTTGAATCTGTTTCGCCTTTTTCTCCCAAAATCCTGTCTCCAAGTTGGCAAATAAAATTCAGCGAATGCGAAACCACCACACATGTACTATGTTCAGTTTATATGATTAAATATACAATTATCCTACAGGACATCAAAAACTTTGATAGTTAAATGGAGTTGAGTCAAAATATATGTACAGTCACAGTTTGAACTAATAGTCGTTTATCTTTCTTCTGAATTAGATCAATATGGTATTCATTTTGCCATGCTTGCACTAAAATACATAAAATATCCAGCTAGTATTATTCCAGTTTGGCTTTGAGGTTAGCTGGGGGTCTTTTTCTTTACATTTTTAATCAAGTAAAGTAAAGTAAATCAATCTTATTCAGAGCCTGCACTATCCTCACTCACTCATAAAAAGGACTGCTAAGAACTGCCACTTGAATAATATATGATTTATTATATCATGTGATATTCTCTTCCTTCATATTTAAAAACGAGAAAGTTTTTAAACATCTGCATGTAAGAGGTTTCCTGAAGTTTGCTCCATTAGGCTGTGAATATTTTCTCTACTTTTTCTGTTGCTCTGTAGTTCTCATAAGCCCCAAAGCCTTCCAGTTATGTGTTTTCCTCCCCTGTTTTAAGATTATTAATGTATAAAGGTCAATTCTCAGTAATATATTGATATAACTAGAAGAGTTACTTTCCTGGTCTGCAATATTTTATTAGAAAACAAGTGTATATCCAATTATATGCAGATGAAAAAATAAAAGAGTCAGGCACCTAGGTCCTGATAGGTGTAGTACAGTAAATTAAGCACTGGAATACTTAAATAGTTATGTGGGATGTGCTAAATCTCATTGCTTTAATTTGGAGAGGTCAGATTTCACCAGGGAAAAAAAATTCTCTTATATTTAATAATATGGATTAATAAAGAGTGATCACTTCCAAAAGGATTTGGTTGAAAATTCCCAAGGTTTCTAGTAAAAAACTAAGAATTCATCTCTTAGACATTCTTTCCTTAATTGAAAGTTACAACTTCTTGAAAATAGAACTAAGCTGTAATTTCCTGACTGCGGTTGAGACATTAATTTGGATTCAGTGAATTGTGTTTATACACCTACCATGTCAGTGAATATCAGCTTCAAATATTTAACCATGTACAAATTGTCTATTTTTCAACACCACTGCAATATTTCAGAGGAAGATATGGACCACTTACAAACTGCTATGCCGTTTGCACTACACGCCATCATAATGCAGAATTATTTAATATTCAGTGGTATCTAAAACTGGTCTAGTTCATGTGTTGTTTATCATACGCAATTTTAGACTTAAATAATTTCTGCATAATATCAAACTAAATAGAGTTAACTAAATTAGCTTTTTCTTGCTTATAATTCTATTAATTCTTTTTAATTTTGAAATGCATTGTCTTTGCACATTCTGCAGGCACATTTTTGTTTCAAGTACTGTGTTGTTGCCATGACAACCACAATATTAATGTCCAGCATGTGCATCAAGACGGCAGACTACTGACTGCCCTTCTCTTTGCAAAACAGTGTCTCTAGGAGGTTATCAGGGGCTAACTTAGTCTGGTAAAATTTAAGAAACACAGAAGTTAGTCATGTACTGTACAATGCATATCACATCATGCTGGGACACAGACCTCAGATACCACTTACTTCCTTCCAATTAAATGAGTAGGAGTGAAAAATCTGAGAAGTAGCCATGATGACCTATTAGCTTTTGGAATGAAAGGCAAGGCACCTGCTTGTGAAACTCCTGTGTGCCACCAAGGAGAAGTATCAGTCAGAATTCAGATGTTGTTATACCTCCTGGCACCATCTGTCTACCTTAATGCTTTTTAGTTTGCAGGAGTTGAGATGCTACTTCAGCTTTCTTGCTTTGCAAATACAAGTCTGAGACTGTGCATTGTTGGGCTAAGTTTACTCATGCTACACTCACGGATGTAAGCACTTCCACATCCTCTAGAAAGACAACCTTCCAACATGGTTGGATACTTGATGGACCCTGTCTATCAATTGAAGGATTTCCTGCA
>VZDJ01007755.1:42298264-42313592 GCA_008694505.1 Cyanoderma ruficeps
GGTACATCACTGAGATTTGTTACTTTATACTTTTCAAAGAAAAACAACCACTTTTTTTTTTCCTGCAGAAATCTCAAGCAGAAATTTACTCCACTATGCATATCTAGTAGCCTAATTTCTCCAGAGAGTGAAAAATAATGTGCTATCAAAAAAAAAACACCCAACCCACAAAAAACCCAGTGACTGAATCTGAAGTTTCTTCTTCATACCAGGACTGAGAATTAATATATTCCCTCTCTCCCAGTTCCTATGATTATGCACCTCTGTTTCACATGAATAGTCAATGTTATTGTTAGCTGGTTCAATTAAACAGCCTTCATTCTACTTCCTCAGTGCCTTAGGCAGTAGGTCTATACAATATTTCTCAGTTCTGAATAATAACATTTCAATGACGACATCTCACATAGAACAGAGGGAGCTACCAGGCAACAACCTAAGTTAATTTCTTTTTCAGAAGCAATCATCAATCATTCCTTTTTCTGCAAAAAAAAGAGTCACATTAACAAAGTGCACATATATCTGGTATCTACAATTGATTCTCAGGAATAATCTGCATTAGAAAAAAAAAATTTAATCCTTCACAAAACCAGATATCAAAATAACTTATTTTTTTTTAAAAAACTAATACTTTCTAGTTTTGATTTACAGTGTTTCCCTTATAATCTCATTTAACAGTTTAAATTATCACCTGATATATGGTACATGCAGATATTGAACATAAAACATTATTCAGATTGAAAATGCTAATCCAAATCTATAGAGTTGTTGGTGAACAGGAAAGGTCCACAGCTCTAACATCAGGCTGTTCTTTGATAGAAATAAATAAATTACTTGCTCAGAAGGTGGCCAGACAGTGTTTTCGAAAAACATGCATAAAGTTTCAGCTTCTATATAGTGATAAACCAGGTACTCCTGAAGCCTGCCCACAAAGTAGACCAAAACATTGACTCATGGTTCCTTTTTCAGCCTGACCTTGTGTAAAAATATTTCATGAGCATTTGGACTGCCCATTAATTTTGAGGGCAGTGTTCCTACAGTATATGACCTTGTTAATTACCTAATACTTTAACTTTTTACTCATATGCTACCTCAAAAGTCATCCCTTTTCTTCTGTTCTTCAATATCTTGCCATTTGAATTCATTTTAAAAAAATGGGATTTTGCCCTTGTGAATACCAAGACTTAAATGGGAAAGGACCACTGTGGAAACCATGCTTTGTCAGTATGTGTAAACTTGTCTTTTCAAGTATCTGCATCTCTGTCACAAAAAGAGGAGTTTTGAGTCCTGTTGCTTGTCCCAGTCAACATGCAAACAGTTTGGGGTCAGAAAGTCCATAGCAGGCAGGATTATTTCTGATGGCACAGAGACTATCATACAGATCACCTACCCATGACTGGTGCATGTCCACAGTATCAGCGAGGCCAAGTAAACCTACTGTGAAGGCATTGCACAATCCCACCTGTGTAAGGATTAAATGAGCACACTGCTAAACCCACTGAAAAGAAATGCCCATTTTCTCCGTCTTTGCAGCCATAGGCTGCTGCAGAATTCCGACAGGAGCTGAAAGGTCTTCCAGACACAAATCCTGAAGGCTGTTGTTAGACTATAAGTGAAGAATCACACATACTCTGGTTGGTTCCGCCCAAAACTTGCAGATCATTCCAACAATAACTACAAGACGTGTTTGGATTAGGACTTGTGGTCCTGTAAATCTTATTGCAGTGTTTGACCTGATGATTTCAAAACAGGAAACTATGAAAGACAGGTTGGACTTCAGTGTTGTGGGAAACATCTACCTGGAGCATCTTAGTCATCTGACTGAGAATGCAGGCAAACTATTTCAAAAGGAGTATTCACTGCAGGATTGGGTCCTTTAGCTCATGTAAATCTTGCCTGACTTCACTGCCCCCATCTAGTTAAGGGCTTTTCCATCAAAATATTCATGAGGATTGCAGCAGTATTCCATCAGGCACATACCACAAAGCAGATTTTAAAAATAGATCTGTGTTTTCTCCCACGCTCTATATGGCACTAACATATTTTCTTGCTATACATCAGTTCTTTTGACTTAAAAAAAAAGAAAAAACCCAAAACAAAATCAAATGCCAGAAGAAACAGATTAACTAACCAACCCAAAAATCTATAATGGGTACTCCCTCTAGATCCAATCATATAACATTGACCATTTAATTCCAACCACCCCACTCTCCATTGCCACACCATCTGCTTGGAACACAGATCATCTGATGAGGTGCAACATTCGCTCTGCTAAGCCACAGCCCCTTCCCAGCTGTTCTAGCATGTTCTCCACCTACCCTCACTGTATTCTCACAGTCTTTCTGGATGAGCCCTGGGCACCCACCACCCACACTCACCTAAACACTTTCTAGATTCCAGTTTCAACCTGCCTGTACTATAGACTTCAGCTTGTAGGTGTTGAGTTAGACTTTGCTTGCATCTCTATGTTAGGAATCTTAAGTGTTGTTCTCCTCTGTCTATAGATAGATAGATGGGCATTCTTATGCAATGTTTGCTTTCCTACCATTGTGATACAATAGTATGTTGGTTTTGCACAACCTGGTTTTTGGTAGCAGGGGGGCCACAGAGGTGGCTTCTATGAGAAGCTGCTGGAAACTTCCACCATGTCCAGAAGAGCCAATCTCTGATGGCTCTGAATTTGGACATGCTGCTGGCCAAGGCTGGGCCAATTAGAGATGATGGTAATGCCTCTGTGATAATGTATTTAAGAAGAAAATCAAAACAAAGTGGGGCACAGATTTTTTTTCAAACCAGAGAAGAGGAGGAGTTAAGAACATGTGAAGGAAAACCACATGGAGACACCAAGGTCAGTGCAGAAGGAGGGGCAGGCGGTATTCCAGGCACCAGAGTCAAGATTCCTCTGCAGGCTGTGGTGAGACCGTGATGAATCAGGTTGTTCCCCTGCAGTCCTTGGGGATCTGTGGGGGATGCAGAGATCCGCCCACAGTCCATGGGGATCCACAGGGGATGCAGAGATCCATGCACAGGCCATCGGGGAGGTGCCCATGCCAGAGTGGGTGGATACCTGGAAGAGGCTGTGGTCCTGTGGGAGACCAAGTGGAGAGAGGGGGCCCTGCTTCCAGGCTGGAGCAGCCTGTCCCTGGAGGACTGCACCTCATAGAAAGAGAGACCCACACCACAGCAGTTTTGAGAGGACTGCTGCTCATGAGATTGGAACCACACTGGAGAAGTTCATGAAGAACTATCTCCTGTGGGAGGGAGCCCATGGTCACAGGGAAAGGACTCCTCTCCTGGAGCAGTGGAGGAAAACCTTGGATGACGAAATGACCAAAACATCTTCCCACTGTTTCTCTGCCCTGTTGGCGGGAAGAAGGGAGGGGCTGGGGGAAAAAAGGTGGTTTTAAGGGCTTATTTTACTTCTCATTATCCTCGTCCGACTTTGTTAGCAATAAATTCAGTTTTTTGCTTTTAAGTTGAGCCTGTTTTGCACTTGGAGTATTTTCTCCCAATCCTCATATCAACTCATGAAGCCTTCATTAAATTTTTCTCTCCTCTGGCCAGCTGTAGCTGAGAGGGCAAGTGAGTGACTTTCATGGGTACATGGCATTTGACCAGTGTTAAACCATGACAAATACATTTAGCCCCAGTTTACCACATTGACCTCTGTTGCCCTCAGTTTTCTGCCTTTCTGTCTCTGTGCAGAAGTTTCACACACAGCCTAATGTAAACAATGTTTATTCTTAGAATGTTTGCATTCTTCTCCTCTGAGAGAAGAAATGATTGATGGTCATGTCCACCATCCAGGTTGAGAGGTGGCGACCTCTGTAGCCAATCTCTGGACCTCTGTACAAATGTATAAAGTAGTTAAATTGTAAATAAAGTAGGAGAGTTTGTCCCCTCACTGCAATGCTTCTGGCCTGCTCTCCTTCTGTCCCTAAAGTGGGACACACCCAGCCTCGGCTAGCAACAGACCTCTATTGCATTCATCTGCGGATCAACATATCCAATCACTACAAACTAAATCACAACACCCAAATCATGGACTTAGAGAAGAGACAGGAGTGAGGACGAAAGCTGGAAAAGACTAAAGAAGCTCTAAAGAACTCAAGACTCAAAGCTCAAAAGAACTGCCCATCCAGACCTGCAGCCAATCTGCTCATGGCAAGTCTCATAGACTGCAATTGCAGTGTGCTTTCCTTTGAATCTGAGGGTCCCTTCCCCTGCAACTCCACCTGGCTGTGAGAACAAAAGCCTGCTCTGCACTCCTATGAGTGCAAATATGTGGAATGGTCCTCTAAGTGCCCCTCCAGTGCTGCTGTAGAACAACACAACAGCATGAAGGAGTGGATGAAGTTAGAGTTTTGTGGAGTCACAGTGCCTACTTGAAGGGTAGAAACAGGTCCCAAGAGACATTTTAACTGCTGAAATATAGCTGGGAATTATTTGGAAAGACTGGTATCTGGCATGGGCCAAGCTGATGCAAGTAGCATCTCTAACAACCTACTTCCATAGACAAACTTATTTCACTTATGGGAAATTTTCTCAGCCAATGTAATTTAATAATATTGCTGTAGTCCTTAGGTATGTGCAGAGACGGTGATGATTAGACCAGCAGTCTGGTTCTGTTTCCCAGCTGTGCTAGCTTTATTCTGGTAAGCCACAACCTCTCTGTCTTTGTGAAATGGCTGTAAAAATTATGTTCTGTGTCAAAGATTAACCCAGAAAGATCTATGGGAAACAACACTATCATAACCATACCACCGTATTTATAGCTCCCTCTCACGGTACCTATTCTAAAATAAGCATTTGCAGGAAGAATTAGATCAATGTAAATATAGCAGAAAAAACTATGACAGTAAATTTTCCACGCAGACAAACTCTAAAGAATTCATACAGAACAAGAAATGTATAAGAGTTGCAATATTCTTATGACCTTGAATTCTCGAGAAATCACATCTCTTATGATAAGTGTAGCCACACTGTAGGTTTTTTTTTAGTTTGGTTGTACTGCTTAGTTCATTAATCCATAACAAGTGATTTTCTCAAAGACACTATGCAGCATGACCCTTAATTTTTAGATTGTGGATTAAAAAACAAAGGGCAATCACATGCTTTGTTCAAATCAGGTCTTTGTTTTTTTGTTTTCTGACTTATAGTAAAATTTCTTAAGGTTGTTTGAACTAGGTAAGGGAGATAGGGAAGAATTATAATAGGAGGGGGAGAGTAGCGACGGTTTTAGAGTTACATTTTTGACTTGAAAGACATGTGCATAATAACAATTAAGCTACCTCAGCACCAGTATTTTGCAGCATAAAAAAATAGAAGTTGATTGAGGAGAAAAAGGTGAATCTTAAGTGGTCATGAAAGCTCTTTTCCGAAGTCTCATATCTTGCAAGTATTTATTTAGGTTCCCATGTACAACATTTGTACTTATCACAAACATGCTTGCAAATAAATGTATACAACCAAGTGTTTATCAATAAGCAAACAAAAGGGGTCATGAATAGGAATGAAATTATATGGTGGAATCTATTTATAACTATGGTTATCAGACAGCTTTAACTGCAATATACTTGGTAATTAAGTGGATGTTTACTTCTGTTATCTATAATCAGACAGCAGGCTATGGGGAGAAATCTAGATAATGATGGTTCTCATTCTGCCACTCCTGCTGATACTGATTTCAAAGGGAAGCAGTCAAAGAGATCCTCAATACATATCATCTCTAGGTATAAGAGAAATGGTATTTTGAAGAAAAAAATTAAGATTCTAAATCAAATAAATGTTCCAAATGATGCATTGTAAAGATTTATGTTACTCTACATTGATTAACAGTAGACCAAAGAATCACTTCCATATTTGCAGCAGAACATAATTGTATACATCACTCAGAGAGAAAAGAGGTCATTTAGGTACAGAACAGAACACACAAATTCAAAGTGCCTACAACTGATCATAAGGAAGTAAAACTCAAAGCTTCAGGTGATCAAGTACAAGGAACAAGGCTTTTTTGCACTAAGATCAAGATGTTTAAGCACTCTACAACTATTTCACAATAAAAGTGTTCACAGGAAATCACAACAGGAAAAGAACTGAAATTTTGTCAGATGAAAGTGGTTTATGAGGAATGAGATCAGAGATGACAGTGCTGATTGAATAAGCCCAGCTGCTGCCTGCTAGATTACTCATCTACAGAATTCTCTCAATATGTTTTCAGATTGTCAGGATTCAACTCCTGTGAACTATTTTCCTTTGAAGTACAGACACATAGCTGGAGATAAGTATAAAATCTGTGCACTGTACCATTTAAATTAAACCTTAGGAGCAAACAATTATTCTGTAGCAAAAGTGTTATCCATCATTAGGAAATTCTATCCAGGAATTAGGGGGTTCCCCCACAAAGAAGGTGGCAGCAGGATGAATAGCCCAGCTGAAATGCATCTACAGTGATACGTGTGTGGGCAACAGACAGGAGGAGCTGGAAACCATTGTGCAGCAGGAAGACTATGACATAGCTGCCATCACAGAAATATGGTAGGATAACTTGTGCAGAGAGTTGAGAATTTATGGGTAGGAATCAGGGGAAGGACGATGAGATGGATATCCTGGTGGGAGTCTCCTATAGACCACTCAACCATAATGAAGAAACAGATGAAATATTCTATAAGCAGCCGGGAGAAGCATCACCATGGGGAACTACAACTTACGAGATATCTGCTGGCAATAAAGTACAGCAGAGAAGAAACAGTTTAAGAGCTTCCTGGAGTGCTTGGAAGATAACTTCCTGAAAGCTGGTAAGTGAGGCAGCTAGGGGAGGTGCCCACCTGACTCTTTGAACAGAGAAAGAGTGGTGGGTGACGTGATGGCTGAAGGCCGTCTTGGGCACTGTGATAATGAGCTGATAGCTTTTGATTCTCAGAGAAGTAAGGAGAGTCAGCAGACCTGCCCCCTTGGCCTTTGGAAGGACAGACTTTGGCTGACTGGTTGGGAGAGTCCCTTGGGAGGCAGTCCTGAGGGGCAGAGGAGTCCAGTAAGGCTGGACATTCTTCATGAAAGTAAAATACATGAAAAGCACAAAGCAGGGCATCCCCATGTAGTGAAGGATGAGCCAATGGTGAGGAAAAGCACCCTGGCTGAACAGAGAGCTGTGACTGGAACTCAGAATAAAAATTGAGAGTTTTTAACCTTTGGAAGAATTGGATGGCAATGCAGGAGGATTTCATTGGGTTATTCTGGGAAAAAATTAGAAAGCCAAAACCCCAACCAGAAATTAATCTGGCTACTGCTATAAAAGACAATAAAAATGTTTATATAAATACATAAGTGAGAAAAGAAGGACTAAGGAAAATCTCCATCCTCATTTGAATGTAGGGGGAAACATAGTGGCAAATAATGAGGAAAAGACTGAGGTGCTTAATGGCTTCTTTGCCTCAGTCTTTAACAGTAAGACCAGTTGCTCTCTGGGTAACAGCCCCCTAAGCTGGAAGACAACAGAATGAAACCCCCATGATTCAAGGACAAATGGTCAATGACCTGTTAACACCATTTAGTCTATGGGACCAGATGGGATTTACGCAGGGGTATTGAGGGAAGTGCTCACCAAGATATTTTTCATAATTTGCCAGCAGTCCTGTCTAACTGAGGAGGTCCCAGGTGACTGGAAGTTCATAAATGTGACACCTATCTACAAGAAGAGCTGGACAGGGGATCCAGGGAACTACAGTCCTGTCAGTCTGACCTTTGGTGCTAGGGAATATCATAGAGTTGATCATTTTGAGGGTCATCACACATCACATGCAGGACAACCAGGGGATCAGGCTCAGACAAGATCAGTTTATGAAAGGCAGGTCTTGCTTGATCAACCTTATCCCCTTCTATAGCAAGGTGAACTCGTTAGTGGATGAGGGAAAGGCTAATGATGTTATCTGCCAGGACTCTAGTAAAATTTTCGATACTATGTGGAATTGCATTTTCCTGGAAAAAGTGGCTGCTCCTGCCTTGGACAAGTGTACTGTTTGTAAGAAAAAAACTGGCTGGATTGCCAGGCTTAGAAAATGGTCGTAAATGGAGTTAAATACGGTTGGTGGCCTGTCACAAGTGGTATTCCTAGAGCTCAGTGTTGGGGGGAATCAAGATTAATTAATGGTCATTTATTAATGACCTGGATGAGCAGATGGAGTGTACCCTCTATCAGTTGGCAGATGACACCAAGTTGGGCAGGAATGTTAATCTGATGGAGGGTAGAAAGGCTCTGAAGAGGGATCTGGACAGGCTGGATTAATGGGCCAAAACCAATTGTATGAGGTTCAAAAGGGCAAGTGCTGGGTCCTGCAGCTGGGTTACAATGACTCCAGGCAGTGCTACAGGCTACAGCACAGTGGCTGGAAAGCAGCTCAGTGGAAAAGGACCTGGGGATGCTGGTGACAGCAGCTGAACATGAGCCAGCTGTGCCCAGATGGCCAAGAAGGCCAGTGACATCCTGGCTTGGATCAGGAATAGTGTGGCCAGCAGGACTAGGGCAGTGATTGTCCCCATTTCCAGGCCACACCTTGAAATATTTAAAAGACGTAGATGTGGCACTTGGAATATGGTTTAGTGCTGGACTTGGTTGTGCTGGGTTAACAGTTGAACTCAATGACCATGAAGGTCTTTTCCGACCTAAACAATTCTACTATTCTGTGATTTTATACAGTAAACCAAGACAATAGACAACCCCAAGCACATGTAGTCACATATGAAAACTGAGATCTAGAAGTTATTGAGTGATTGCAGTTATCCTTTAATTTGGATACACTTATACAAACTAAAAGTGGAAAGCAAAATTCCTTTCTCTTTCAAAGCAACCCCACACAGGACCCAAACTCACAACTAAACACTGCCATGACACCACCATCCATTTTTTTTAGCCTTGTATACAGTGCAATAATTCAGATTATCAAGGAGACCTCAGAGAAGAAAATGTTGAAATAAAAACAAACATATTTTTTCTTAGCAGTTAAGAATCACTCTTCAGGTCTTCAACATAACCAAAAATAAGTGAGACTTCAAAATCCTTTTCAGCAACATTTCCTGCTGACTGTTGCAGGTGGGAGAAGGAGCTTCCACAAAGAGCTGCAGCTGAGTCTCTGCAGGTGAAGGCAGCAGGTGAGGGCAACAAAGCTGGCTGCTGAACCTAGTGGATAAAGAGCATTTGAAAGCGATCAGGAAAGGCAGAAGGAAAGGTAACCCTGGGTGATGGAGATTTGAAAAGGATTGTTTAAGTTAAAGGCTAAACACAGAGTGATATAAATAGTGAAACTACATGTTTGGTATGAGAATTTGCAAGAGCATTTTGTGCTGGAATAGAAATTCAGGAGCTCAAAATAGAAATGCTTTATATTGAATAGTGAAAGGGACTTCAAAATTTTCCACTCAGTGTTTGTACACTCACTTAGGCAAGGATTCCATACACCATGAGGTTAATAAAGACTTATTTCTGAAGCCACCTTATTTGTAAAAATTCATGTATCAAATCTATTATGGTTGGATTTCACAGATCACATATTGGAAACAGCAATTTTCCATTTTGCAAAACTTCATACCACTGGAAAAACGTTCTTTCCTCTGTTAATAGGCCTTTAGATTAATATCTTGATACTATTTTGGACATAAATTTACAATATAAATATGCTGATTTAATTAGTACTCTTAATAGTAGATCACAAGATAAAGCAATGCTCCAGGTATCTAGCATTCTGCTGACAGCAACACCTGTATGCAATGGATAAAGACCTGGTATTTTATTAGCCTCAGCTTTTAGCTGTTAAATTAAAATTACTTTGGTATGAAATACCAGAATATGTCAGTGATAACGTACTGTGAGAAGAGTTGTTATACAGATGACTGCTAACTGGTATGTCCCATCTAGATATCTTGAAAGTCACAAAGACTCATTTCTCAGAAAGTAATACAATTATTTTTTCAAAATGTAGATAACAATTATGTTGTAGGAATAATGTAAATATTTACAGTGGGGCTCAAGATGAAAAAAAAAATTACCTCAGCTGAAAGACATCTCACTCAATACCTTAAAACAAATATGTCAATGCTTTGTTCCAGTACTCTTAAATCAAGTTCCTCTCCATAATCTTTATTAGGATGCAAAAACCTTCATATCAATGTCTAGAATGTGCCAGGTTTTTTCTCTTATCACTAATAATTCCTTCAAAGTAAAACAGCTTATAGGCAAAAGATAACCCTTCTTTTCCAAAATGTATTAATAAATACATATATTTTTAAATCTGTATATATATACTTAAAGAGTGATGGTCCTTTATGATTTAATTTCAGTATTACTTGTGCAAGATCAAAAAAAAAAAAACACACGTCCACTGAGAAGCTGCAGAAAGTAAATTTACCTCCTAAAATGAAGATTGAAAGGCAAATCATCCCAGTGTGCCTGTCTGTAACATATTATTTTTAAGAAGTGGATAAGCACACATCTAAATTGCACATAAATATAAAAAAATGTTGATGTTTTAGACAGGAGATGGACACAATAAGCAGAAAGCATTATTTCTGAAATAGATGATGGAAGAATTTTTGGCTGATAAAAGCTTCAAGAAAATAAATGTTCAATTTCAAAGAGTTTTGAATAATAAAAAGATAATTGAAACTTACATCTTGAAGCATGGTAGTTAGTGTCTTCTGTCTGTTAAAATAAACTTGGTTTTGAACTTCTACAGATATAGTTCTTTAGTACTAAAAATACACAATTTGTCTGCTTTTGTTACATAAGTACACATAGCAGCTTGAAGTCCCTTCTCAAATACAAGCTGAAATGTCTAAGTATTACTAAAAGAAAACAAGGAAAATCACAATTTCATTCTGAAATGGGGCTTGCAAAGGACATTCAGGTGTCCAACTGAGTTACAGCAGCACTATAGTACAATCCTCTAGTACCTTTCACAAAGGATCTCTGAGTTCTCTTCAACACAATTCAAAACACCTTTAAGTAAACTTTTTCTCAGCAGGTATGTTTTGAACCAGCTTTCTAAAAGGTGCTAAGACAAAGACTTTTGAATACAAGCATTCAATTACTTCTGAAGAACAGCAATATTCACTAAAATATCCAGCTCCAAGATGTCCATAGTAGGCTCCAAACAATGAAAGAAATGTTTCCTCTAAAACCAATTAAATATTAAACTGAAGTAATAGTAGATAAAATATCTGTAAGAAAACAGCATCATTTCCTAAAGAACCAATATAAGATGAAGGAAAAAAAGATATCTAAGAAACACAGAGCCCTGATCACCAGGAACAATATCGTGGAAAAGATAACATTGAAATGCAGCAAGGAAAACCTGGACTGATATGACCGCTGAAGAAACCTCAGTTTTCTTGATTTCTGTTTATTTCCATGATCTGCCTGAATGTGATGTAGAATAACAAAGAAATAAATTTTATTTGAAAAGCTGCTACGTCTCTAACAGCCTGTGAGCAGTCGTCAGGATCATTGAGGAGACATCACATTCCTTCCTTCCCTCATCCCATTAGTGCTCAGGTTTTCTTGCTCTTTGTGCCTTCCAGTCAGCTTCCTCACAGTTATCCTTTGGCACTGAGGTGAAATATTACCCTGCTCTGTTTCAGTTAGTATCATCACAGCACCACCTCTTTGAGACTGGTTTCATCCAGAAGTAGGAAAAGGATAGAAAGTCTGGGCATTTGTCCAGAACTGTCAGTCCAAGAGTTTCAACACAAAACTCTGCTCCAGTAGCGCCTTGATAGCAGAGGATTGGAAGGTGAATAACATAATGCCTTTAATAATTTTAAAGGACACCAGAAGAAGAAATTTAGCTACCAGTCCAGGCATTATCACATGATAGGAAACACACAGGAAAGTCAAGTCAGGAGCCACATTAAAATAATAGCATGGGAAGCAGCTGACATAGTTTCTTTGACACTGAAATGTGCCACAGTTCCCACTAGAATTTTCTAGCAAAATTATCAGACTGACATCACCAGTAATAAATGGAAATAAATTAGTGTATCCATCTTCCTGTTAAAGAGCGAAATGTGTCCAAAACAATGAATAACTATAATAGAACATTTTTTATATTTAAAAATTAAACAGAGGGTTTTTTCAGAACAGAAAACTTGGAGATTTTTAGATTTTTCATATATCTATTTTTCCTGTTTGCATCTGGATGCAAACCAGGATCAAGCAAGGAAAACAAAGGTCCGAAGGAAAACACACTTCTCAACATTCAAGTAGAATGCTAGAAAGAAACTGCTTAGATTTCACTGTGGTACAAATGGACTTTAGTTTCTCGAAAGTATCCTTTTCTGCATAAACCATCACATTATAATGGGACGCTTCTAATAAAAAAAACCCAAACAACAAAACACAACCCACAGAATATTTTGGAAGTTTAAATGTCCATATTTGTGGCCATGTCTGACAACATGAGGAAACAAATTGCACAGTTTCCATTTTCCTTCCATTTCAAAGGTCAGAAGAGTAAGACACCTTCAGCTAACTTCAAAAATGTGACACAAAAATTCACAAGACATGCACAACATATTTGGAAACCTCTAAACGCTGGTGGTAAGCACTGCTGGCCAATTCTACTTTCATAAATGAATGAGTGGCATTTTTCTGTGATATGTATCAAATGCTACAGAATTAAAAAGAGCTAGGGTTTACCATTCTTTTGGAAAGTGCTATAAAATAAACTCTAAAGACCTTTTTGTGAAATCAGCAATATGTTTAAAGTGAATCATTCTTAAAATAAGCAGGGGGGATTTGCTTTATTCCAAGAAGCAGAACAATTATCATAAGCAATAGACACAGCAAAAAAAAAACCCTAGAAAAATCAAAAATTCAATTAGAAAAAAATTAGATGAAATTGTCTTAGACTCTTGCAGAGTGTTCTCTGACACAAAGGTTAAATTTAGAATTTATTTGTAAATTTAATCTGGAAACATCACTTGAAGCAAGAACAGATAAGGAAACTAAGATTTCATTAAAAAAAACTGAGATAGCCCACTCAGAAATTTTTGTAAAATGCTGAAGCAAAGGAATACCTTTTATACTAGTGGTGAAGAAACAGAAAATAATCTAAATCCAGATTTTTATCTTGTATGGAGAACACAAAGTAACCAAATGCAGGGTTGTTAAGCTTTGAAAGTAAGTGCCTTCGTAGGAATATAAATGTTTAATTTTTGGAATTGAATCTGGAAAGCAAAATTTCTAGGGAACAATGTCTATGAAAGACTTTAATGTGCTGTTTAAAGGAAAGTTTTACAACAAATTTGCAGCCGTTACCAGGAGAGGTATCTACAGGTGTTCATACAAAAGTCTTTGTCAACTGTGATTTTTGCACCACTCAGAAAGAGCTGAGTGTTCATTACAATACAATGACCCAAAGACGACTGAAGAATGTCAGTGCTTATTTAATCAAAAATTTGTCAGTTGCAAGATACTTTTCTGTCTTGGCCTTCTGCGTGTTTTGGTATAAACACAGCTACCAACTAACCACCACACAGCTGTTTGCTCACTCCTTCACTCTTCCTCTCCCCTCTCCCATTGGGATGAGAATCAGAAAAAAAATATAACCTGTGGGTTGAGATAAAAGCAGTTGAGCAGTTAAAAAAAGAATAATAGCCATAGAACGAATAACAATAACTATTATGATGAAAAGGGAGATAACAAAAAGAGAAGAGTGATTCACAATACCATTGCTCACCACCTGCTGACTAATGCCCAGCCTGTCCCTGAGAAGAAAATGGCCTCTCCTGGCCAACTTCCCTCAGTTAATATACTGGACAAAATGTTCTATGGTGTGGAATATCCTTTTGGCCAGTTTGGGTCAGCTTTCCTGGTCATGCTCTCTTCCAGCTTTTTTTGCACCTGTTCACTCTCAGAGCAAGCGAAACTGAAAAGCCCCTGACTTAGGGCAAACTCTGCTCAGCAACCACTAAAACATCAGTGTGTTATCAATATTATTATCATCCTAAATCCAAAATACAGAATTGTATCAGCTGCTAGGAAGAAAATTAACTTTCCCAGCTAAGCCCAGGACAATGGTACTTTCGATTTTCAAGCAGTGAAGGGTCAAATATGTTGTGTCTTCAAACGTGTCTTCATAAAACTTTCAGTGCTAGAGGGTTTGATTTAAAACAAGTACAGTTTGAAAAGGGTTGCTTGGTTATTTTCAGAGAAAATCAGATAAACACTTTAAATTAAAGCTATTTTTAAGAAATCTGCATAATTGCAAACATTCCTGGAGTAGAGTACATGGTATCTCCTAATGAATTGTTGAAAAACCATCTAACCAGAGTGCTAAAAAAATTTCGACTACTTACATCACTTTTCATTATTTACCAAGATTATAGATGTCATAATATACAAGCCATATGAAATATAATCCAAACTCTGAAGATCTTACAGTCTCGAAGCAAGCCAAACTGCCACAAGCAAGTAATAAATTAATATAAATATATATACACATATTTAGCATAAAGGTCCACGTTTCCTAGTGTGGGTTGTTTTGTGGTCTTTTTCCTACTTGTTGTATATCTACCCTGAGGCTTCCAAGATACAGTATCTATATACTCTGAAAGATAGTTTCTGTCTTCAACAATTTAACAATCAAGATATATTTTCTGCAGTTTCTCAGAATTCTTCATCATGAGAGTAACTATGACAGGCTATTTTGTATGGACTAAACAATGTGTATGCTAACCTCCTTTTCATTTCACATGACAAAGTTGACAGCATGCTGTAGAGATTAGATGACGCACAAGTATAAATATACATAAAAATTCAGTAGCTAGAAGATACAAGCCTTGCCTCATCAGCAAGTTTCTGCTGAGATAGAAGGGCATCTTTATCTGTCCACTTCCTATTTGCTCACTGCTCTACTTTGGAGTCTGAGTTAGAGCTTATCACATAGGAAAAAAAAAAGATTACTTTTAAAGAGCTCAATTTTATCCAAGTTTATTCTCGTTAAACTTGACCACTGTCACACTCAGGTTTGCTGACTTAAGAAAAATAGGAAAGTGTTTTTTCCATGTCATATCACATTCTCATTCCATCTTATTCTATTCCAAAATATACTAAGAAAAAAAAAGCTAAGCATGAAACTGGAAAATAAAGAATAAAGGTAAATATAGTAGTGGAGAATCTGCGAGAAAGGATACTTTTGTTTTTGTGTAAGAGTTTCAAAACTTTTGTCTATTCAATGACTTTAAAGAGAGCAAGAACTGAAGACATCACATCTTCATAAGAAATAACTGTAAATCAATCCATAACCATGTTCTGTTGTCTTGACAGAAAAGAAAAAAA
>VZDJ01007755.1:42313602-42363212 GCA_008694505.1 Cyanoderma ruficeps
AAAAAAAAAAAGAAAAAAAGAAGAAAAAAATAGTTTGTGGTATTGGATTAAATACTTTCTGGTATTGGATGTGAGTTACACTGCAACAGTGGAAAACTACAACTACACATGTTAATTTCCATATTTGGGTATTGTATGAGCACTTCATATGTAAAAAGCACTCTTCAGTCTGATCAATCCAAAGCTTCATACTGTTGGAAGAAACAGGAGGAAAACGATGGAGAACAGGGACATGAAAATTGCTTAAAATATGTATCTAGGCAATGCTATGGTATCAGTTCCACTCACAGACAGAGAGTAGAGAGCTGAACATGGAGCGGCGTGACAATAGACAATATTTCCTGCAGTTCCTATGGTCTTAATCATGAGAAATTATGTAGACAAATAAATTTTGTCTCAGCAGCTTCCACTGCAGTCAAAAAAGATTTCCATTTTCTTGATTTTCTTTGATGTTAGCTTATTTTATATGGATCAGGCACAGTGGGAAAGAACCAAAAAATAATGGAGGAAGGAAGAAAATGTCAGAGTATGGCAAACATTTGTCAGAAAAACCAGTACCAGTATCAGATTTTGTGAACCATTGTCCAATGTTAGTTCCACGGAAAAAAATAAATGGAGGAAATGTGTACAGAACTAAAAAAATCCCCCCCAAGACCCCCCCAGTTTTCTACTTGAATGTCTTCATAGTAAAATTGTGAGAAATCTTTGAAATAATATTTAAAAAGGCCTTGAATCTACATAAACTTTAAGAATTAATTGGAAGAAGCATGGACATTTTTTTCTTGGGGCACACAGACTCTCATATCCTTTTATCGGCATGAAAATAATATTTACACTATTTTACATGGATCAATAGCTTCTTTTAATTGTCAAAGTGAAAAATATAAGGGCACTTCTCACGCCAGTATTTGTGATCAGCAAGATCACAAAACGTTAAAAAAATTTCTTGCAAAAATAGGTATATTCTTTGCTGATACAAGTTTAGATAATTATATGCATATTTTGTCAATACCAAACATATCACTGAGACCCAGTACCTTGAATAGTCTCTTATCAAACTGATATTGAAGTATTTTTTATTACTTAGTTTGTGTTAAATTTACATTAGTGTTTCTATGGATTAAATATGGGAAGCTTGTAAAATGAATGCTTGGAAACTGAACAGTCACAAATATCTACAACTTCAGGATGTAGTTTATGGAATATACTAGACTGAAGTGAAAGCAACTTAGATTCATATTAAAGCATTCAGTTTGTAACAGAATTTAAACATTAACCAAACGTTTCCTAGCATGAATAGGCACAAGAATTTCAATCTTATTTCAAAATAGGGATTTTTAGAAATCATATTTCATCTTATGGACTTTTTATAACCAATAAAAACCTTCTTTACTTATGTCAATTTGTTTAAGTTTTGGTATTTGAACAGCCTCAGAAAAATACAACAGTAGCTGAGCAAGAACGGATCATGGATCCCACACCCTTCAGCATAGTGTGTCACAATTGTTGCTTCTACCCTTGTGACCTCAATTATAAAGGATAAAAATCTTACCATTGTGAATTAAACTAACTTCATTGTCTGAATCTGTAACTTCAGCTTTGTTGTCCTGGTAACTACAAAAGTAGCCATGCCATGTAACAGTACCATTTATAGTGATTATTGCTTATGTGAGTGTATGGAAAATGTCTAACTTCCTACAGTTAGTCCTTCTCACAATGAATACCTGAATATTAATGTTAATCCCAAATTTTGATTTCCATGAATATTTTGCACACACTTAAGTGATTTTTCCAGAAAAACTTCATAAATGTAGTTCACTAAAAGCATTAAAAACATATGGCATTCAACAGAAAATATATTTCAAAGCTGTCACTAAATGACTAATCCTGTAGCCTGCATATTTCACTAGACACATCATTTATGTAATTTTTATTTTATTTCTGAATTGTGATAGCTCTGTTAGAGATGAATGAAGTTGATCCAGGATGAATCCATATGTGAGTTGGCAGGAAATAAATATATGTCACGAGCAATTAGATTATTTTTGTTCTGTATTTGACTAGTCATTGATTACTAAATTTTCCCTTTTGAGTCCTATCTTCACCTCTCACATACACCACAGATTGACATGACAGCTTCTTGCCAGGATATTACTTGAAGTCTAATGTTGCCTTGTTGTTAGGAAAAAGAATGTCAACTTTCCTAACATTCTTCAATGAAGAAACTTAACATTTCTTTTAAAAAATATGTATCAAAAGAAGATGCAATAAAATGGAGATTTATGATGTATATATTATCCTGTAAATTCTTAAGTATCTAAAAGTTAGTCTTAAACCAGACATCCCTTTAAAAATATCTTTACTTAGTCAATATTGCAGAAAAAAATATTTTAACCATATTAAGCTTGTTTTTTGAGATATATCCTTCTTGTGACACCACAACAGTAATCTGCACTGTTGCTGGTCAAAAACAATTCTTCTTCCAACAGAAAAGGAAAAGAGAAGGTAGGAGAAATATTTACAATTAGTGTATTTTTAAAATTAAGAATAAAATCTTTTCTTTTCCCATCCCCTCCTCTTTTAAAACAAATTCACATTTGTCTATCTGTAAGGTCTATTATGTAGGTATCTTACAACATTTCATATATATTCCATCACAAATGATTTGGCATATTCCATTGATAACGGCACAGGGGGAAAATAAATTGCAACACCTGACACTGAATAATAGTTGGAAAAACCTCTAAGTTTTTGTACCACTTTTATGAAATTCTAATCAATCATAATTGCCCATCAGACCTTTACATCTCATCTCCATATCAAATGTCAGAATGATCAGGCTGAGGTCCTAACGCTGAAAAACAAAAACTGGTTGCTGTCAAGGACCCTGCCTACAGTATGATGCCGGACATTTATCAAAATTTATACCAACAAGATACAAAAAAGACATGTATTTAAATGAATACATGAAATTTACAAAACTCTTTATATCAAGCTGCTGATTTATGCACAGCCACTCAGGTTAAACACTGTTCCTTTGCATGTCTTTGGTGGGTTTCATCAGAAGATTGCAGAAAATCCTGTGATGAGCTGCGCAGTAGCAAGTACCTAAGGAAATGACACTGACAGTGACACCATAATATCAGTTTTGGCATCCTCTGGAGTTAACAGAAGTGAGTTTGACAGTGCCATATGCTTAGGAACGAAGGAACTCTCAGAGGATAACAGGTGACCCTCACTCTTACCCTGGCAAAACTAATTTTTCAAAATTATTCAATAAAGTAATTGCCAAAAGGCTTTTCTGGAATATCTGAAAAAGTTGGGTTTGTGCAGGCAAACATTGGAGTGGGAAATTTAGCTAAGATAGACACAAGCTTTTTGAACAGTCTTTGGAGGTCTTTCAATTCACTGTAATTATGTTCCAGAAAGACTGTGCAGTTGCTACAGAATATTTGGTCAGAGTTCCTATAAAGGGACTCTGATTTGCTAAACTTTAAGTATAATAAAAATCCTGGACCCCAGACTAAGAAATGAGTAACATTGAATCTAAAACCTCAGTGATCAGGAGAAAAGGATGGTTTAGGAAATGTCTAGATGAACAACCAGGAATTATTTTAAATGATGCAAATATACAGGTGTCCTGTAAAGAAAAGTCCAAATAACATCCAAAAAATACTTTAGAATGACTTCCACCGACTAGTGACTCTAGTCAGAGCTGTAAATGAAACACATTTACATCTGCATGAGACAATTTGGATCAATATTCTCATTATAGGAGAAACAGACAAATCTTCCGAGAAAATAGCAACCCTTTCATACTTCTAAGTATGAAACACAAAAAGTACAATGATTTACCAGCTGTATTCATGTTACCACCACATTCCTTGGTTTACAGTAGATTTTATAAAATACAGCTAAGTTTCAGGAGGAAAAAAATCACTTTTGACTTTGTAAGACAAAGAATATAGTTCCCCCTCAGACTCTTCAAAAGGTCTTAACATTTCAAATCTGAATTGATGTATCCTTGAACAGGACCAAAACTGTGAATTTCTACTTTTCAAAATTTAGACAGTGTAAACTTCTCAACTGAAAAAAATGAAAAATATTATCTAAACTTTTATTGGATTTTTTAAGTCAGTTAGTTTTTGGGGATTTTTTCTCTTCCAGTTAAAGAGCAGGTTTTATAATTATAACTACTAGAAAATGTCAACCCATATTTATAAAAAATATGACAGCAGACATGCATTGAAAAATTCTTTCCACTTTGCAGAAAAAACCACAAAACAATCTTTATTTGGTAAAAGTAAATGCAACTGAGAAAGCCAGTATAGCAGGAACTTGAGAAAGGACTAAGATTTTACTTTGTGTAAATTAGAGAAATAGGGGGAGCTCAGCACAGGACTAGAATACCATTTGAAAGCTCTTTGTCACACTATATATATACCATTCCACAGTCACACCGTTTGTTCTAATTTTCATTTTACTGAAAACTTTACTACTTCTTCCATGTTAATTTCCAAATTTAAGACTTAAGAAGGAGGAAGTGCTGTTCCTTCAAAAGAGACATGAGAAATATGCAAGTCTGTGTGCTTGGTGAAGAAGTGGCAGACAGAATTGCTACATTAAATCCAGAATCAACAAAGACTACAAACTGTATGGAGTAAAAAAGAGTGAACAACAGGAAACTCATGTAGAGTTTCTGCCATTTCTGTACGCAAGTATAGGATACTGCAGTCTCTCTGTAAAAAAGTACTACAACCTCTGTAAAAAAGAGAGGTCAGCTTCTAGCTATTTTGCTGTGCAGTGGCACTGGAAAGGCCAAAATATCCAAACAGGAAGCATCACTAAATTTATTGGCAATGGCTCAATGGGAGCACACACCAGCAAAAACACTTCAGCAACAGTGCTGGCAGCTGCCTGCTGAGAGAGAATTCTGCTAACAGAAGAGTTGGCTGGGAAAGGTAGAAGAAGAAAATAACTTCAGCAACTGGAAGCCAACCATCTCTCTCTTTCTCTGAATCAATCTCACTGAGAGTTACAGTAAGTTGTCATACTGGGAGACACCACAGAAAATGAAATGAGCAGCAACAGCACGACTAGAAATTGCTCATCAACAGACATACTAAAAATGTGCTGTGAAATATGGACAAATTTTCTCTCTGGGAACTGTGGTCCATATAAGCCAAAGCCAAAAAAGTTGCATATTTTCAGAAGTTATTGAATAATTTAACTCTAACCACTAGAGTTTTATGTTTTCAACTGGAATCATAGAATCACAGAATTGTTTAAGTTGGATTGGACCATTAAGATTATCGAGTCCACTGTTAAATTACAGTTATCATTAAGAATTTGTTTTCACTAGAAATTTTACATCATTTCCTACTTATACACTTGAAGTAAAATATTGAAGCAAGTTAATAATAAAACTAACAGTACATTATAAATAAATCAAGTATCTTGACACAGATTAGAGAGGAATCTGAAAGAAGTACAGAGGAAGTTTATTTATATTAGGGCATAAATGAGAAAAAGGTTGTGGATCAGTGTCTGAAATCAACTAATGAGTATTGTGTCTGGTGACAGTCAAATATCAGAAAATAGGTATGCATATTTGTCTTCTTTAAGAGGTTCTGTGTATTTGTGGTATATTGTTGGCAGCATGTAAGATCATATTTTGAACTGTAACATCCTTTTGAGTTACAAATAAGGGAGTTGTAACTTCAATGACACCAGATGTCTACCAGCTGTTCATAAACAGGAATGATCCTTACTCTAGAAAAGATACATGAACATCTTTTAAAAAGTAAAGCAATATTTTTTTTTTTTGCCTTTAGCAATGTCTGTTGCAAATACCAGTAGGTGCAAAGACTATTTAGGATGTTATAAACAAATATTTCACTGCATTTTACTTCACCCTGTCTCAAGGCAAAATGAGGCAACTGTTGACAACAAAGTCCATGACATAGCCAATTGAACAACTGAAACATTAAAATACACTGTGTGTTTTGGACACCTAACACATTACCTACTATGCCAAAAGAGAAACACAATGAGCCCTTGTTTGAGCTTCATAGCCCAGAGAGTTTACCAGAAGAGGATGAGTTTCCCTCACATTCTGATATGTGCTCTGAGCTGCATGCTTGAATTCTGAAGGTCACAGAAAGTGTGCCACAGCTGGGGAAGTGGGGGCAATAAAAGTGGTAAATGAATGAACATATTTGAGAAAAGTTGTGATTAATGAATGTATTTGTTTTTTGTTGGCAACTGTTTCTAGACAAACCTTCTCCCAGACCTATCTGAAATTCATAAAAAAACACTGCTTACACCATGGATATTGTCCTGGAAAAGAACATAGAACAAGAGAACATTGCAATATGATCGGGCATCTCTCTTCCCTTAGTTCTAAGGGGACAATTGAAAAATTCCATTCTAATTTTTTCCAGCCTGGGAAAATGAAATATTGTCATTTGGAACTTCCCTGGGTATGTTTATTCTTTCTTATATATGATGAGGTTAGATTATCAATCTTACTATTTTAAACCACAAGGAAAATTGAGACAAAAGAGAGTATCACAAGTATATATCATAAGCATTTTCTCCTGGTTTGACTTCTTTTAGATGGCTTGGAAAGCCCCAGATGGGCTTGGAAATCTATCTGAGATATTTCCTATTTGTGGTCTGAATAAAGAGGAGAGGAAGAAAACACAGTCCAAAGAAAGGGGCGAATTGTTAAATAAGACAATATGCTTACAGTTAAATTTGAAGAACAAGTCTAGTTTAATTATTTTTATTGTCTTATTAAAATAATAAATGTCTGTCTTAAGTGAATACTACACTGACATGATTAATTTTCTGTTAACCTAGTTGGTTTTAGCATTCCACAGACAGTGCCAGTTTATGCCACTCATTCCCCAAGGATTAGAATTAATTGTTTGTCTGTAGCAGTCAGTGCGTTGCTATGCATGAAGATTAAATTATTCTAATGACACCGCTCATGAAACAAAGGAAAAAAATATCATGAGGGAACATGGCAGAATATGACTTTATGGTGATACTTCAATTCAGTACTTAAAGAGTTCCTCTGCTTGCATTCCCTCCCATGGCAAACTTAGATACCCACTCCCACCTTTCAATAGCACACTACCTTCTACTTGCTTTAAAGAGATTCAGGCTGCTGTAAACTTTCTTAAACCAAACTAAAACTTCAGTCAAAAAGGAAAGTCTATGGACATTGGAAGCAAGACAGGCGACACAGGAGGACTACAGAGATGCTGTTTGCCACTGTATGAAGAAAGTTCATGAGGCCATAGGTTGAGGAAGAGCTCAACCTGGATAGTACTGTGAAAGCCAAAAAAAATTGCTTTTTGGCATATTTTAATGGCAAAAGGAAGATTAGAGGTAACTTAGTTACCTCTAATAAGGTAACTAAGATAAGGTTAGTCCATCTAAAAATAGGGACAAAGACAAAGCAGAGATGTTAAATGGCTTATCGAAGGAGGTGATCATCCCACTTGTCCTCTCTGCGGCCTCGCCTCAAGTCCTGTGTGCAGTTTTGGGCATGGCAATAAGTGAAGGATACGAAGCTTTTAGAAAGTATCCAAAGGAGAACTAGAAAGGTGGTGAAAGGTCTCAAGGGCTAAACATGGGAGGAGAGGCTGGGATCACTTGGTTCATTCAGCTTGGAGAAGGCTGAGAGCAACCTCATCACAGTGCACAACTTCCTCAAGGGAAGCAGCAGAGGGGAAGGGGCTGATCTCCAACCTCCAATGACTAGTGATAGGTCACAAAGAAATGAAGTGAAGCTGTATTATGAGAAGTTGAGGTGTGATATTAGAAAACAGTTCTTCACTGTGAGGGTGATCAGTCACTGGAACAGTGTCTCCAGAGAAGGGGTCATTGTGCCAAGCCTGCCAGAGTTCCAGAATATCTAGATAATTTTATTCCCATGGTTTAGGTTTTTTTAGTTTTAGGCAATTTTACAAGGAGCACAAAGGTGGACTCAATGATTCTTATGGATGTCTTACAAATTGATATATTCTATAAGATTAAAATTTACCTGAAACAAATATATTAGACAAATACTAAAAAATCTAGAAAAAAAAATTAAGATGAAAGACCAGCACTGCTCTCATGTAAATACAGGACTAAATATTCTGGTATGACAGCTATTTCTACAGCAAAGAAAGTTTCACAGTTATGATAGCAAAACAACCATCTGCTCTGGGTAGCAGGTTCAAACTTAACAAGACTTTCCTCTGTGCATGTGTGAAATGTTTGACTCATGCAATGATTTCTTTAGTCCCTGTTCGTATGAAAGGTTCTCAATCATACCAGCCTAGATATTTACTCAGGTACCAGATATTGTATAAGGCAATGGAATAACTTGGTCTTGTGCAGTTTTCCCAGTGGCTGTCACTGACCCCTTTTATAGTTTTCTACATTTAGCTATGACCAACTGAGGCACCGTGAGTATAAAAATCAGTTTTATTGCGGCTTTCCTTCTTTTTCTTTTTACAGATACAGAAAATGGGGCTGCTATATCTTTTATTCCTTTTTGGTTCACTTGTTATTTATGCAGGGCTTTCTCCTCAATAGACTGACTGTAACTCAGCTTATAGTAGCTAAAACTGTGGGCAGTATATGCTGGATTTTTTTTTTTGGCAGATGTTGTTTTACCTTCTTTCTACTCAGTCCTTCTGCCTAATTCTATGCTCAGTGCTGCCTCTTTCCAGAATCATAATTGCATCCATGCCCTGAAATAGCTAGTGTTTAAGCTGACAGTATTCTCCTCATAAACAAATTTAATTCTCTCTTGTTAACCTCACCCTTTTTTTTATTAATAGGTATTAATACATTGACTTCTGTTGTGCTTTTTTTATCTGTATTAGTTAACAAAGTGTTTGAAGGGCAATCCATTCTCATCTATGATCTTTCTCATCAGTACTAAGCTATTTTTCTGTAGCACCTTTGGGACTTTCATCACAAAGATAAGGGTTGTTACTGCAGCTATAGAAGCTTTCAAGCATGCTAGAATGAGTGGGACATTATACACAGCTCAGATTGCTAATACTTCAGCATGACAAGGATTGTTTATTTTATAGGAAGCAGAGGTGGAGTAATAACTTGGAGTTGTCATAGTGAGGAAATCTTCCTCACATTTCTTCATCTTCCTCCTGATCTTGAACCATATTCTGCACTTTTCTGGCCCTTCTGTAAGCTTTTTAAACATTATCTTGTCAGGAAACAGTCAGAAAATTTCCCACTACATGACAATATTTAAAGTAACCATGAAAGAGTCCAAGATATGAAGGAGCTGGCAAAAGGTAACTGTTGGTGGAGAAAGGCTGACTGAAACACCTCATTTAGCAATGGTCGACTGTTATAGTACCTGTCTACATTTTCTGGAAGTGTATTCTCTGTCAAGTAAATTTTTATCAAGGAAATGTACTTAAGATAGTGTTTTCATAGCAAGATAGCAGATAGAATCTGTTCTAAAAATGACAAATTGCCTCACTGAATGTGTGATAGGGCTGATGAGCCCAAGCGGCCTTGAGAACCAAAAAGACCTTCACAAGACCAGGAACATCAAAAAGCCTTTTTTCCTTCCATAACTAACTTTTCCTTCCTTGTGGATGGAAAAAAAGTGTAACCTCTGCATCAACAGAAGTCACTGTCATATCAAGGGGCATTCCTGTATAATGGGAACAAAATCTGAAATAAAAGGGTAGGTATGCAGTCAGATCTTAATGGATGCCAAACAATACACTCAGTCTGTCCTTTCTTATACACAGCTGGAACAATACACATTGTTTTCCTATGCTTTGTTTTTTATAAATAAATTATCTTTAAAAGTGAGAATACTTCTTCAAAGAACCAAATTTTAGCAAGTCTTTTAGTCTGAACATGCAATATATATTCATGCATATGTCTATACATGAACACACATGGAGTCTCAGTTTCATGACACAGTCTTAGATAACACTTGATTTATTACAGAGAAAATAGTACTTTATTTTTTCCTTCCACTACATTTAGGCAATTTCCTGTTCTGTTCCCTGTGTATCTCACTCCACAAAGTTCGTGCACATCATGTGTTTTATACTAGAGGGTTTAGTTTCAATCATTTTTTCTACTGTGAATTTGTAAGCTAAAAAAAGCACTTAATCAAGAGGTCTGTTACCACTCTAACCTGACGAAAAGGGCAAAAGGAAAAGTGTTACATCTCCACAATTATTGATGACATTAATAGATTTGAAAGTGGAATGGCAAGGTAACCTCTGTGCTCCAAAAGTTATTTGATCAGCTTCCGAGATGAACCTTTGTTAAAGAGCTCTGATCTCATAACATTATCAGGTTTTATGTTTATTTTTTTTCTAAAGAGTGAAGACGGTTTTGGTTTCCCCTCCTGAAAGGCTGTGTAACATAAAAGTCTGATATTTAATGTGAATTAAAGGATAAGTTTCAAGATATCAATCGGGTGAATTGGTACTTGTGTTTGTTACTTTTCATTTAGCTGATTGTTTTTCCAGGTTGATCTTCCTTTCTGACAGCCAGTAAACACCTGGTATTGGACTTATTGTGTTCAATTTGAACTTATTGTGTCTAATCAAGGACTGCACTGTTTTATTGAACAGTTCATTGGGGTTTTTGCTTTGAGTACTCAACAGTGTACAGAAATATTTTCTCTCATGGTATTTTTCCCATGTCACTCCTAGAGGAAACTTGAAAATTGCTTGAAGTATTTTGGGAAAAAATATATTTGATACAATAAAAAGGGATTGTTCCACCTTGTAAAATCCAACAGCCTAATACTTAAGGAGTAAAAGGTTAAGAAATTTAGGAGAAAACCTGAGACAAATTCTTTATGAGAAGAAATTGTAGAAATTAATCCATCTATGGGAAGTTTGAGTATTGAAACTGTAGCAATTGCCGGTAAAAACTTCCAAAAAAATTACAGTCTGGAATTAAGCAGAGAACTTCATCCATGTTTTTTATCTTCTACAAACAAAAGCTGCGAATGAAAGTTTTTTGCACTTAAAAGAGAATATGAGGACTTAGCTCATGACATTAATTTATGCTTAACATCAGAACATATGGTAGTGATATGAATAAACGTACCATAAAAATATTTGACATCAACCATCAAGATTTACGTTTCCACATTTATTTATTTACTTGAACAAAGAACTCCTCCTGCCCTTCAAGAGAAAAATTTATGGCCCTACAATTTATTTTTTTTCCCCAAACATTTACAAATTTTGTAATCATGTTACCATTAGAAACAGTTTTCAGAGTGTCATTAAAGTAACACTTAAAAATTTTTCCAATCACTTCTATCATACAAGTAAAAATCTGACTTTTCCTATTAATTATTATCGTTCAGTCCTTCCAGGTGAAAGCCTAAGACTATATAGCAGAGATATTTTTCTGATGTGACCTCTCCTCAGTTAATTAACTGTGCTACATTTTTTAGTATTTGATTTAAAAGCAAAGCATGTTTTGTTTTATGGTATGATATGATTAAAAGGCATAAAAATCCATGTTTATGCATATTGTCTAATTACATTTTCTTTTCTCCCTCGGTCTTTCAAAGTGTATGAAGAAGACAAAACTACTGCTCACTGTCTCCATAGAGACACCATGACAGTATCAGGAGAAAATATTTTTATTTCAGTACCTAATGGATTTGCCTCCTGAGTAAAACCACTCAATAAGGAAAGCGCCAGGCATAGAAAAGCCATTCATTACAGTGTGCAGCTCATTGAGATCTTCATTGGCTTGATCTGTGCTAAGTGGCTTAGCACAGTATTTAGAAATGTTGCAAAAGTAGATTTCTTTTCAGATTTGTTTACTTTGCCAGGATCAGGGCCTAAGTTCACATTCCAGTTTAAATGACACAAAAGAACAGTCTATTTCTATCAATATAGGAAAATGAATATATTTTGCTTGGCCCTGGAGCTAAACTTGGTTAAAAAAGCAATGTATTTATTTATGGAGAAAGTCTGTATAATTTAACTGATAATTATCAGAAGAGGGTTTTTTTTGGATCCATAAAGTAGACCTGGAAATATATGATGACTGTCTGCAAGACTACCACTCTAAACCAGTTTGCATGTGAAGTCAAGGCTACCAACAAATTAATATGTCAGAGATGAGATTTTATATTATGAAAGACAGAGGCAATAAAGAATCTTAACTTTTTTACTATTTAAAATACACAAATGTTTAAAAGAAGTTCATCACCTATAGATGATTAGATATTTCTAATTCCCCTTCAAAATACAGTGTGGAACTACATAGTGTACATCATGTACACATGACAGAGTTTTATAGTATTGACTATCTGAACCAAGTCAATTCATTACATGAACAGAAAAAAAGAGGCCAAACCAAATTAACATATATGTCCTTCCAGGTAGTTTAGGCCTCTTAAACCAAAACTGATTCAGTAAGAATATGTCATTTTGGAATTTTTTGCTTCTTATGCTGTTTTAATTGACTAATACATTTTTTTAAAGTGTGTAAAATGGATTTTAGCTTACTGAATGAATTTCAAGTCTTCTGAAGTATCAGTTTCTTGTTGCAAGGAATTTCAATTGAATATGTATCAGACTGATGTGTCTGTAGCTATAATGTTATCAAAAAACAATGCCAGATGAAAAATCAAGAGGTCTCTTCTTTTTGAACTAGATATACAGTGATTTTGGAAGAGGATATTAACTCTGATTGTACTGTTACCATCAAGGTTAGATACCACTCTTTTCATTCCCTCTAATGGGTATGAACATATTTACATAAACCTGCTGCAAAAAACACCAAAAACCAACAAAAAAAAAAAAAAAACCNAAAAAAAAAAACAAACCCAAACCATCCCCATCCCTACACTATCATTCATTTAGAAGCACTGAGGTGTCTCTTTACATCAAGTTCCATCCCTGTTTAGAATACTGTAAAGTAAAAGAGGTTTGGTCAATACTCCTGAACGGGAAGCTGAAAGATGGTCAACAAAGTCTTCTCACAGTTTTTCCAAGTGTTTTAGAATAAAGATGGATGAAAACACCTAAGAAAAGTTATCAAGAGCACTGAGCATCCCATTGAGATTTTCAGTAACTCTGACTACTTGCTGAGACGTGGCATGACATGTCAATCTATTACGGCTACACGGGCAGACTACTGACTGCAGTGGTCGCAGTTATTTTAGTAGAGTAAAGAATCAAAATTTGTTGTGAGATAGTAGTCAGGAAGTATTTAGGTTTGAAGCATTGGGTAGACACTGAAATTTGCTCTGGAAGAAGGGAAGAATAAATAAAATATATTCCTATTTCCTCTGGTTTAAGACAAAGTATTAGCTGAAGGATTCTTTTGCTGACTGAGCAGGAATAAAATGATACGAATATTAGATTAATTCATATCTGCTTTACTAAATTATAATAATGTACAAGTGATGGTGTTGGAAAAAAAAGCACAATTTTAAGGTAAAAAATATCAAACGTATTATTGTCATCTCCCATGGCTCTCTGATATTCTGCTAAATGAAAAGCCAACAAAGTGTTGCACTTCAAGTGTCTCTGAAGAGTGTTACCCTGATAGATTTAAGTCAAAGGCCAAATAGACATATTCATTTGGGAAATACAAAGCAAGATGCAGTACTTGATTGCATTAAAAGCACTTTTGTTGTTTCAAAGAGACACTTAGAAATGCCACTATTTTATTTTCTAGTAGCTCACATATCTGCTTCTTTGTTAGTCTGCTTTCCATTAAGCTGTCAAGTCAGTGACAAAGTATTTAATGAGAATTTTTATTTAAAATTGCAAACTTGAAAACTAATTTGTCTATTCAGGCAGCTACCTTCAGGAACTGACACTTTTTGCTTTAGTTTTTAATTTAAAAATACCCTTGATGTATTTTGAAATAAAAACCTGACAATTTATTTGGAGAAAATCTGCAATTCTGAAGTGTTGGTACCACAGAAAATCATGTATAGTAGTGGTGCAAAACATGAATTTTATAATACCTTAAAAATGTACAAGGTAAAATCGCCAAAATACTGTGGATATTGGAATCAAGAACATTTAGCTCCAACAGTTTGCATTAGTTAACAGAGGCACAAGTGCATTTGAAAAATAAAATCTCTGTCTGTAAAAGATAGTCTGAGAAACCTGATACTCAACCAGACTTTGACATTTCTTGACAAATTGTCTATTTTGTTTATATGTTTAAGTTCTTGGAAAAAGCTGAGTGCTGAGAACTGTGGTGTAGAAAACTTATAATGGAATATAGAAGGTGACTGTTGAGAATGCCATATATAATTTTCATTGGTAATGATTAAATAATATATATCAAATAATAAAAAGGTTGTGAAAGTTATCTGGGAAAATGAGAGCATATCTCCAAGCCCTTTAGTCACAGAAAGAAAAATATAGTTTTGTTTTTAAAAGTGCTCATCAGACTTTTAGGAGATAACTCTCCAAAGAATATTTTGCATACAAGTAAACCAAATTGTTTGGGGATGAAATAAAATTTTAATTTAAAACAATAAAGAAATGAAAGACAACTATAAGAACAAAACATCTTATGTGCTAAGAATACACTTTCCTTTTACACAGTGATATGCAAAATAAAAATGGGAAAAGAGAGTTTTCAAATAGATGTCAATCTGTGAAACTTTTGAAGACTCCTTCTGTGGCATCTATCATTTTTCAGGTCAAAAATTGTTTAAAGTGAAACTGGAAATCCAAAATTTTTCCAGAACATATATAGATTAAAAGAGTAAAATGTTTTTTCAATATAGAAATATTGCTGTCTTATAAAAATGAGGCAGATAATTGAGGTTGTATTCATTTTTTTCTATATTTTTCAATTATTTTGCCTTATTTCTTTGCTCTGCAAATACAGATAACGGATATAGTCTTTCACTCTATAAACAATATATATGTGTGGTAGGGCTACTTTTCTAACATTTGTCATTTTTATATGATTATCCCTTTTTATCTCCTTATCCCTCTATTTTCCCAAATGTTTCATTATCCAAATCACCCTGATCCCTTCCTTTGAATATTCCTCTTTTCTCTCTGTATGTAATTTCATCCTACAATGCTCATAAGGCAAATTATTTTTAGAAATATTTTGCTTCATTAAAATTACATACTTAAAAGTAGGAGGAAGATTTGAGATTTTACCGTAAATTGTTATCTTTTGGGGGTCTTTTAGAATAATAATTGAGATTGTTCTCTATGGAAACACTTTTTGCTTTGAAAATGTAGTTTTATAATACAAATGTTCATTAGGTACATTATGAATGTATTTATATGTCCTTGGTATAAACTGCTTACGTGCTGGGTTATAAAGTTATGCATATGTAGCAGTGGCTGCAACAACGATGCTGAAATCATCAGTTCATTTTCCTTTCCTAGATTAAAGCAGATAAATGCTTCTTTTTGATGCTTGGGGTACAATTGTGGAAGCTATAAGAATGGCAAAGGGATAAAATATTAATGAGGCAAATGCTCAATAATTTTGCTCGGACTTATTTCTCTAGCTTTGGGTATCCATAAAGGACTTCCACGTGTTATTTTGATGTTCTGTGTTGAGGAAAATTGTGGCTGCAATGAGAATGTTTTCAGAAACACTGGGTACTCTACTCAAAAAAGCCCTAATAGGAAAGTACACTCTGTTATTTTTTTTTTCTGGGTGGGAAACAAAACAATCCCAGTAAATTGGATTCTAGACTGAATTTCAAGGACAATGAGAGTGCAGTGTTTGAAACCTGGAAGTATAGAGAACTTCAACAAAAGAAGCCGGAATTGCAGACCTAAACAAAAGCAAAGTTTTGTGAGGAGCATAGAATATTTCACAAAGTGTACGATTTGCTGGAATAGAACTTCTGTTATGTCTCTCTATATGCAGATTTAGTTCTTTGAATTAAAACATTAATATTTAAATTAATTAAAACATTAATATTTAAAAAAAAAATTAATATGTTCTCAAATAGCTTGAGGTTCCCAGTCATAAAGAGTCATTGTCTAAAAGTAAGGTTTTGCTCCAACACAAATAATCCATTCTAGAAAAAGATCATGGCAGCCTAAAGATTTCTGTGAGAAAAGGTGCTCAGTACCTGTAGTGTGACTGAGGCTCACTCACTCTAAATAAACAGATGGGCAATTTGAACTGTGGAGTCCTATTTTGCTCTAAGTATATCTTACCAAGTTGGGATTTAAGCATTTTTATTAACAATTTTGTAGCTTAATCTCTCCCTTTCCTCAGACTGCATTACTGATCTCCAAAAAAGAAATGGTCCGTTTTGAGCAGAAGAAAAAAATGCTCATTGAATCAAAACAAGAGATGCTTTTCTTCCAAGAACCTTTCTATCTCTCAGAAGATTTTGTTTTGCAGTTTTTACGATGTTCAAAATGCAACATCTTTTTTTCTTTTCTGACTGATGAATTTTCCTTTGGAGCCTTTATTTGTAATTTAGCTATTCTAAATATGTTTCCTATGAACATTTAAATAAGGATCTACCAAAAATTTTCTGTATGGCTATCTCCTCAACTCAGAGAAATGATAACAAATGGAGCAAGAAGACATTACATTGGGTGCACTAAATATATAGTAGATAATAAGTAGGCTTATAAATCTATAATGACTTATAGTAATATTACACTCGTCCAATAAAGTAGAGAAAGACCTAAGTCAGTTCTGCTAAAAGAATCTGTCACATAGGTCATGAAAATTGAAGCCCAAAGTCTAAAGGCTTTTTGCAAATACTGATAAATGAGTTCTTGCTCAGCTGTTGGGATATGCCAATTTTATTCAGTAACCAGGCAGCAAAAGAGCAGCAAAATTATTGTATGTGCCACAGAGAAATGGTGAGCTGACCATAGCTTCTCAAACAGACTTGAAGTTATGTGGTCTGTTGTCCATTTTTTGTCCAAAGGTCTCAACACATCCAAAAAACACAGTCATTAAGAGGAAAGACATAAAGAACAAAGGGAACTTCATTCTCTTATTGCATCAAGGCCATGCAATGCTAGTGCTTGTTCCTGGTTCAGGTTCATACAGCAGATAGGGTGCAGCAGAAATTAGAAAAAAGCCTGTGAGAAATATCAGGTGTAGGAAATGGCTTCTGCTATAAGACTGACAAAATTGGCTGTAATCATTCAGCTTTGAAAACTGAGAACTGAAGACATAAGAAAGGCACCTGCTTTTTCCTAGGCATCATAGAAATCAGCTGTGGTCAATTTTTCACCTTTACTAGGAGGCCAAGGCACTTTAACCTCATGGCCTGAAAAGAAAAGAATATTGATTTTGCAGGGAAAAGCAAACTTCTGTTGAACTGAACTTTAAAAGTGGAATCTAACTTATTCTAAACTGAATCTGAAGTCATCTTATAATCACATAATTTTTACCTGAAGTCAGAGTACTCAAGAGGTATTAAATGTAACCATAAGTTTTTCAATATGACCCATGGTACTTCAATGCCAAATATAATGGTATTTGGAATCTATATTAAAATAAAACAGAAGAAGGAAAGGAAAGCAGAACTTTTGCCTACATCTGGCAACACTAAAACCCACATTGTTTCATTGGGAAAAAAGATGTCCTTTATAAATTCCACAACTTTATGGAGTCTCTCCTTTTGGAATCTACTTCTCTTTTGTTTTATATCATGATGTTTTACTATATTGAACTTGTCATTAAAATGGGATATGGAACGGAAAAAGTGCTCTGAAAATGTATTATTAAGTTTTAAAAAGTTGGAGGATTTCTAAGATGGCATTTTCAGACCACATTAAATGGAGCAGGCTGGGAAATACTCCTAAGGGTATTACCACTATCAGCCACTAACATGAAATAGTCCTGAAATAGTTATTTTTCCCTTTAGATTTTCAATCAATGACCCAAGCTTTTCTTTCCAAAGAGAAACAAACAGCTTTCTAAGGAAGTTGCTGAAAACAACTAATACTCAGCATTTTCTAACAGACTTCAAGCAATAGAGAATATTCTGAATGTAATTTTAGTTTTCAAACTATAAAAAAATGTATTTTGCTATTAAAAATTTAAGCCTGTCTATAACCTGTATGTCTGTAGTAATCTTTACTTAGTGTCTCTGATACAGCTACTTTTTCAGCAATTCTAGTAAGGAAAAAAAGACCAAGCTTCATGTAATTCAAATGGCAAAGAAAATGTCTGGAGGCAAAAAAAGTGTCCAAAGTAGACTTGGTCAAAATATATGGGCTAAGAGTAGAGCTAGAAGACAGGGTTCAGCTTATAAGATAGGTGAGTTTTGCTCTGAATTTCAGATGACTGTAAGTTTTTGGATTTTATACAATACTGTGGTTCACACTTACTGGCAGCTATGCTGGAACTAAACTCAACATTTTTCCCTCTGCTTCTAATGCTCAAAATATTACCTTTCATAGCTTTTCCCATATTGAAGTCACAATGCTATGAAAAAGACAAAAAGAAAAATCAGGAAAAAAATAAGTGGCCTAGGAGAATGTATTCCAAATTTTGACTTATCCTCATAACATTATTCACTGATTAGGAATAGATACAAATAAAATGGTATAGGATTTCAATTACTTTTTTTTTAGCAGAGCTTACAGACATAGGAAAAAATGGTCTTTATTGAAAAATGTCATTTTTGAGAAACATTTTTGAAAAGAATTAGAAAACATTACTGGTCAAATATGGCACACCTTCTATTCATTTACTCTGCTAAATGGAAAAAGAAAGGTTGTTTAAACTAACAGTTATACTGTCTGAAGTTACATATTTATTATGCATATCATATTTTTATTATGGACATATTTACAGTTATACACATATTTGTTATTATATACTAGAGGTATATATTTATTAAATATAAACACATATGCATATTTATGTCTAACTCTCTGTATGTATATGAATGCATATGCCCTAAATGCCTAGCAGCTTTCTTCCACTTTTCTATGAGATTTGGAAAATATCCCCACCTATCTTCCACTTCTATAAAGAAAGGAGTTATGGAAACACAGGGCAGGTTTAGGTCCCACTGAAGTTCTGTGTTTGGGAGAATAAACACATCAGCAGACCTTAAGAGATCTGAAGATGGTGTCTACGCTACAACTTCTTCATTCCTCATAAGTGTTCTTGTGAATAATATTTTTTTAATGATTTTTACTCTAGCCAAGTAATTCTCTCTGCTACTACTATGTTAATATATAATATATAAAAATATATAAATTTATATACATAAATATATGTGTATATATATATGCTAATATTATATATATATATAAAACATTGGTGCGTTATTAGCATTGTTTTAGTAACAGATACAAAACTCGTGACTATGTGGATTGACTCAATCCAAGCCAGGCCCACTGCAGACATGAGTGTCTTGCCACTGCATAGTTAATGTTTGAAAAGCTACAATCTGAATATCCAAAAAGGTAACTCAGTAGTGAATAGTTTATCTTTTCACCTTAGTTTTTGACCATGTGGGGTTCATTCTGAAGGTTCAGTGAAATCAGATCACCAGTTACTTAATCTGGTCACCCAAGAAGTTGTATCAGTTATCATTAAGAAAGTAATCACTTTAAATAAGTTTGTTTGATCTTCTAATACATTGGAACTTCCAGTTGATATTCCAGTCCTCCTCAGAATACACTAGTAATCAGAAGCCATGAGTGTGGTGTGATCAGTGGGTAACAAAGGTCACAGAACAAAGGTCCTTCATATGCTTACGTAGATCGTAAAAATAGAGAAATGTCCTGACCTTGAAAAAACACCCCTCCATCTATGCTATCTCACTATTTCTCAGAGCTATTACTCCACAACCAGACAACTTTTCTGAAGCATGCTGTGCAGCCAATAAAACAATTTTCTAGAACTTTCTCACTTTATGGTTTTGATCTCAACCTTTGCTGATGAAAGTTGTTTCTTTCCCTAGACTACAAACACACACACACAAAATCCAAAAAAAAACGTAACACCAAAAACCCCTTCCGCTAGTAGAATCTCCACACATAACCCAGAACATGTGCATGGTTTAAGGCTGTGCTGTATTTTCATTTAAGCTTATCTGTTCAGGAGAGAAATACGTCATTCATTATCTCTTGTGAGAAAAAGCCTAAAGGTATTATACATTTTCACATAATACACAAAAGTTCTTGGAATCATCAGGAATTAAGTCTTTAAGACTAGATAACTTTCCTTTTTTTCTTATTTTACAGAACAAAAAAGAAAAAAAAAACAACTGTGACCTTGAAATTCCCACTTTCAAAAAGCATCTATACATTCTATGTAAAAATTACACTAAATCCCGGAAAATTGCATTCTATGTTCATGTCATACAATATTCTAAAGGTGTTTATGTACAAAATTTCACTAATATAACCTGCAGTCAATATAAAATATCTTTCTCCCTCAGCCATTTACTGATTGATCTTTGGAGATACCTAGTTTTCTCACACAAGAAAGATAAGAACTTATTGGAGGGAACCTCCCATAGATACACAAAAATGAAAGATTGGAGCATTTGTCATATGAAGAAGGGCTAAGAGAGCTGTCACATGTTAGCCTGGAAAAGAGGAGGGGTTGTTGCTATGCCAGACACACAAAGGACAAGGCAGGCAGCAGAAGGTCAGACAGGAAAGTCTTATTTTAATTTTCTGACCCTACTTTATATACACTTTTTACAGAACCTAAAAGATTGGCTACACAGGTTGCCACTTCTCCGACTTTGTTGGTGAACATCACTATCAATCATATTTTGCCTCCCAGAGGAGAAATATGTAAACAAAATAGATAATTCCAAATATATACATAGTTTACAGAAACTGCGTGAGAATTTCTACTACAAAATTGCAAACACTCACAAGGCAAGAAAACTTAGGGCGACAAGGGGTCTTATCAGTGCATATGAATACCTGCTTTTGAGGGAATGAAGATGAGACATACAGCCTCTTCTTCCTGGTGTGCAGTAGCAGGACAAGTGTCAATGTGTACAAACTGAAATTCTGGAAATTATCTCTAAACATAAGACAACAGTTATGCTTTGAGAGTGGTGAGAGACAGGCATGAGCTTCCCAGAGAAGTGGTGGGGATACTGGGAAATATTCAAAACCCAACCAAACACGGAACTGAGCAATCTGCTCAAGTAGCACCTACTTGAGCAGGGAAGCTGGTCCAGATGCTCTCAAGAGGTCCTTGCAAACCTCAATCATTCTGTAATTTTACTGTTTTTTCACTTCTTCCTCCAGTGCTTTTCCTTTCCTCTTCCAATACCTGAAATTATCCCAATCTTTGATTTACTTCAGGTTGCAGCTAAGTCTCACAGAAAAAAGAATGACACTATGCTACAGGGAAATTTCTGATTCATAAACACTTTTAAAGAAACACTTTGACAATGAATTATACTGTTTTCTTTCAAGTAACTTTTCATAATAAATCAAACTATGTCCTATAATTAGGCTCAGAAATGAGGTAGTCTAGAATGAAAGTCTGAAAGGACTTGATGCCAGAGGTTGCTGCTCCATGAAGCAATACAAGTAACCTTTTTTTCCTCATCACCCTTTATGGACTTTCCTGAAGCTGACAAATTATAGTCTTTGAAGCCAGTGTCACTGTTGATCTGAGAACCTACCACCTCCCAGAAAAATGAATTTTCCAGCAGCCCGAATGTACAAAGTCTGCAATTGCTCCATCCCAGTTCTTGTTCTGCTGGAGGCATGGCAAAAGCTACCACTACTTAATGCGAGAAATGCATCTTCCACCGAACTGTGAAGGAAGCATTGTTTTAAAGTGAACAATTCCACTACTTTCTCTTCCACATACTGCTTAAGGATGCTGCAACATAGTAAATATCTTTTTACTGTGCAATAAGAGCAATAACAGTTTGCAGCAATAACAAGTATGCATTAATCCTGTGCCACTTCCGTAGAACATGAACATACTGATAACTGGAAAATCCATAGAGAAAAACCTACAAAAAGTAACCAGAACACACTTCATTTTCAGGAACACCAGCTGTAACAATTTTTAAGCCTGTTCTGATTGATAAATTTAAGTCAAATATTCTAAATTTTCCAGATATTTGGGTTTTTTTAAACGGTTATTTTAGGATGATTCCATCGTGTCTGGTACTTAGAAGTGCAAAGAGGCACTAGACAACAAGTTCTACACCTAAATAAGAGCCCGTATTTTAAATAAGTATTAGATAAAACATGTGCATTTTTATTCTTGGTGATAATCAGAACTCAGTTTAATTTGGCCAGCTGTGTGGCAGATCATTCATTCCAACCCCCTCCACATCAATTCCTCTACCCATCTAAATCAAGACACCCAGAAGATTTCTTAATCAACAAGTTGAGATGCTCATACAGTTTTTCCTGAGCAAGCAGCGGAATTGCCAATTAGTGGTGACAGATATTTTGAAAACATACTCACACTGAGTAGCATTTGCTCTGACTGCATCTTTCTTACTACTATCTTAGGAAAAGAAATCTCATTCTGCTGCTATAGTACACAGTGTAAATTTTCATGAAATATATACAAAGCCTTAATACAGAACTTTTCTTCAGAAAAGCACAGCCTAAGCATATTGATGAAGTAAAGGATAATTTAAAATTATTTTATTTCTTGATCCCAGCTACAGTGACAATACTATCCTTGAATCTTTGGATCCAAGCAATTATATTGTGTTAGGGCTCTCAGCTTGTGGTGTAGAAATGTAGTTTGTGTTTCATTCAATGGGATTGAGCATATTTATATGTTGTTATATATTTAAAATCTGCAGCAGCAACTTCAATTTAGTTACTACAACAACTGTTCTCTTGATCTATTAAAACTTAAGAATTTAAACGTGCAGCTATTTAAATTTTTACAAGATGAACTAAAAATCCTAGAATAAAATTATAAAATCATGGAACCATAGAATGTTTTGAGTTGGAAAGAACTTTACACAATATGTAATCCCAACCTTGCTGCCACGGGCAGAAACACCTTCCATCAGACCTCAACAACCTGGTGTTGCTCAAAGCCCCATCCAGCCTTGCCTTGAACACTTCCAGGGATGAGTTGTCCACAGCTTATCAGGACAATCTATTCCAGTGCCTCACATCCTCACAGTAAACAATTTGTTGCTTATATCAAATCTAAATCTGCCTTCCGAGTTTAAAATAAGGGTCCCTTATCCTGTTTCTACAGGCCTCGGTAAAACATCACTCCATCTTTCCTATAAGCCCCGTTTTGTATATCAGGGGCCACAATAAACTCTCCCCAGAGCCTTCCATGGAGCATCTCAGCCTGTCTTTGTAGGAGAGGCATTCCAGCATCCGCTTTCATAACCCTCCTCTGGACCAGCTCTGTCAGGTCTGTGTCTTTCTTGCATCCAGAACTGAACTGCAGAAGTGAATGCAGTACTGCAGGTGGAGTGTCATGAGGGCAGAATAGAGGCAAGAGAACCACCTCCCAAAACAGCTGTTGACACCTCATTTTATGCAGCTTAGGATACAACTGGCTTTTTAGGCTGCCAGGATACATTGCTGGCTCATATCCAATTTTTCATCCCCAAGTCCCCTGCAAGGCTGCCCTGAATCCCTTTCTTCCATAGACTCTGTTCATACTGATGATTGCCCTAACCACGTTGCTGAACTGCATGAGGTTCCCATGCATTTACTCCTCAAGTCTGCTCTCTGGATGGTATCCCACCCCTCCAGCATATCAGTCCTGCATTCAACTTGGTGTAATCTGCAAGCTTGCTGAATTTGCACTCAGCCACACTGTTTATGCCATTAAGAAGTGAAGTTTTGACCTGTATAATGCAGGTCTGGTGAACTGGAAGAAATTTCTCAGAAAAGAGATGAGTTAGGGCAACGAAGTAGAACACCACCTTTTTTTTGGCATAGCTGCAAGATTTGTGCCAGCACATTTTATCAGTAAGAGAAAAGAGTTAAATCTTGTACTCAACAAAAGCCTTTTTGTTTGTGAAAAAAAGCCTAAAGAAGAAAAGAAAATAAGTACATCTGAAAATTACACTGCAAATGGATTTTGTTTCTCCTCCTTAATATAGCCATAAAGATAAATTTTAGTAGAAAAGGGCAATTATGCTGACTGAATTTATTCCTGTTACAGTAACCAAACACAAATTTAAATTTTTCTCTTGAATAAAAAATAAAGATTATATTGTTAATAAGTTTTCCTTTAAGTCTTTAAGCTAATGACTAGAGAAGAATTGCCTGAAGCATTTCAAAATTACTTGCAGTGAAAGGTGCTTATTCCAACTTTGCATTGTCAGACTTGGAGAGGCTTTGGTGTAGCTCATGACCTAAAACTGAAACAGTTTGAGAAGTATTAAATAATTATTGTGCTTTTTAAACAAGACAACTAATTTGGTGTTGCTTGATTATCTTCTCCGGAAGCTTTTAAAATGTCCTCATACAATGTAAATAGAGGTTCTGTCAGAACTCCTATGCAACTGTTTCCTGAATATATGACCTGCTTTCCCTGGGATGAAACCAAGAAGCTTGCTGTTAGTTCTGTGCCTTTTCAAAACCTGCTAGGTTTATATTCCTCCATCAAGTGAGATTTTGGCTGGATAGCATAATTTTCAGTCAAATTCAGGTATAAAAACATGTTCTCCACATCCATTCAAATAGACTCATTATGTATAGGAAAAATAGTATTACATCACATTTTTCTAGCTCCCTAAAATCTCCAACGAATATTAAGTAGACTGTTATGAATATTAAAACAAACTTAAAAGACTTTTTCTATTCACTGAAATGAACAAAAGCAACTTCCTCCAGCAGCATGGGAGTACATTAGAAGATATAATTCTGTACCTTTGGCAATTCATTAGAGGTTTCTAGCAAGTTGTTACACTTAATCTGTCATGTTTATTCACACTAAAATACTCTGAAATGTTTTATTATGTATCTCTTAGTTACAGCAAATGGGGCCTGGTAAGAATTTTACAAGTCACCAGTTTATAAAAAACATTAAGAACTAGCTGGCCTACAGATACACAGTCAGTGCAAGACTTAGAATTAACTGAAGTCCTCAAATTTAAAAGTGCTGTCTGAAAATCCCTTGCCAAAAGCTGTGTAAACCTAGAAACACTTGGATGTTTGCTCTTTATTGTGCACTTCCTGTGGGTTGTGATGTCCAGATTGGTTCAAAATCAAAGACAGAACTTTCCTGATGATAGAAGTGGGGAAGTTCTCATGATCTCACACGAAATGAGGTGCTAAACCTAGCAGTGAGATTGAATGATATAGAATTGACTGCTTAAACTAAGTTGGGGAGACATCACCAAGAAACAGCCAAAAATTGCATGGAAGTGTCCACCTAGAAACATGCCTGTAATCCAGATGGTTCATATTTATCTTTGGAAAGGCCCAGGAATAAAGCAAAGCAGTGGTGCAGAGAGTATCCCAGTAGAGAAGACCAAAAGCTGCAGTGAGGGTGTCAGGATTGCCAGACCTCCCTACAGCACAGAGAGCACAGCTCCATGAGGAGGCTGCTGTGTCAAATCATCACCAGCAGTACAAGAGAAAACTCTCCCTGGGGAGGAGATGTATGTGCTTGTGTGTAGATATGTTTAGGCATAAAATCATGTATATCGCGGTCCAAAGAATGCCTGCAATAAAAGCAACCTTCATAGGTTTGAGATTTTTTAAAATTCTAATATACTACAGGCTGGAGTGATATTCAGAGAAAAACCTTTTTTCTTTTATTTGCCTAATGTTACACTGAAGTGTATAAATTCATAAGAACAAAAAAAAAAAAAAGTGAAAAAAGTGAAACCTTTTTCCCTTCTCAACAAAGTNAGTGAAACCTTTTTCCCTTCTCAACAAAGTTATGCTCCAGTCATTATTATTGAATTTTCAATTTTTTATAAAGTACAAACTGAGAAAGAGTCCCATGAAAAACAGGTGTTTAAAAACAAAAGCTGCATGTTAAAATCCTTCAGAACAGAGATGCCCATGTCATTTAATTTATCTCAATAGTCTGACAGCAGCATTTTTATTTTACTGTAGCTATCTGAAACCATTCTTTGTAACTAGAGCAGCTGGAAAATTTTCAGTGATCCATAATTACATTTCCCAGTGGCTAGCTGTAGGCACCTTTCTCTGTAGTCTAGTGTTGGGTTCAGATCCTTTTCTGAAATACAGAATGACTCACAGGTAAGTTTAAGACATGGGGAAAGCTGCTGTACTCCGAGCTAATCTTTAAACCACCCTTCCTTCTCCATGAACCTGCTGTCATTACAGCAACAACTCATGAGCCATATCCACACTTGCTGGTAAACTGAGCCTGTAGATAAATTACCAATATTCCCCATCTCTGCTAAGGTATTCTAAAGATCTCCTATAGATTCTTTTAGTAGCCATGGAAATGAAGAAAAATTGAAAGTAGTGTATATTAATATAGTTATCTAATCAAACCTCTGAAAGAGGCAACCTAAAGAAAGGCTAGATTGATGGAACAGGATAAAGTTGTCTGCATCTGTTGTCTGACTTGCATTTTTCCTCTCAAAGCATCACATTCTAAATGCACCTTTGCAACAGTCAGGTCACCAGACTATAGTTCTGGTCTCCAGCATACGCAAAAATCCTTCAAGTTGAGCAATGTATGTTCAAATCTTCCTATAGATTAACTATCAACATACAAGTACCTGCCCAAAACTCTTGCACCATCAAAAAAGGGAAAAAATAATTAAAAACTAAACTACCAGAAGCCATAATGAGTTCAAAGTGCACAATACTGCCACCGTAAATGAGTCTGTCTGAAGAAATTTTGCTAACTGAATTTATTTTCGCTAGTATGCAGAGAGAAAAAAATTAAACTTAATTAGAAAAGTATTTGAAGTTAGGTTACATTTCTATTTCCACTACCTTCGTAGGCAAAACAATCTTGACCATGGGATTTTTAACTTCATTTGAATTATTGATGATATTAACAAATTTTTTGAATATTGGTTCAGGTACTGAGGAACAAAACTCAGCAATTATACAGACACATAGGGTAACAGCTTTGCTCCTGGCCTCATAGGCTCAACTTCAGTTCAACACCTCTCCTTGCCCTTCTTTAGGCACCATTCCCGCAGTTTTCAGCAGCTGGCTCCACCACAGTCTGCAATACCTCAGGGTATACCATGCCGCGCACTCCTTTAGGGCTCTTGTGGTCCTCAGATGTTCTCTAGCATGGATCATCCCCTTCCAAGAGCTTTTTTTATAGCAGCATCCCCAGCAATATCTTTTTCCCTATGTCTCCTGCATTTTCTTCTCTGGTTTCTGCAACAACTATGTGCTCTTCACATCTCCTTGTGTATCTCCATTTTTGTCTTCTGTGCCTCCTCCTCATCCTCCTGCCTCAACTTTCTTTTCATTTTTTCATACTCCTCACAGCTTTTACTATTTCTTAATGATGTTTGAGCAGTGTTGCCACGTGCGCCTCATCCTGAAATTCTGGTGTGCTGCGGATTGTTTCTATCTGCTGCCAAGTCAGCTGGATCTGGCTTGACTGTCACAGGGTAGTTCCTGACCTCTTCCCACACATGGCATTCTGCAATGCTGAATACCCAAACCCTGTCATTAAATGCCTGTTTGGGATGAAAAGGCTGTCATGTTTATAAATAACTGTAGAGAAGCAATAATCTGCCCTGAATTTTTCAGGAAATTAAACATTCCCTGATTACAGATGCAGGTCTGCCCTGGAACATCAGTTTTGACATCATTGAAAAGGTTGTTTATTAATTAACCTTAGTTGGATCATTTTCTCTTTCTAGATTTTTCTATTAACATCCGAGGAAGGTAACATAAGAAAGAAGAAACCAAAATGTTTTGTACCAAAATGTTTGATGTACCACATATTCATATCTTTGTATCTTTTTATCTTTGTATCTTTCAGCTGCCTTCTGAATAAATCTGAAGACAAACCTTCACACAGGTATATTTATCCCCAGGATTTAAACAGTTCATATTATGCATAATTTTTATCAAACATTAAAGACTTTCAAACTAATTAGACAGCTGATTAGGTGGTAAGCCTGTTTGTCCTTGCTATCACCCCCAAAATTTTTCACTACATAACTGATAAGTTAAATACCTGATTACACTGAAAGTTAATTGGTTTTTAATAGAGCATCTGCAGAAAAAAGAAGTTGTAAGCTCTGAGGTGCACGCCAATCAAAATGTAATACAGTTTTTAACTGGAGAAGATTAACACATGCCACTTCACAAGGTTTGAACCTGCCTTCCTCCTCCTCCTTGAGAGTTGCTGGAAGAGATAAAATTCTTGGCCAAGAGTACACAGTGTGAATAAGATGCTTTACTTCTTTCTGCCAGAACAGTTCCCTTAACTTCAGTAGAATTTTACATGAGAGTAAGGCAGTTAAGACTACTCTACAACAATTTATTAGATAAAGATTCCCTACTTTGGTACACATCTAGAAAAATACCTCAGTTCAACGAAAAAAAAAAAGGGGGGGGAAATGGAAAATTAATTGATTATAACTTGAAAGATAATATAAAAATTATGTCAAATCTGTATTTCTAGTTTCTGCTAAAATGAAGGAAAAAACAAGAGAACAAGAGTAAGGGTCGTTGTGTTTTGGGTTTTTGTTTGGTTTTTTTGTTTTGTTTTGTTTTCCAGGGAGGAATAAAACACAGAGTAACTAGTAGCCTTACTCTTTAAGAATAAGGAGCAGCAGTTATGATCAGGGATTTTTCAATAGTTTTTCAAAACTATTACAGACCTTGAGAACTGATAGAAGGAATTCCAGGCAATTAAAATACTCTTAACCACATAATTTACAATTCTTATAAGGTCGTAAATTTTTGACATAATTAATGTGAAAATTCATGTCAGTAAATATAGACTTCAAAAAACATGCTTTCTTGTGCTGGATTGCACTCCATTGAAACATGGAAAATAAGGTTAAAGAATTTCATATTGAAACTATGAATCTGAGCATCAATTACCTTGTAGAAGCACTGATGTCCTTCATTCCATTTCTGGATCCAAACTCATATACACACTCTCTAAATATACTGCCTGCTGTATCCATACCTCTAGCCATAGTAAAAAAGTTTAAAAATTCTGCATGCTCATATATAAATTCTGTTCCACTCATGTATTACCACTTTTAAACTCTTTTCTGAGGTTCTGTCTGGGTCACTGCTTTGTTCTTTTCATTCTTCTTTTACATTTCACAGCCTTATTTTTTCAGGTTCTTTAACTACTGCTGTTCTTAGATTTTAAAAATATCTCCTTACCCTGATCAGCCTTCAGAAAACCAAAATGTTAACTGTACATAAATTTATCAGTGCTGCTCTTCTATCTGATGCCTGCCCAAGATATTCAGAGTTGGTACTTTTGATGTAATCTCGTTAAAATTTTGGCAGAAAAAAATGCATATTACTGAAATCTTTCACATGACCTCAAATATTCCCTATTAGTCAAAATTAAATAAGCCTTTAACTATGTTATATGCTTATACTTCATTTTCAAATACATAGTATTTTTAGGCATCCAAATATTCCATTTTTCTGCACAAAAGAGCAAAAAGATATAGCCTTAAAACTAGCCAAGTTTTCACTGAGGCATTTTTCCACACTATGTTGGATGTCTTTGCTAAGAAAACTTCTTCACCGTAACAGAATAGATATAATAGCATTGAGATGCATGTTCAAATTCATTCCAGTGATATCATGATAGTCAAAAGAGTAGAAATCTATTATTGCAATTCTAATTAGTTTTGTTGAATCTCCTGAGCTCTGCTAACACTAGTGATGTTCTTGTCAGATCGCAATTGTCTTAATTGTAGTGATGAGATTCTGGTGTTCTGAAAAAGCTGATAGTTTTATGAGTGCATTTCAGTGTGTGTAAAAAAGCCTTACATCATAATAGATGCCTTTTCAGAAAAAAAAAAAAAAAGGCATCAGCCTGTTTCTTACAAGCCTTTCTCCTCTAACTAGTGGCTGACAGGATAATCACACAGAATAGTCACCCTTGTTAGGTAACTGCGGCCTCTGAGAAACAAACACAAGAAGATAGAAAGGGTTTGAGAATACGGGTGATAACAGAGATCCCCAAGGCTATAAAAATCAACAAAAAAAGAGTCAGTATCAATTTTTGTTGAATGTAATCTTCAGAGCTGGGATGATCAGTTTTTTGGCAACAGGAAACGAATAAAACCCATGTATCTGACTTGCATAAACATCCTTATAGAGTGAAAATACAAAACACATAATTAGGAACACGAGGAAAATTATGCCCATCCCCTGCAAGTTTTTTTTACTGCTTGTTGAAATAGTTTTGTTTTTTTTTTCTTTCTTGTGCTCGATATGTATGGCAGAAAAGCTGGCAATTAAGCCAATCACCAGAACAGAAAGTGTACAACAGAACCAGATATAACTAGTACTTACCCTTTGAGATCCGCATCAGCTTAGAGGAATTAGCGCCTACCACTGAGAAGATACAAAAGATCACACGTGTACATATCTGTACATGTGTATTTCCTGCTCTATCACAGCCCCACAAAGTGTCTAATACGGCAGCACCAAGTCCAAGTAAATTCAAGTGCAATATAGCTATTTGTTGGAATGGTCAGTTTACACATAAAAAGGCATTATCTCTGATGAATACCCCCAAAATTCACCAGCTGCCTTAGATTTGGCATATAATTATTCATTTGAGTCCAACTTTACTGAAAGAACACAGCATCTGTTTTCAGATATATGCAGTTAATATCTTAAAGGAGACTGCAAACAGGAAGTCAAAACCAGGCAGTACTAATCAGATTGAAGCCAATTTACAGAATCACAGACCCACAGAATCATATAGTCAGACTCATAGAATCATTGAGTCATAGAATGGTGTGGGTTGGAAGGGACCATCAAGATCACCCATTTCCAAATGCCCTGCCAATGGCAGGAACACCTTGCACTACACCAGGTTGCTCAGGGCCCCATTGAGTCTGGCCTTGAACTCCTCGAGTCCACAACCTCTCTGGGCTACCTGTTCCAATGCTTCATCATCCTCACAGTAAAAAACATTCTCCCTTACATCTAATCTAAATCTACAGCTCAAGGCTATTCCCCCTTGCCCTCTCAAGTCCACATCGCCCTCTCCACCCTTCTTGTAAGCCCCTTCGCCTACTGGAAGTTGCTCTAAGGTCCCCCTGGAACATTCTACAGACTGAACAGCCCCACCTCTCTCAGCCTGTCTTCATAAGAGAGGTGCTCCAGACCTCTGATAAATTTTGTGGCTCTCCTCTAGACTTATTCCAACAGTTCCCTGTCTTTCTTGTGCTGGAGCCCCCAGAGCTGGATGCAGTACTGCAGATGGAGTCTCACCAGAGCAGAGGAACAGAGGGGCAGAATTCCCTCCCTCACCCTGCTGGCCACACTGCTTTGGATGCAACCCAGGTTATCGTTGGATTTCTGGGTTGTGAGTGCATATTACCGAGTCATGTTGAGCTTCTCAACTGCAAACATGTCCAAGTTTTCCCCCCTGGGCTACTCTCGATATATTGTCCTCCAATCTCTAAAAGTAGTTGATAGGAATTTAATACCTAAAAGTTTAATAACTATAAATAGCTGATAGGATTTTTTTTCCACAGCATCAGAATGTCATATGTTTTCTGAAATTTAGACATTTTCAGGTTGCAGGAAATCCTTTAATGACTGTAAGAGCAGGTATCTATGCCTGTTAAAATTGCTGAAAAATATGTATCCTTTTCTTCTGCATTATATCTAGAGGATAATAGTGTCTGGTTGATTCTTTGTTTAGCCTCTGAATAGTTCAGAAACTCCGCTGTTACACTTGTGAAACCATGGACAGATCAGAAACAGCTGAGGGACCCTGCAGAACCAAAGAGACAGGCACCTACAGCTAGGGGTGTGAGTGCAGGGAGAGTTTCTGAATAAGAGTGGTGCAAAAAAATGTTGTTTTCTGATTCCTTCTGCAGACTCATGGATATGACTTCCATCTCCAGTCCTGTGCTAGGCAACCCAATTCTTCTTATGGTTTTAGTCACAATGACCCAGTCCTGCAAGTACTTCACTGTATACCTTATGATGATATCTATGTGACGATGTATTAACATAATTTTTTAGGCTTAAATTTGTTCGTCTAAAAAGCTTCTTAAGGTGAGAGTGATGAAACATTGCAAATGTCTCAGAGAGGCTGTGAAGTCTTCATCTTTGGTGATATTCAAAACCCAAGTGGACACATCCTTGAGCAACCCGATCTAGCTAATCCTAGCTAATCCAGTAAGGGTATTGGTCTATGTAATCTCCAAGCACCCCTGCCAACCTTACCTGTTCTGTGTGATTAGCAGGGCCTGGTTTAATATGAATTCAGATACACTGGTCCAAACGGAGCAGGGATTGTACTTACTGCAACTAGAAGTATCTACTAAATGTCAATGAAACCTCAGCTCTTGGCTACTAGTGGGTTTGAGAGACATTTTTCCATTTGAAAAACTACAATCTGATTTGTATGGTATTATCAACTTCACCACATAAGCCTTGTTAAAGAATTGCCATTATATTACAGCAGAGTCTCTTCATGAAGATCTTGTAATTAGAAGAGAAATCTACATCTGTTGAATCAGTAATTCTCAAAGAGGCTTATTCATTGACTTCAGTCCAGTGAATAAGAATGAAACAATACATCCAACAAGTGTGTTTGGATATCATTCTGAAAAGACAGAGGCAGTAAGCTGACAACTTCAGAAACAGAGTAAACCTTTGAGAACTTCCTGGCATGAAACCAAACATAACTAATCACAACAGCTGTGCAAATAAACTCAGAAGTCCTATTTTCCTTGACATCACACAGTAATCAAGAAATGTGACAAAATGTGCAATCAGAACTAAGACATGCTCACTACTATCAAACCAGTATTTCAGAATGACTGTCAGCTCCCTTATGCCAATAAGGCGAGAAAGGAAGATGATATAAAGACAGTTTTGTGCTTTGTCATGGCAAAAAGGATTTTAGACAATAAACCAATAAATACCTACAATATTAAGGTGTAAAGTTTTAGAATGTTTTGGAGGTGGATTTTTTATTTTTGGGGGGTTGCTTTGTTCATTGTTTTACCCTCCAAAGTAATGAGCACCAGCCAACTTCACCACAGGGACCACTTCTCTGTTTGTACATTTCGAACCATGATGTCTATTTTTCCCTTAAAATTAAAATTTCTCTCCCACTTCCAAATTTTTGGGAAGAGGTATCAACATTTTCTTGTTTCTTTTCTTCTGCACACTGAAATTTAATCTTCTAGGCTCAACAAGAGGACTAATTGCAGAAGGAGGTGCAAGTGCCTGCTGGCAATTCAGAGGGCTCCAAGCCTTCCTACCAGTAGGTGGAGCAAAAATGTCATTAATGTAGAGACAGATTTTGAACCAAGATTCTCTAGTCACTCACAGCCGGTGTCCCTTTTCTGTTCCGTCTTTTAATGTTCCATCCAAGGAAGAGGGCCTAATGTCTCAAATTATTTTAGATCACTTAAAGAGTATAGAGGAAATTCTGTCTGATACAGCATTCAGTGGCCTTCAGAGGCACAGCAAAGTAAAAATTTCTCTGCTGGTTCCTGCTCCCCTGTTTGTTTGTCTTGTTGAGTATGTGGGCAGAAGGACTGGGGACATGGTTCGGCTCAGCACGGCTGTGATGTGTATTCATGGACTACTGTTTAGCTGGAAGTTTCCTTGCTTGTAGCCCTTGGGTCATTCCAACAGATAATCTTTTTGTCCTTTAGTTCTTCCATGTGTGTTGCTTTATTTCTCAGAAGCATCTGTTTCATGACACTTCCAAGATAACAGTCACTCACTGAAAATAAACTCCTTTTCTTATGTTGGTTTTATTTAGTCAGGCAAGTATGTGCTCATTCTCATGACAAAAACCTGCTCAAAAATCATGTATCCATCAAATACACATTCTCAAACAGCAAGCTAAAGAGCTTGCTGAAGGGTTGATAGATTTTTCACTCAGATACTACTCAAGAAGCTATTAGACAGAGTACCTTATACACTAAAAGACTTCGAAAAAACCTTTCAACTTTTTAAGCTTCTACAAGCTATGAATTAATGGAAATTAACGTGAGACTTTCCAGAGAAGAATACCTACAAGAACTAACATTTAAACAGAAAACCTCACAATGAAAAGCCTTGTCATCTCCTGACAGAATCATGCCTGCTGTTTCCATCATTCACAACAGAGCAGGGCTTTACACTAAACCACAGCTGAGCACCAGGATGCAAATATTCAAGATGGCCTTTGAAAGGGGCATCAGAGTATTGAACAAAAATGCATTTAGAATTTTGTTATCAATTGTTAGGGCTTCTTGTCTCTAAAATCAGGTAACTCTAAACTCAAGTATTTCCTGATCACCTTTGAATTTTTTACATCTGGTTCTTCAGAAAATAACATTATTGTAGCATTTTTTTTCAATTTAAGCCAGTTTAGAAAATGCTAATGGGGAAAATTCACTGAATTTAACACTTTAAGTATTAAAGCCAATATCAATTTCATCTTTCAAAATTAAAATTCCCCCTCGCCATGCCTTACTTTTGTAAAATTATACACATAGAGAGTGTCCCAAATCAGTGTTGGAACAGCAACAAAAAAGCCCAAATGTCGAACTTTATAAGCTTTCTCCTGTCAAGCCGCACATTTAAGATTCAAAACTCACATGCACAAATTCCAAAACGTGGTTCTGTATAGGTTTGTAATATTTTTTAGAGCTATAAAAAAAGGATAGTAAAGGGCCCTGGGGCAGACAGAGAAGAAATAAATTGTTAATGTCAGCATTTTGACTTGCAGTGGAAGGGAATGATGCTTCCATAATTTTAATAGCAATTTCATTCTTTATTTTATTTTCCTGTTTCTGTGCCTTGGAAAAAATATATATATATCACACCAATCTATTGCTCCCACTGGCTCAAAACAGCCACTGACCATAATGCGACATCACACACCTACATTTGACAGAGCAGTGACATCCAGCTTTCCCTGCTCCCAAACAAGTACAAAAACTTTAAGGGATCATCAAAACACATCTAAACTAAAACTACTTAAAGCCACATCACAAGAAGTCAACAAAGGAAAATTTTAGATACTGATTAAGGACTAGAAATGCATAATCCTTGCAAACAGCTCTCTCAATATTTCTTTGAAACTTGACTTGCTGTAAGTATCTGGAAGTATATTACAGTAAATGGATTCTCTTCATAAGAATTTTTTTTGTATTTTTCATGTTTTAAAAAGAAAAATGGCCAAAACATATCTACAAGTTCAGCCATAAGGATGTAAAATATTAATTTGCAAAATAAGTTTCTAATAAAAGAATTAATATATTTTACAATTGTTAAAATCATTAACATATTCTATTAATTTTTAACTACAAATTGATTTTGTGGTGATGTTAGAGAATTCAGAAATAGTCTTATTAATCCCTTTTATAGAGCTCAACATCTGGGAAAGCAATTTACACCCTGAACTATAAAACAAAGAACAAGAACAGATACTTGTGGAAGGATGTGAAGGACCAGAAAGTCGGTGGGAAAAGCTAACATCAATTTGTCAAGGGTAAGTCCCATTTGACATATCTGGTTGTTCTCTATGAAGAAATTATTTTCTAGGAATAGAGGTTGTCATTTTCCTTGATTTTAGCACAGCTTTTGTCTGACTGTTGTCACAGTCTTCCGTGACAACCTTGACACAGGTAAACTGGTGAGATCTGGACAGATGGACCAGAGATGGGTGGGTATCTGGCTAAATTGTAAGCTCACAGGGTGGTGGTTAATGGCTCAAAGTCAAACTGGTAGATGATCAGGGATGGAGGTCCTCAGGGGTGATAATGGATCTCATACTGCCATGGGCTACAAAATGGCAGATGAGCAGGATACTTTGAGTCAGTTTTTCACACCCTTCTCACTGGGTTGTTTATGTCTTCATTTCTTCTTAATCACATTTTCAGATAAAGAACTTAGTAGGAATGAAGGTATAACTGTGGAAGCTCTGAGATTATCATAATCTAGCAGTCCTGTTTTTCTTTATTTTGGTTTTGTTTGGTTCTGTTAAGGTATAGCAAGCTCCCAATCTTTTTAACCAAAGCTTGGCTAAATTCACATGAACAGCAGAACAGGCATAGCATATAGTCTTGACAAAATCCTTCCAGAAAGATATTTGGACATCACAATTCCTTGTTGACATCCTTTTACTGTCTTGAAAACCTTCTTGATCTGAACTCAGCAGATCAGGAAATCATGCTCACTTGTGATTTTAAAAAGGGTGTTGTTCACACAATAACAGTAGAGCTAATTCTTAGAACTATTCAGTTTTATGTCATATTTCAGGGCACCATTATCCAACAGAAGAACTGGTTTCTTAAAATGTCAATAGGGAGCTGTATCAACATTGTAACGTTTGTATCTTCTCTTTTTTCTCTCTACATGTTTCTTTTTCGTCAGGTGTAGCTTAACTTGATGTAATCTCTCAATTCCAACACTTTAAGGGATAAAAATAAAAGAAGTCATCAGCTCTAAAAGACTGCAAAAATGTAATGTCTCATGCTGCCTCAGCAGGTGACTGTAAGGATGTGTGATACCTAAATGAACTATTTGCACTTAGTGCTTGCTGCAAGCAGATGACTTCTGTTCAAGCATTCCAGCATCATGAGTCAGCATGAGGGTAAATGTTTTATTTCTAAGGTGGTTAAATGGTCTCTGACATTAATTGCTCATGGGTACTTTTACAGAAAGTTTTGAAACCCTGTAGAAAGTAATTAGCTTTATTTCATTTGTGTATATGACATGACCAAGTCTGACAGACAACAGATTACTTATTCTATATTAAAAAGCTCCTAAATTCAGGAAAGTGTAATTTGAATTGAGTCTCAGAACTTCTGTCCATCAATATTTTCACTCCATTACACGAATATCAATAGTTCACCAGCAGAGATTCAGAATTTCCCTTCCATTATTTGCTCTGTGGAGTTCTTTAATGGTCTGCTTCTGCTTGTCTGTGGTTAGTTAACTTTCATGGTTCTTTAACAGGCATTTGTTATTCACAGTAAGAGGTTAGTACAACCTCTATTGAATTTAAAAATTGGTAGCCATGGTTTCTGTAAAGGAAATTCTTTCTTTTTTTTTTTTCCCCACTGCTTCTAGCTCTTTTCCACCTTGTTCTTGAAATGTATCAAAACACCGGATTAAGAGTTGAATTGAACTCTTTGCCCCACTAAAAGTAATGAACATCCTCTTAATGATTTCACCATACATATATTGAACCATGTCAAGGTTTTTTGGGAACAACCCCTGCCCCAAATCAAAATTAAAAAAACAAGCCTCAAAATAACCCAAATGACTCAAATTTCTTAAGAGCCTAACTTGGCAAACTACACAACCTAATATTGCTGAAGTTTGCAGAAAAACATTTGAGAAGGATAGCTTGCTACTTCTTTGAAACTGTGGCTCTCTGGTCACAGAGGAGGGAAAAATAAACAGTGGTTTCTACTATGAGGCAACTGAACTTCTCTGTAGTGATTAGTAGCAATCTTCTGTGAGTCAGTATAACTCCTTCAACATAAAATTATAGGACCAAATGGACCAGAACATCCTAAAATACAATAATGTAAATTAATATTTCAGCCATTATACTGATAAGGATGTTTTGTCTTGGCTATTATGTCAGTAGAGTGCATGAAGGGTCAAACCTAGGAGTGATATTTGTCAAGATGCTTTTTTAAATTATAAAGCACCATATTACGTTAAACTGATTCATGTGTTGGAAATAATATATCTGGCCCTTATTTGTTAATTGGCTGCATGCTTACCCCAGCTTAAAAGATAAAAACAAAGTTAATCTTTCAGATATTTAAAAATCCAAGTCCTTGTACTGTATACTTGCACCCTAGACACTTGGAATTCTACCTCTATGTTGAAGCAAAATTTGTAGCATGAACCTTTTATGTATTTCCTGCTGGCATTACAATAATTTTGAACAAATTATCTCATGTATAAAACCTGCTACTGAAACACTTCACTGGTAGAGAGGCTGTGCACAGAGGCATTACTGTGCCAGGGTAAAGTAGCCATGAACAGTATTCTAACATATATGCCAGGATTTATTAACTTATCACTCAAAAATTACTTTGTTATATTCTATTACATTTCCTTCAAATAGGAACCTACTGGAAATGGTAGTTTGTTTTTGTAGGATCCTCACAGAAAATCAGAATGCTGTTTTATAAACCAAATAATATTCAAGAAAACTATAACAGCTGTAGCTAATAGTTTGGTTTATAACACAATAAGCCACTTAATCTTTCTCTTTTTCAAGTTCTCCAAAAGTTATATGAATTTAAAACTCACTACAATATATTTGTTTTTTAAAAGCAGTATATTTTTAGAAAACTATGAAGCAATGAATCTAAAAGTCATAAGAAAGTGTTTCTTTTCACAGTAAGTAGTGAAATTCTGGAAAGTGTTGCTGCAGGAAGCTGCGGAGGCAGATGTTACCAGCAACTTCAAAAAGAATTTGTAAACAATGGCTCTAGGATAAGATACTAAAGAGAAGAGGAAAACAGGTATCCTCTAAAATCCTTTTGTGCTCTTTCAGCATCTACAAAGTTGTGGTAGTGAAGGGATGGTGTAAAATTGGCAGATGGTAAGAAAAATGAAGCAGTTCTAAGCCATGGCCTGTGAGCCAAGGTTGCTGTCTAGCACCAATTCAAAAGTGGATCTTATCAAGGGATGTTTATGTTCACCTTGTGTCTCTGTGAGACACCAAGGAGCACAGATCAGTGACAAACTCCGGCCATCCACACTCCATCTCATCTTCTCTGAGTTACTATTGGCATCATCTTTTCCTCAAAGGAGTGCAAAGGCTTCACTCTCTCCTACACTGTGTTTTGTTGGACAGACTCCACGAAACTACAATCATGTTGTCCCATGTTGAAAAAATTGGTCTGGAGCTTATTTTTTTAATTGTATTTATTCTTTTAGTTTTATACAAACAATTAATTCAACAGGTGATTATTTAAGTGGGAATAGTCAGTGCATTTTCCTTTGATACTGTTTTTCCATGAAATGGAGCAGAGGTCTCAGCATCACTGGTGAGTGATTCATCTCACTTCCAAATTTGAACTCTGGCAATAACAGATACAATACAAAAAAGATAAGCCAGGTCTTTTCTAGAGTGGCAGACGTAACGTGCAGGCCCAGAACTTACTTCCTTCACAAGATTTTCTCCACTCTATCACTATAGGCTGGCCTTAACCCATTGCTGCTCCCTCACAGAAAGGCTGGCAGATGAAGTCCAAGATGACACAAAGTCAGCAGAGTGGAATAATGCCACCCAAGAGCTCTGGGAAGGCCTCCACTCAGAGCCCACTCACACAGCTGGTGCTAGCAGTGTGCACAGCCACACTGCAGGGCAGGCTCAGTCTGGACATTGGCACTGACTGGGTCCAATTCCTGGAAAGCTGGTGTTCATCTTTGTGGTGAAGGGAACTTCTGTGATATAGAAAAAACCCACATATTCTGTCTATATTGTGTGTTTGTGTGTACACATACCCCTCGTTTTACTCCTCTCTTGGTATGCTACCAAAGTCACAGAATTCCCTTGCCAGATTCACCCTGATCCTGTCCAGTCCAGTTGGAGTCTGGAGCACTGTGGGAAGAAGATGGTGTGCGAGTGGGAGGAAGGATTATTTACAGTCACTTGGCTTGTCATATCTTTGGAAAAATCATTTCTTGTATTTCATCCTTCCTTGGCTACTTATAGACAATAACACATGCTGCCAAGAGTGTTTCACTCTGTGTTTCCCACTGGCATTTTTCCTTACACTTTTAACCACTTAATCCTTCAGTGGTGGGGGTTTTTTGTTGTTCAATTGTGTTTTTGTTGATTTGGTTTATTTTGTTTTATTAGCTATTCTTCATAGTCATTTTTCACGCTCATTCTTTTCAGGAGGAGCTTCTTGATTTTCTCAGAAGAGGTGGATCAATTCAATTCTAGCAAAGCCTCACACTAGTCATGAGCAGATCACATAAGTCCCTCCAACATTAAAACCTTTCTATAGCAGAATTGCTCTTGTGTAACTAGCATACAGCATTAGGAATGTCCAGCTAACATTGTTTAAATTAAGTGGCAGTAGCACAGACGTGGCATCTCCAGGGACAGCGCTCTAATGTATATGACAGATTTTATTGCTCAAAATTTACTTCAGTACAGTCTACCTGATTCCCTTAAAATTTGAACACCTTAGAGAAAAAAAAGTTTTATTTCTGAGTCACCTCAGCATTTGACAACCAGTGGTACTTCCACTTTATTTTCTTTCAAGGAAGTTTAAATCACAGAAGTGTCAGTAGAAATAACCTTTTTTTTTCTTTTTTAGTAGAAATTTTGTTAACCATAACATTTTCTCATTTTCCTTTTTCTGTCCTAGTTAAAGTCTCTGCATTCTTCCACTAGTGTTCAGGTTTCTTCTACAGCTTCGCTCCACAGAGAATTATTTAACCATCGCCCCAGTCCTGTCTGTCCAACCCATTTATGTTTCTAGACAGGCTTCTAGTGCCGTAAATTTGAAATATCTTACTCAGACTAAAAGCTAATACTGACCTCTAGAGTGTCAAGATGTGTTCTCTATGAATTACTATTGTAAATTAATTTAGAAAACAAAAAAATTATTTAGTTCTGCATACTGGCTCAAACATAAGCACTCAATATGATCACGTACATGACCAAATAGTCTACATCATTGGAAAGAAAACAAATATTTGCAAGAAAAAAATACTAATTTGATAAGTAAATTATTTCAAATTAGGAATCCATGGAGTATTTTACTTCTTTTTTCAGTATTGCCTTGTATTTCTGCTGTCAGCAGACAGGTAATAGAGTTGATCCTGAATACCAGGTCCTAGGAAAAAAAGTTGAGTCATTAATTAAAACTTGTATTTCAGCCTATGTAATCCTATACCCAAGGATTATGGATAATCCATTTTCTGGAAGAAAATTAATCTTTTCAACATTTATTCTCTGAATTTATTGATTCAATATTGATAATATTGATTTATTATTATTCATTATTACACAATGAAGCAAAAGGGACTGGAATATTATAGTATTTGTATTATTGCAATAAGTGCACAAGCATAAAGGACTTAACTGTAATTACCTCCCCGGCTCCCTTATTTGGAAGGGTTGAAAGCAACCCTTCCTATCCTCCCTTAGGAAACTTACTGCTCTGTTACTCAGTTTTAATTGGTTCTTTTAATTTTTTAAGCAAATATTTTTGGAGGTGTCAACTTTTTAAAAATGAGATCAAACGTACCTACAAGGTATTTCTCCATCATACAGAGAGGAATGTTACTCTTGGATTACATTTATTGCTCTTCAATAAAGCACACATCACCATCAACAAAAAACAAAACAAAACAAAACAAAAACCAAAGAACTCGTCCCCACCCAAAAGCACCAAACCCACAACCAACTAAGAACAACAAAAACAAACAAACAAACAAACAATCTCCACACAACTCCACCAAATAACTCAATAATATGATGAAAAAAGAGCATGAGAGTTAAAAATTATTTGGACGGTGATGCCTGTTACCTGCTGAGGGCTTCCATATAGAATTTTTTTATATTAATTGCATGCAAATTTACACATCCACTGAAACTGGCCCTACAAAAAGACTAGATAAGAAATATGATGCAGGTAAATAAATGTAGATGAGTGAGACTATGGAACAGATCCCACTGCCATCCTTTACAGTTAATCTAAATGAAAAACATTTTCTTATTTATAATCAGGTGGATCTGGAAATTCTAAAAGGAGCATAGGAGCAATTTCAAGCTTTTGAAGAATCCATTGAGACAGGTCATTTCTGGTTGTCCTATTTGAACCAGTTATAAACTACTTGTAGAGGAAGCAAGCATAGATAGATTGATGGAGCATATTATGCAGTTTCTAGAAATAAACAGGTTAGACTTAATGCTTGATAATTCCCAAGGCAGCCATGCTTACACTCATCAGAGAACTCCAAGAAATGACTGCTCATCAAAGGGTAGAAAAATTCAGATATTTCTCATTAAATGAAGGACAAATTTGGAAATTTAGAGGTACCATTGTCATAGCTCCAGGGTGACAGAACAAGCGTTCCCAAGAGCCCTTCAAAACCACATGCATAGATTTGGCTTTGTCAACTGTGTAATCCTCCCCGATAAGGAGAAGGTTTTTATATAAGCATATTAAAAAACAGCCTTAGTGATATAAGAATTTTTTTTCTTTTTGAAGGACATCAGCAGATAGACGTCTTAAGAGCATTTAAACCTGCTTTATGATTGACAAGATTCTTGAATGGGAGATAGTTTTCAAGATACAGCAACTTCAAAGGCACCTCTTTTAAGAGGAAAAAGTGAGGGAGTATTCCCAACTAGCACCACTACAGGAGAAGTCGTCAGTGAAGCAGTTTTTTAAAACAGCAGCTTTGAAGTTATGGCAGTGATCTGTTGGAGATAGTCTGATCAAGTCATCATACAACCTTAGCATCCTCTTCTTGGAAGTAAAGAAACTGTAATTCTGTGAGCCTTGGGATTACCAATGACTTTTTCTATGGACGAATACTTAAGTTTAACCATGCAGCTGTTTTACTTGTAATAAATTATTTCTCCTACCTCCCTGGCGGCAACTGTTGGTGAAACTTCAATTTTTATGAAAGTTCAACATTTAGAGACTGCTATTTTTCTTTGTGATTTGGCAGAAATGGCCCAAGAGTTTTGACAGTTAAAGAGACACATGAAGGAACTTGTTTCTCTAGGGAAGCAGCTGACAGTTCAGAAGAGATGTAAAGCTATTCTGTGTTGTACAGAAGATAATTTAACAATTCACTGAAGAAAAGTGTTCTTGGTAATAACCTAATCCATGTATTTTCATATTTATGGTTATTATCTGATATGATCAAAAAATGTGACACCTGTGCACCAGTGACTGACTGCCCTTTTCTAGATCACTTTTCTTCTGCTGAATCTGTCAGATTCTTGGAAGTACCAGGATGGTTTAGACAATAATATATTAATTTAATTCAAGAAACTCGTGCATCTGTGATCACAATTGGTGCCACTAAATAAGCCAAAAATCTGTAGAAGCAGATACAAGTTGTTTCTACTTTGAGAATAGTGACACCCACCAGTTTGTGAGAAGTGGTTCCACCTTCCTGGAAAATAATCTGGAAGAACAGATGCAAATTTTGCTGAGAATCTGTTTCTGCTGAAATCTATTATATTCTAAATTTAAGGGAAAAGAGAGTTGTGGACACTCAGGATTAAGGTATTATACAATAGTTGTGTACCTGAAGGATAGCTTAATTTTAACTCCCAGTAAAGGGCTTTACTAAGAGGAAAAGTAGAGGCATGGACACACTAAAAGTACTAAGTCCCTTCTTCACATAAACTAAATGGACATGAACAAAGTCTCTGTAAATTTAGAGGGCTGAGAATACAACATAAGAATGGAAAGGCTTGTATTAATACTATAATAAGAAGATTAATTTAATATCTTTTCCATATTTCTTACTATCTGTCACAAGAAAGGATTAATATTGAGCCATTTTCTCTTCACATTAGAATATTTGTCAAGATTCTGAGATATTGCAATTTAAAATGACTCATTTATTAAGAAGTCCTGAATTATTTTACTTTGGTTCTTTATGTTCTGTATTTAATTGGCCAGCAATACTATTCTTTCTTTTTTTTTTTGTAGCTCTACTAACCTACCAAGAGCGTTTAGCATTCATCAAAACACAGCATTGTGAGATCAAAGAGAAAAATTTATTACAATTTTATGTTGACCATGTAAAAATAATATAGCTATAACAAGCGTGTTTATAATAAAATACAATCTGCTATACTTACAAAAGTAATTCTTTGGAATGAAATTGCAAAATCTCAAGGAAATTAGGAGAAACATGCATCTTAAAAATGTATCAACATCCAGGAGTATTCAGAGCAATAATGAGTTTTTCAAACAACACAGAAATTTATGTCAGTATGTGTACAAGTGCCTTATATGGGGAGTTAAAGACATTTACCATATGGGAAACAATATGAACATATGAAGTCCTGCATGCTGGTCTTTTATCTTAGAATGGATAAACAAAAAATAGGTAAACTAATTTAACTTAAAATGTTTTAGAGCATAAAATTGTAGGGAAAAAAAGTGCACCAGTTCTAACAAATTATATAGATTTTTCTGATCAGATACATGCTCAGCTTGCTTTCTCTAGATTTATTCATCACTTAGGAAGTATCAGGATTAAGATTAGGTTAACTTGGCATGCTTTCCAACCCCCATCTGTTACAATTTCTGTTTCCCACTGTACTTACACATAACTAGTCTTAGAAGTGTCAGCACTCATTCGTTTCAGCATTTGATTTTCCATTGTTTATTGTAAGATATATAGCTTTGTATAATATCTATGAATTCTGATTTAATAAATTTCTTGGCTTATCAGTATTTCCATACAGTAGATCATTAAATACCCCCCTAAAAAAAACAAACAAAAAAACCCCACCAAACAAACAAATAAACCACAAAAAGAACCACAACAGCAACAACAAATAAAAAAAACCCCATCCAACCAAATATTAAATTGTGTCATTGGGACAGAAAAAGCAAATATAGTCAATTTTGGATGCCCAAAACGAGACTAGTATGCTTTCTAACACCAGAATAATAATTGACTGTTATCCAAGTAGACATTTCCTTGACAAAGTTTCTGTTGACTTCATTTGCATCTGCATTCCTCATGTTGCTGCCAAAGAGATTTCATGAACTGAGGGATACAGCAATATCCTTCAAAAATCTCTGCATGAGGGGTTGTACAAAAGGAAGGGAAGAATCATATAAACAAGATAAATTCAGCAAGAGTTTGTTTGTGTATGTGTTTTGTTGGGTTTTTTGGATTTGGGGTTTTTTTAGGTACCTCAAAGAAAGCTGATAAAGGTATCATTTAGGTTTGTAATTTGTATGAATGTTGCTGTATTTCTTATAAATGCAGAGACTTAGAATTTCCGTCTCAAAGCTACAAATACAGATCTGCTCGCAGCAGTCTCCAGGAAAACAAAAAATCTTGAAGTAAGTCACCACAAACAGCTTGAAATATATCAGAGGAAGATGTGTAAGGGTAAAATACAAGCACTTTTGCCTTCTTTTGCTTTCCCATAGTTGAAGAAGTATTATGAGATGTAGATAAGCTCAGTAAATGACATCTACATAGCTTTTGTTTCTTGGTGAAAGCAGGCTAGAAGTGCAACTGAAAATGTGTACCACAAATCCCATATTTCTGCAATATCTTGAAATATGAAGAAGCAACCAAATTTAACTGGATGACAAAGAACTTTCTTGCACCCTGGAACGTGTCAGTGCTCCTCTGAATCACAGATGACATGTATACAAGACTTCAAGGCTTTGGGTTGGGTAAGTTGCCAGAGGAGCAGTAAATGGTAGCATATCAAAGTGACCAGAGCTACTTTGAGAAAGTTTGTTCCATGCAGACATTAACAAATGTAACAGAGCAGCACACAATCATACAGTGAGGTGTGCATGAGACAAAAGAAGGATAGATAGTTTTAGGCTCATGCTTGTGAAGTTGTTAGCTAAAATACTTTTGAGTTTAGTATGAAGTTAATATTTTAAAAACAAAATACGCTACTATGTGCATGTATTCTTTCCTTTATTAGACTATGTGTTTATCTCAACAGTGTCCTAAAAAATGCAAGTCTGTTTATATTAATTTCTCTAAACTGAGAGAAACACTAAAACCAAAACTGAAACAAAAATCACTAACAAAGAAAAGGCTTATGCCTGTACATGTATTTCTGCTATCACCCAGTCAAAACAATGGAATATCATAAATATAACTTTGACCTGGTGGATAGCATACTGCAGAAAAGGACTTGGGGTTCTTGGTGGACCACAAGCTTTCCTTGAACCTCCACTTAAGCCTTGTGGCCCAGAAGGCCAACAGTATCCTGGGAGCATTGGAAAGAATGTGGCCAGCAGATCAAAGGAGGTTATCTGGCTCCTCTACTTAGTCCTGGTGAGGCCACATCTGGAGAGAGGTCCAGCAGAGAGCAACAGAGATGATGAGGGGACTGGAACATCTCTCTTAGAAAGAGAGGCTGGGACAACTAGGCCTGTTCATCCTCAAAGGGAGACGACTGAGAGGGAACCTCATCAGGGTCAATAAGTAGGGAACAGTGGCAAGAAGCTCTTCTCAGTGGTGCCAAAGAGCAAGAGGCAATGGGCAGAAAGAACTGCACAGGAAGTTGCACCTGAATCTGAGGAAGAAATTCTTCAGTGTGCAGGTAACCAAGCATTGGAACACATTGCCCAGAAGGGCTGTGGAATCTTTCTCAATGGCAGATACTCAAGAACCATCTGGATGCAATCCTGTACCATGTGCTCCAGGATGACCCTGCTTGAGTAGAGAGGTTGGACCAAATGACCCATTGTGGTCCCATCCAACTTGACCCATTCTGTGATAATTCAAGAATTATGAATAATTGTATGCCATAAAACCCCTTTAGGTGCAACCCTAAATTATCAGCAAACCACCTTCAGTATTTTGGTACTTAGTGGAAATGTTCTTCAGTTTTCAGAATCAGCAAAAAAAACCCCCAAAAAACCCAAAAAAACACCAGAAAAAACCAAATAGAAATCAAAACTTTTAAAGAAAAAGTATACTTCTCTAAGTAGATGCCTAACAGTCTTGCTTAGACCTTAAAGTAGGAACCATTATCTTATTTACACTTGGCAACATGTTCAGAATCCAGTTGCATTCAATTTTCACTGTACTATTTGTATTAAATGGCTAAAGTATTTAAACAGCTCACAATACCTTGGATTATGAAAAACACAAATGAACATTTCATACTAATGAAGCCAGGAATGAAGTAACAGTAACATCCTATTAGTGGACCTTGGGACTTTTTGACTTTCAGGAATCTTCTTCCTCTACTGCCCCTTGATTAAGGAACCCTGATAAACCTGCCATCACTAATTTCAGGGAGCAAGATTAAAAAACCTCTCTGAATCACTTTTGAAGATGTATTAAGGAAAACCATAACAATCTTATGGGTTTCAATTTATATACTCAACATCTTAAATTACTTAGTTCACAGAGTAACCCAAAATGTTAAAAATAACTTGAGGAGAGAAAATACTACAATTAAATTATATTTCAAAATTAAGTAAATTGCTCCAATAGAGACATATGCTTTTCCATGTCAACAAGGCAACATCTTGCATCATTACTCCTTTCATGTTTATGTTTAGATTTTCTGATGTGTCTCCTGCAACCATGACAGGATATTTTTGAAGGACTCCACCTGCTCCATTGAAATGAATAGCATAGCCTTTTGTCAGACAAGTACTCACAGACCACTGTGTTTTTCTTCTGCTTGTGTCTCAAATATGTGCTTGGCTTGTTCTAATGGAAAACATTAAATGTAATTCTGTGTGTGTGTGTGTGTGTGTGTGNAAACTGTGGGAAAAGCCTCCAAGAGCTTTTTCTAGCAGGAAGTCATTCAGTTATTACTAACAAATAGTTAATTGTACTTCTATTCCATAGCATGATTACGGGGTTTTTTTTTTCTTTTATATGTTTAGCACACACATAGGAATAGGAAGCAAGGTGAAAAACTTGAAAACTCCATTATTTGACAGAAGAATCTGGAAAAGTGATTTTTAAATTATTATTCTTATTTTCTCTCTATCTCTCCTTTGTAAAGCAAACATAATGCTTAACTAGCCACAAGATTTTTCAGGATTTTGACAGATGCACTGGAACTATTACTTCTTAGTAAAAATGCTGTTTTCTTTTCTCTAAATTCTGAATTTTTTAAAAAATGTATTTTTTGCACATTCATAATACTTCTAAAACAGTCTACAAACAGAGGAGCTTTATCCTACTTTATCATGTCAGAATTACTTGTGCTACTCTTCTTAAATCTTAAACTGCACCATCTCAAAAAATAATTTCTTCCAAATGAAAGAAAGATATGTTACAGATTATTTTCATTTCCCTGGCAAATGGCTTTACAATCAGGGAAATGATTCTGACCATTGTCACAGTCCTGATTCTACAAGTGTATTCATGCCTTTTTGGCTTTAAGATTTAAAATCCACGTATCAAAACTCTGCACAAGACTTCAGACAAGAAACTTAACCTTTTCCTGGAATATGTGTGTATATGTCTTTAGGTGTGTGTATATGTTTTCCAGTTAACAGCACAACAAAGTGAACTACAGTTGATTTAAGAGTTGGGCCAATTTACTTTGGCCTAAAATATGGGATCCATTTATTGTAGAAAGTATTCAAAGGACCTGGGTTCCCTTGAAGTACTGGTAATTAATCCAGGTATGGATACAAGAGAGAAAACCACTTATTCTTGAAACAGATTCATGTTTGCATTCTATATATTTCACTGCTGGAATATATAGTCACCAAAATACAATAATGGCACATGAGTCATAAAATTTAGTCACAAAGTTGAAGAAACAACTGGTAAGATAAGGATAGCAATGCAGAGACATTCCAAACTAAACACACAGAAAATGAAAAATGTGGCCCAAGTTACAGTTGTTAGAATGAACAGTTAAAATAGCTAATCAAAGCCTCAAAGTGTTTCAAAATATTTTTTGCATATATACCACTAAACAAGTTCTGTAGCACTATTAAACTCTGTATAGGGATTTAAATTGTGAAACAGATTACTTAGATTGCAACTACGATTCTAACATCTGAAAAGCAGTACAAATGTTAAAAATGGCTCTATTTTCTTAAATAGGTGCCTAAATTGGTGTACTTTAATAAAGGAGTATCCAAATACTTCCAGGGAAATCAACTATTTCTGGAAAAGTTCATACAAAGTTAATGAATATAGGTTTTCATACTTATTTGTCAGATTACAGAGACTGAACTGAGCCAAGTTTATGAACTACTGAAGATTCAAAGTCCAAAAATAAGTCATAGCATAAGTTCATATCAAACATCTGTACAGGGAAGAAAGCAAACATATGGAGCAACAAATGACTGTGTGTTATATTTTCATCCAATTTCCTGAAAAGAAAAGCCTGGCAATTGCACTTAATTTTCTATGGAAAGAAAACAGAATTAAATGTTTGACAAACAAGCATAAAAGTGGTACCCAGAAAACTTCTTATAGTTAGCGAGAAGTGAGTACATCTTCTCTCAGATGTAAAATTAGAACTCATTCTGACAGCCAATTGACTTGCCATATATACGTTATTTTCCTTTAAGATGCAAAGGAAATTGTCTAGAACAGCAGACTTTCAAAAACTGTAAGGATCCACCTGAATCAAATAGATTAAAGATATCCTGAAATATAAAAACTATATTATATTGAAATTTTTCATAAGTAAATAAAAATTATGAGCTGAGGATATTTAAACTCAGTCTAAGAAATATTGTTTGGTGTCTGTGACTTCCCTGCTTTTATTCTCTTATTAGGAAAATAGGACTTTCTTTCTGCAAAATCCAAGCTATAAATGGCTTAAAAGGAGAACATAGCAGTCATAGC
>VZDJ01007755.1:42363348-42477503 GCA_008694505.1 Cyanoderma ruficeps
ACACACATATATATATATATATAAAAAATCTGTACCTAAACTTAGGAGTATTGTAGTTTTCTTCTTAATATGTTCTGTGCTTTGCAGTTCTCTAGTTTAAGAAAGGAAAAGTTCCACCTGTCAGTTCCTGCAGACCATCCTGTGTCTGGAAACAAGTGCATCTGGAGACAAGCGTTATCCACTATCTTGTGGAGTACAAGAGTACAAGATAGTGGATAACGGATTAGAAGTAAAATGTCCTTTGCTCTCCTTTCCAAGAACTGAAAGGATTATTAATCATGGCTTCCAGCACCGATTTTCCCCACACAAAGCAGCTCCAACAGGTGGCCATGTATTAATATTAAGCAGTGTTATTCACTGATCAAGTGTTACACGACAGAGAAATTCCCATTTTTATTTTATGTGACCATGGAGGAAAGATCAGCTTCTTTAACTGGCTTGAACTTGCTAGAATGACTCATTCCCTAGAAAACTAGGTATTTTTTGGTTTTTGTTTTTTTTATTCTTTTGTTAAAGCAGACATTTCAAACAGCGTCTATGCTGTGAATGCACACAATTACTTTTAGTTTTGCTTGCAGAATGATAAAATTGTTTCTTTCAAAAAGTGACTGAGGTATATCTATAGAAGGCATTAATCCCTCACACAGGATCTTGTAGGTGAGAGACTGTACTAGAACTCAGTACTTCTGAGCTTTCACACAGCCAAATGAGAAAGATATCTTAAACTCTTAACTGAAATTATGTAGAATGATTTTGTTTAACTCACTGCATGCTGAAATACCTACTGATGAACATCTGAAGTGTGATTTTTTTTCATCTAAAAGGCATAGTCCAGATATATCAACTGCAGAAGAATGCACTCAGTTAGAATAAATAGTTGGATTTGAAAAGTCTGACAAGAAAATTTACTTGGTTCATAATTACTAAGAGGATTTCACAAATTTTAAAGTTCTATTACTTCACCACTGGCATTCTAGAAAGAGGCATTGTTATAGATTAATTTTACAGGAAAAACATCACTGTTACGTCCCTGTCCACCTTTTACCTGTAATTTATCCTTAGCAAATGGGATAAAAAAGATATTTAAGAACTATCCAGACATTTCAAAATAAATGGAAACATTTTTTTTCCTTTAAAATTTATTAATTTTTTTGTTAAACTAAGTTTAAAAACCTCTTGCCTTAACTTACAAACTAAGCCATAAAAATTTCCAAGTCAGGAATATCACCAGGAATGTCATGGTCCTCCTCATAGCACTGATGTCTGATGATAGCACTCCCTACCCTAGACTGCTTCAACTAGGACTTAGAAGCTTAAAATTTTAAGGTGAATGAAAACTACAATTAAACAGACAAATTATTCTTTGACAAATAATATAATTGTTTTGATGCAACTCCAGACCTGGACACTGTTCTGGATGGACTCTATTGAGTGCCAAGTAGAGGGGAATATTTGTTTCCCCCACTCAGCTGCTGGTTCCTTTTAGTGCAGCCCAACGTACCTTTGCCCACTGATGCTGCCAGGGCACACTGCTGGCTCATTTTCATCCTCTCTCTGCCAAGGCACCAAGGTCCTTTCCAATAGAATTTCTCCACAGCCATTCAGCACTCAGCCTATACTGTTGCAAAGAGCAATTCCTCCCACCAGGCTGTATATTTGCATTTTCTGTGTTGAAATTCATGAGGGTCTCAAAACTTCTTTTTGCTATGAACAGATAAGATCATTAGAACGCTCTTCCATAAGACAGCCTAAAGTAATTCCATTCCTTAAAGCAGACTTCTTCCCCCTGCATTCAAGAAAAAGAAGGTATTTTGGAAATTTACTGCTGCTGTTATCAGTTACCCTCTCAAAACCAGTCATCTCTCAAGTGCTCTAAGACATAAATTTAAGTTATGAAGTCTTTAGAGCAAAGTAGCCAACAGGTAAACAAGGATTTATTTTTGTCAACATGTGTCAAACATTTAACTAGTTAATTCAGAAGCCCGGCAGAGGATTTGCAGATTGCTTCAAACATTGCTTACAAGCTACCCTTAACATTTCAAAATTAACCTGTGAATATTACCAGGAACTACTCCTTGCCTCATTTTCACACAAAGCACACAATTCCACTATGTCCATGAAAACAGTCAGCTGGAGGCAGCACTTCAGTGGAGAGCTTTTGAATTCACAAAGATTAACATCAAATAATAGAAAGTGCCATAAATTAAAAAAATAAATAATAAAAATATCTATTTCCAGGACGTCAACCAAGTCTTGAAACTTGGTAAGGGCAGAAGTGAAAATAAGAACATTGGCTGCCTGGCTTTGTATTACCCAAGAGCCACAAGATTACTTTTTTGTTCCAGGTTGAGTGGACTCAAAGATAGAAAATCCTCACTTCCCAATGAGATCAAGAACACTATTACTCTATATCTCTAGCAACTAAGCTGCACTTTTTCAACATTGTTGCCAAACTAATTCTGAAAAACCTGTCTCAAAGGAATAGATACATGAACATCTGCATCTGTCACACTAAGTGTGTTTATTTCAGGTTGTTTGTTTTTGAAATAAAAAAAGATTGCTTCAAAAGAAACAAAACATTTGAATAGAAACAAGCTTCCTAACTACTGGAAGCTTCTTTCTCATGGTAATTTTCTTTAAGGACATGAAAATATTGACAAAGTACCTGTAGGAAAAATAAGCAGTCCTAAAATGACAAAAGGTCAGTTCTTATCAGGACTATATAAAAGCCATATGTCACCACACAAGGTATTTAGGAGTTGAAAACTGATATGTCAGTTTGGAAAAAAGTAATCCTAAATATTTTTATTCACAGAAAGAGGGTTAAAATAGAGAACAGAAAGGAGAAATTTTGTTTGGGTGACATGCAATAAATTGTACCTATCACCAAAATAGACTGTATCTTGCAACTGGCCAGTCTAAGTACCATCCTAATAGCTCTCTTCAATGTACACCACAAAACACCCCCTGTAATCTAAGTTCTGTGATGACACAGCAATAGTAATACTTCACAATTTATTTATTTCATTATTTGAGGTCCTAAAGCAGTGCGACAATCCACAAGTTCTCTTTCTTTCAAAAGTTTGTTTGAATTTGAGTAGAGAAAAATTCTATTGAATAAAACTAAACACAAGGATCATTGTCACACTTGTAAATTCTGAGAAAAGTGAGGCAGTTAAGCACTATGAATATGTGAATATACTATGATCAAGCTCTACATTTACAGATAATTCAAGATATTTGCACAGGGTTGCATTGATCAGACTGCATATACATACAAAGACTACAATTTCTAAGGTTCACTTTAGCTGACAGCTTGTAGTTGTACAGTGAAAAGCAGATCTGATGGCACTCTGATCTCCTCTGTAACTTCAGTATGTGTCCATTAGGTGAGGCCATGGAAGCCTAGATACTCTGGCTAAGCTGAACAATTGAATTTTGGCTCCCTTTGTAGTCTTGGATCCTGAGAGACGCCTGAGCCATACAGCACATCTTGCCAACCCATGGCCTGAAGGCAACTTTGTTCCTCTGTCAGGACAAAATCAGCTCCAGCAGTCTGAGTTGTGTTGTCTGTAAGGCTGCTACAAAATTCACCTGCTCCTATCTTAACTTAGTAAGTTGCTAAGCATAACTTCGTGTAAAACCCACCTGACCCCCAACCATCATCCTCCACAGGCCAGAAACTGTTTCTGGTCAATGACCTACTTTTAGGCTCTTTCCCTTTTAAGATGAAGAAAAGGATATAATCTTGAGAATTTATGAATTGTAAAACATGTAAAAAGAGGGAGTCATGCTGCATATAAGGTTTCTCAGATTTTATTTCTAAACTTGATATATAAACCATTCTTTTCACTTTCAAAGATATGATAAACATTCCCAGGAACTCAAATAAAAAGATGTGCATTTCCACTGCACAACCCTTATGACCTTTGCAATGCTTACCCTTATAAACTATCCTCCTGCAGGACAATTAGCTAATATTCTTACTCATACACTGGCAAAGGCTTACAGTAACTTTTTAAAATATTTTTACACAGCTGCCAATAACAAGCTAGCAAGAGCATCTGTTTTTAACCTTCCTTGTTCAAAAAACCTTATTTTGTGGCTAACATCCAGAATACTTTTTCTCAAATAATATTTTTGGCTGTTATTCTGTCCACCTAAGTTGTGTGTGCAAAAATTATATTATCACATATGCATATGCATGCAGAGAGGTACACATTACGGAGAACTGTGGACTGGAATCTAATCTATATCATTTTAAGATCTTAAATAGCATATTTAACTAATGGAAAAGAAAGATTTTTTTTAAAAATGGTTTTTTTAAAGCAGTTTGCAGGGGGAAATATTGAAATAGGTGAACTTAGATTTATAATTTTTGTCAAAATATGCTAATTGTCTTCAAAATGGCATTGATTTGCAGGTCTTGCTTAAGTAATTTTGAATAGTAATAAGAAATAAAAAATTTATTACAATTTAAACACTTATATACACTAATCAGAGGTTAACTCCACTAACTAAAAAAGTTGAAATAGTCATGTAGTATACATTGTCAGTTGTATACATTGTAATCATTAAAAGAAACAAAATACATTATATATTCACAATCCCAAGTTATAATAGCAATAAAAATTTGTTTTAAATGATTGAGAGTCTGAATTCAGTGAAATTCATGGCTGAAGAAACCCAAGAATTCCTGTTCTTTGACATATTCCAGCTTTATGTAGATAAATTTGATTTAATTTTATCCCAGGATAAGACCAAAATCCTTCTTTAACACCATTAATCAATTTTTTTCTTCTTTTTCAGTATCAAGGAAACAAGGATTTATTTCGAAGTCACTCTAAATCTAAACCCTAGCAGATCTCATGCTATACTTTTTTAAGATTTTTCTCGTCTGTAACACACATTTCCTAACTGACCAAGTACTTTACCAAGTAATTTAGAAAATTCTTTCCTGAAGAAAACAAACTAACACTAGAGATTTCTTATTCAGGTCTGTCATGACTTTTATTCACCAGACATTAACCTCAAACTGGTGTATGCTTCTAGCAAGTGTTCATAGCATTTCCTTGTCATCATTTTCTATTTTAAAACTATTGATTTAAGTAAATATTAAGAGTGGAAAAACTTCCTTTCTGAGAAACTTTGTTTTTCATGCAGCCACACTGAAGATTCAGTTTAGTCATCAGCAAACTAATTAGCTTGGTCTGGACCTAAACCAAACTGTATCAGAATGACCACTAACTTACAAAGTTTTTAATAAAAATTAAATCCATATTCACCCACCTGAAATCTTAACTTCGAACCTCTCAACATTTCTGCACTGCTTTAAAACAAATGTTTAGATGTTAGGAAGACATAGAAAGTTACTATTTTTCAGACATAGATGTCATAAAAATTAATTGTAGAATAGTTTCAAGTTAGACAAGTAAAAGCCTAAAGAACTGAAAACACATACAGACCAACGTAATAAAAAAATTGTGGCCATAGTTGCTGTTTCTGAATATATTAAAAACCACCGTTCTGTTAAAGTGTCTTCTATTTCTTATATCTTCAGACTTAGAAATATAATTTTAAAAGGTAAGAAAATCTAACCTCTTGAGACAGGAGTAAAACTATTGCTACTCATGAAACTCTGCAGCTCCGTCTTTCACAATTTTGACCCCAGTATTAGAGAGTATCGTCAAAATCCACTGAATATTGATCTTGCTCTCAATGGTGGAAATCACATAGCCTTCAGTTTTTGTGACTATTTCACACCTTCTGCAGAAATTTTAGCATCTTGTTGGAATGGAAAACAACTTAGACACAAAAAAATTCTCCTACCTAACTATTAGCTCTTTCATATCTGAATATGCATAATCTGCCTCTAAGGATTAAAGAATATAGTTCACCATTTTATGTTTGGACTAATTTCTTTATTATCCCGTTTATTGAAGTTCAGTCTCTGACCAAAGCATCTGATATTGCTAGAAATAGTATTTTATTAATAATAAAGTTTTAAATTTTAGCTGCTTCTCTATTTAATGAGGGAATTTACTTTTCTTGGAGGCAGTTGTGATTTACAGGCAATATGAGGTAAATGAGAAAGCTGAAGAAGCAGGCAGTGGTCACAGCAGCAACATTAATCACATGTCATAGAAATCTCCCTGTTATCCATAACTAGACACATTGTCTTTTTCAGAAAAATGTCAGGGTTGCCCTCATCATAACCTTTCTTGACCTGTTGTCATCCTGTTATGTTCCTCCCCTCCATAGCACCACTGTTTTAAAAAGAAAAAAATAATCATCACAATGCCATCCTACTATGGAAGTTCTTAAAGTTTTAAAACATAAATTGACATTGGACAGGAAATTAAAACCCAATTTTGTAAAAGCAGGTCCTTGAGAAAGCCCTCTATTTACTGCTATGGTTGTTATTGAGAAATTCTTCATAAGAAACTACCTAAAGTTTTAGAATATGTCAAACAGTAAATAGAAGACTTTTTCCCCATTATTAAAAGTTTTTACTCTTCATCCACAGAATCACAGAATACTCTGAGTTTGAAGGGATCCACAAGGATCTTTCAGGTGAAAATACTTCAGAACCTCAAATGATTCAGTCAAAAAAACTCCATGCCCCCATATCAAAGTGTCCTCTTCTAAAAGAAAAGCAAAAGGATAAAAAAGTCCTCTAGATAAATTCAAAATACCCTCAATACACAATACATAATACAAAGTCTTTGTGATCAACTCTAATTTAGCTATTATAACACCTTTCCCTCTTTTCTGACATCAAAACACAATACACATAAAAAGCACACTCAGTTGGGATCAGTCTTGACCCCTAACACCATTGTCAGAAGAACCCATAGCTTCTCCTGCCTAAGCTCTACATATACCTTCTAATACCTGATGTTTCCGTGAGGTTCAAAGTTTTTAAGACACATGCCTAACCTTTCACATCTAACCATGAGCAGCTCCTTCCCCAACTGAAGCCCGATTGCCCCCACTGCCATCTAGAGAGCGTATTCTGTGTGATACATCACATTTTCCTATCAGGATCAGCTCAATCTTAATGAATTAGACTACAATTATCATTAATTAAAGTTAGCTCAAAATCCATTTAATGCAATGGATCCATTTTTACTTGGGTATTTTTGACATTCTCTTTATTTAAAATTCTAACAGTGCTGTTCGGAATGTTTTCTGGTATTAAGGATTCATAACTGTCTAGGCTTGAAATATGCCTTTTACGTAGCTCTATATTTACTGTACTCCAAAACAGGTCAAAAGGCTTCCTAGGCAGTAGTCTGCATTAAAAAAAAAAAAAAAAANATGCTTCATACTTGCTGTTAGCACTTCTGCATATTTGTTTTATTGTTCTGGCCTAAGTCCAGATGGGTGACAGGTATGATTACCAGAGGTATTTACAGCAGCTCTGTCAGCACACTCTTCCCAGTGAGGCTGACTTGAAAAACAAAAGCGTTTCAGGGACAGTGCTGGCATTAATACTCAGGACTCAGTTTCATAAGCTCTGAGAGCAAGCCTTCAAAATCTTTAAAGACTTCCAGCAGGAAGACAACTAATAGCAAAAACAGTAGGAGACCAAACTATTACCTTCTGTTCTGGCCCAAAGGCTCTGAAGAGATTCACATTTCATTGTTCCAGAGCAGGGGAAAAAAAAAAGCTAAGGTAAGGAAGAACAAACTGGGAACTGCTTCCTTTGATGCTTCTCATCACAGAAGTAGCAAAGACATGAAAAGCAAAATCCAATTATATATTTTAGCATGTGACAGCCACAGCACAATAAACTGAGCAAGGGACACAAGAACAAAACTCTGATGTGAACATAAAAAATGGCATGAATGAAATACAGCCTGTTTCTTTTTGTTTCATAGATATATTGTCCCATAACTGTGTATACAAATATGTACACATCTACAATGCTATACGTCTATACACATCTATATGCTATTACATATAGAGATGAAAGATATATAGTTGATTTAGACAGTATTTCTTGCACATTTGTCTTGGAATACATTAAAAATGTGTACTTTTTTGTTTTATTAAATTTCGCTTCTTTACTGAAAGGTAAAAGACTGCATATTGCTGGAATGCATCTTAAAATTGATCAGACTGATACTGGTCTTTGGGTTAGTAAGTTAGTAAAATTTGGCCTTTATTCAGTTACTAAATAACCAAAAGAAAAGACACACTGGTTTTTGAAAACACATCTATTACTGAAACGATTATACTGAAGAGCTTGGACCAACAGTAATCATATGGCGGATAATTTCTGAATAGTTTTCATCAAATTTTGTCTATTTTTTATTCATTATGCACTTTTAGTTGTAAATTGCATAAGACTGCTTCTGTTCCCTGAGGAGAAAATCTTGAATCTGAGATCAAAGGCCAACAAATGCACAATAGAAAAAACATTCACTGAATATTTCTTATCTCTCTTTTCAACTTATATTTTCCCATCATGCAAATTCACTTTAAAGCATATGAGATTTGAATCCACTCTTTCTTTGTAGTAAGCAAGCAGTATTTTTACTGTTCTATTTTTTTTTGGTAAACATAAACCCCCAAAAATGTATGGTGCTTGCTATTTTTAAATATACCTGTCCATTTTCCCAGCGAGCCCTCAGGTTCTTAGCTTCCAGATTATTTTCTTTCTCACCAGTATTGTTATTTTCTGCAAGCAGCTGAAATTGTATGGAATGGGACACCTTCTACTTTGCAGCACAATTTTCAAAATCTTGACTGGCAAGAGCTATCGCTGAGCCACCGGATCAACTTTTTTTTTTTAAGTGATAAAAGACAGATTGCAAATACATTCAAACAGCTAAGCTTGAAAATAGGATGCCTTGAGAGATTTTCCAAATGCATCTGAGCTTAAAACTTTCAGAAGTGACTTAGAAAATTCAGTTTTTGCTTATTCCTGTTTTTGTGGGTAACCTTGAGCACATCATTGTGTATCTCACATTCCCTTGGTCTAAGGTGGACAAAATATATCTAAATATAATGGCCTCATCTCACGTGGTAAGGTCAGGGCAAAATCATTCATTGTGAAGTCACCAGGGGTTACTTCTCTGGGGATGACTTAATCAGGCATATGTGCACTTGTGAAACAAGGGACTCTGAGCACCATGCACAGAACAATAATTTCACCATTTAATTCCTTATAATGTTAATGGAAAACCTAGAAAATTGTAAAGATGTGGTCACAGAACATCTTTATGTCCTTGTCTTGTAGAAATGGTACATTTCTATGAACTCCTTTCTGAGGATATTTCAGGAAGTAAAATGTACATCAGGTTTACATGTTTCAAAATACTAACTTTGTTCTTATTTGAGAAGGCATAGTTCCATGTAAAGAACAAACTTTGCTTAATTTTTCTTAGCACAGCTGATCTAACCTAAAGACAAATTTGTTCTTTTTCCTTTAACCACGATAGCTCTTGCTTTCTGCTACAAAATTTCTGAAAATTTTAGTCATGAATACACTGTTTCTAGGGGAGCAATGCACAACAGTTTAATTAATTTTCATACTATTGACACATGCATCAGAAGCAAATCTATAATAACAACAATAATTTTCACTTCTGCAGAAATAATGCATCTGTGATCACAGGTGTGTACTAATCTATAACTACAGTGAAGATCTTAAGTTACTCAACATTTTTATACACATGTGTGATAGAGCAGTAGCACGGCAGTGATGTATTTAAAGTCAAGGTGCCATGCAGGGCCTTTTAATCTCCTCTTCTATCAATATGTCTTTTGAGATTAAACAGTTTTAAACAACTTGCAAAAGGTAGAACCAGATGGTTTACAGAAACATAAGGTCCACAAATGACTTGTTATCCCCCACTGCATATTTAGTACCTCAGACCTATCATTCCCTGCAAAGAACTTGTCCCTGTAACTGTTTTTTGAAATTAAAAAAAAACCAAACAAACAACAAAAAAAAGCCCCAAAACAAAAACAAAAAAACCACTTGCGGTGGTCTCGGTGTCTCGGGACCCTTGTCCCGCTTGCCAGGCTAGCTCTGACACTGGCGCAGTGCGAGATACGGTCCAGTACCCAGGGATACCTTCCCAAACCTGTGGGGCCTTCGCCACTGTGGCAGTGTGAGAAGTGACAAGAAATGAAGGAAGGACTCTGATGGGTGAACAGCAATTGGGGTTTATTGATGTCCACGCTGGACCACCTCACCACCACAGCGTCTGCCCAACACAGCGCAGATCCTCTCTGTGCAACACCTTAAATGCAGGGAAGGGGCACGGGGAAGGGCACAGTGTGGGACAAATCAGAACAAATCTGGGGGTGGCTCTGTGCATAAAAGACAGACAGTGGAACAAATCAAGGAGGAAAGGGAGGGAACAACAGGGATCCTGCCCAATCACTCCACACTCTCCCTGGAACTTTCCAGACACAGGGAGAGGCCCTGAAGTGACTGGCAGGACTCGGGGTTTACATAATATAATGATTGACAAATAACAGTAACCAGGGTAAACCCAAGAAGGGGTAAACATGGAGGTACAAGGAACAAATATTATAACTTATACAAACAGCATGAAAGCAAGGAACAAATGCATACATAGAGCTGATAAAACTAAAATTACACCACTACAACCACTCACAAAAGAAAGCATTAACATGTAATTAAGATAGTGGAAATGTAAGTCCAAAGGACAGAAGGAGATGATTACAGTAGTTACAGCATACATGGGAAACTACAGTCCCCCAAACTATTATTGATTTAAAAAGGAGCAACATAAAAGCAATAAAGTCCATAAAATCATTCTCAGTTCCTAAGTAATAGTAGGAATATACGTAATAGAATAATCTGTAGCGTGTTTACAAAGTTTTGACAGTGCATATAGCCCACATCTCTGCACACACCACAAACAAAACTCAATGAATTTGTATTCGTCTATATTTCCAAAGGTGGACTTTTCTGAAGGATTCACTTGCATAATCTGTCTCAGAAAAAATTGTCTCATACTTTCATGACCTAATGGGAATAATGTGCAGGAACTAAGTGTGGTTCCTGTGAAAGATTTGTGAGAAAGGTTGTCACCCCCAGGCCACAGTGCCACCACTGTGGTGGGATGTCACTGCTGTGGGAGATCCTGGACCCCGAGTTCAGAAAGGCATGTCGCCCTGATTTTTCAGCCTTCTGATGTTTATATTCTGTACTGGACCTTTCTCGTGCATTATAACATAAACAAAGAGTGATGTTTGTTAAATCATGCATTCCTTCCAGGGGGAAGGACAAATTGATGGGTTGACCAGTAGGATCAAAGAGGTGTCAACTTCATCCTGCAATCCCTGATCAAACTCCAAAGACTCTCTAAGTCAGAATTCCAAAATAAACCTCCTTCTTTTCTGCCCTGACGCTGACTTTTTGTGCCTGTCTGGCGACAAGGGTACACCTAAGAGTAGGAACAGAAATGCTTGAAATATTCTGAGAAATGTCTGCTTGAAATTTTCTTTCTTCAGAAGCCTACTTATTTCTGTTTTCCCTTTATGTCCAGTAACAGTATACACCTTTTAGAAAATCAGAGTAGGAATGAGAGATCCTGAGCCGAACAAAATGCAAGTTCAGCAGTAAAGCTGTAGTCCTGTATATGACCACAGACTCATATCCATTTTAATCCTGAGCATGTGCTTCAAAATTACTTAATCATGCCACCATAAGGTTAATTTCTAAATGTTTTTTTTCCTGACTGTTGTAATCATGCTCACATGGCGAATCTTTTAAAAAACAGCCTCATTCTCATTTCATAGCAAATGCTTTTTCCTATAACCATTAATGTAGAAATCAACTCATCAAACAAAATACATGATTATATGTTAAATCATGTCTCCAATTTCATCCTGAAGGTACTAGCAAATAAAAATGAAGACTAGTATTGAATTGTATTGGACTAACCGGAAAATCACAACATATAATTGATATGTTGATACAGCTGTCTGAGTTCTGTCAAGCCAGCCTACTTTTCAGTCGTTTGCATCTTGTTCAGAGGAAGAGGAAAGATGTTGATTGCATTTAAGATTACATTCAAACCATGTTATTGCCTCAGACTAACAGTCCTGTTAGGCTCTTCTTTTAAAAGCTGTGTTATTTTCAAACAAAATACTGTGGGCTAAGAAAGCTGTTAAACAAAGAAAGGTAATTGGAAGCTTGCTTTACTCTGTCACTATATAACGCTGGTTACATAGAAACACATAGAATACAAAAACCATATATTTTTAGTTAAAATTAAGATGATAACTTTTCTAGCTAAATAATTGAAATAGAATTTGAGTGCTATCATACACATTTCTGTGCTGCAAAGTATGTAATTTTTTTGTTAAACTGAACCTCCATTTCAGGAAACTATTCTTCACAACATCCCTCCACTAGAAAGAGCAATTGGTGGGTATTCAATCTCATTTAACTTCTAGAAAATGAAATATAGGATCTGTTATATTGATAAAAGGTTAAACTTAACATTACAATAATTCAGTAGGATAGATAGAGAACTGGTAACAATAGATAGATAAAGATAGATAAAGTACTGGTAACAATAATTCACACTATCTTTTTAAGAAACTGATTTGGTTGAAAATGGATGCAAATGTTAGACTAATAATATTGAGAGATGGAAAAAATTCAAATTATTTCTTTACTGAGATATTGCTTTCAGAGAGGAAAATAGGAGAGAACAGGAATTTCCTCATTTTTCTCATCCTATTCAATAAATGGACACTAGTTTCTGGGCTTAGCTTTGCAAAGCTGGAAGTTTTTTCCACCGTGGATCAGAGAGCATTGTTGTGGTGGCATGGACATAGAGCTATCATTTTCACTGGGATGTCTGGTACACAATGTGGCCAGAACCTCAGCCTGGGAGCACCCTGGATGATGGATCCATGGACTGCAGGGACCACTTGCTTCAGGGAATCACAGGTTCCCTGATGCTGTTTGTGGCTACTCCATCACCACCACACGCTTCTGCTGTGGAAGCACTGTGGGACTGACAATATTGTCAGTGTCAGTACTGGACTCAACAGGGTTTTTCTAACATTCTGAAGCAATATTGGTTTTATAAGGAGAAAACCAAACAAAACCAGGAGGGTTAATGTGACTGAATGGATTAAAATTTAGAGAGAGGTCCTGGCCAGCGATTAGGGTGACACTTCAAGAATTTCTTATTCTATAAATGGTAGTTTTCCACTACTTTGTCTTAGAGTCTTCTTCAAGCTCCTCACAGAGATCAAAAAAAGTTTGTTTTCAAATCCCTATGTACAAAAACCTGCTTCTATGTTAGACCTAAAAGCAAGACTGTGCTAAGCTCTTAAAATCCTGTTAGAAAGATAAACCCATAAATCTTCTCCTCTGTCTCTGGTGTCAAGCAGCAGTTTTTGCTCTTCTCTTTGTGCCGTTACCTTCAAACATCAACTTGAATATGTTAAATCTACCTGATAGCATAGGGTTAAAATGTTTCGAAAATCATGGGAACTGTATACAATAGATTCAGGGGAGGTGGAAAAAAGGTTGGGCCAGGATAGGCCTGGGAAGGGAAGCAAAACTACACAGGCTCTGGAAACAAAGGTTAGGTTTTGTCTTTACTAGACCATGTACAGAAGAAACTGCACCTGCATAATCATCATATGATCAGTGATATGATTGTTAATTATAATAATTGTTTGGTGACAGAATATGATTATTATCTTAAACAAGAATCATGAGAAACAATATTTGGGGGGCTTGATGGAAACTACAAGAATTCATGCTTGGATAAGATCAATGTATACAATAGAACAATATGAATTTAATAATTAATATGTAGTTACCTAATGAAAGGGTATAAAAACATGTCCATTTTGAATCCATGTCAGAGTCAGATTTGAGTTTGTACCCTGTACCCCTGATTCCCAGAGCTCTTCAATAAAAGCACCTACATATAATCATTCCGTGATTATGTGTTTCAACGCTAACATACCTGCTAAATATTTTGTTATGTGTCCATTTAATCTGAAAATTCCCTCTTTCCAAACTCTCCCATTCTCAATGAAAATTCATAAATACTTGTATATATTAGTATGGCTGTATTAAATTATATTTAATGTGGAAATTCACCAGTATTTTCTTTATGTGGAGCATGTTCTCTGTCAAAATCTGAAGCTACTATTTATCTCACTATACAATATTTCTTAGACACACATAAGTCTCTATCTATATACTTATATATAATTATACACTTCCGTGAGTATATACCTATATACAGTTATTTGCATATATTTATGCCTATATATATATATATATATATATATATATGGGGTTTTTATGTGCTACTTTCCCATTTTATACATACCACTGCTACACTTTTTTTGAGATTTCAGCCTAGAATGGCCATGCAAACTGAACTACAAATCTGCAGCTGGACATAGTGAAACTGCATGAAATAAAAAGGCAAATATCTAGTTATCAAAGCAGCAATGACTAATCTTCTGTTTTGCTGATCTAAATTAACTTGTATCAGAACCAGTCCAAAATGAGCAGATGTATCATTTTTTGCTAACCTTCCTAGTCATTGTTTCGAGAACAAGCCAGACTCATTCACAGGTGGGATTTCTAGGTACAATGAAATATACTGACCAAAGTAGAATTATCTGACTAGTGTGCATCTGCAGCAAGTGGATTTTCTACCCACTCTGCAGTCTCTGCTAAAAAATCTAACCAGCATACTCTATGTTGTGAGGAAAGGATCAAGAAATCTACCAGGAAAAGCAATCTGCAGAAAAAAAAATTATTTCAATAAAAAACTGTAGCAAGGTTTGTGAGGAGAAACTGTATTGTGAACTTTTATAACCTTATAGTGCTACAACACTATTACTACTTTAAACTGTACCATTTTTCAAACTGCTATAAGAAAGGAAAGGTGTAAGAAGTGCAGAATAAGATTTTCTTTATTCCTTGTGGCAGAAGCAGAACCAGTGCTGTTGTGGTCACATAATAATGTCACTTGGAGGAATGGTAGGAGCATTCTAATATAAAAAGTTTAATGGGTCAGTTCAGTATGAGAGTTCACCATGGGCATAGCTGTCAAACAGTGGTAATTTTCTCCCTCTATTTCCTCACAAAGAGGAGGTTGTTCTTAAAGTTATTGATTTGTAAGCAACATAAGTGTGATTTTGCTCATAAATAAATGCTGAATCTATGTGAAAATAAAGGCTGCATTACTCTAATACAATAATAACCAGATTAATTTTTCAAAACCTCATAAATTCCAAAAGATTTAAAAAATTACAAGAGATGCTTTTGTTTAAACGGCATTCTCATGCTTTAAGTAGCTTAGTTTGAAATAGTTCTGTGTCAGCTTAAAGATATTTTTCAGTCTTAATTCAATTTCGTGTACAAACAACAATTTAGATCTTGACCAGGAGTGAATCGTCCAGACTACAGTTTGAGAATTTCAGCCCTGTGGGTTTTGCCAGTGTTTATAATTTGTCAAAAGCCACTCTTCAGTTCTAGGGCAGTTTACAAATTGTGAACTCTGTCTTCTCCAGAGTTCCTAGTTCCTGTGTTGCTATTTATCACCATTAACAGTGCTTTGACAGAATCTAAATTTCATTATGCAGCAATACAGTGATGTCCGAATTATTAACCTTGCACTGCGCTGTTTACAAGGCATAGTAATTATAAAGTAAGATGTTGTCCATTACAAAACCTTTTTTCATTCTCTCTTGACGAAAGAATAAGATTTTGAAGACAAAGAACAAGAAAATTTTTATTAACTTTCCTAACAGGCAGCAATTCCTAACTGTCAGTGATTGAACTAATGTTCCATTTAGAATAAATTCAAAGGATAAATAAAGAAAGAAACCTCACAGTATTACAGAGGACAGATAAAGTAACAGTCTCAATTCTATCTACATTATGACTTCTAAGTTATGAGATTTAAAACCTGCTTTTCAAAGGGATTGAAACAATGGTTTTGTAGTAAAAACAAAAAGGAAAAAAGCTATGGTTTTAAATAAATAATTCTTGGATTGAGAAGCATACCGTGAAATAAAAATTATAGAAGTACTGCGAGAATTTGAACTCCTTAGACGCTCGATAATATTGTCATTATAAATCATGTAGACAGGCTTAAAGCTTAGACCACTTTTTTAGATATGAAATCCAATATTTTCAGACACTACTGAGTTTTGAATTTCCTCTCTGAGTTCTCATCTGGGGGCATAATATCTAAGTAAACATGGTGATCCTTTCCTGAAAAACATCTCTTTAAGTCTGACGCAAACTGACACTATCATTAGTCCCTTCTGAGCACCAGGAAATCCTACAACTTTCTAAGAACCAGAGTTTTCTTAGTAATGCAGTTCTGTTCCTATTGATAACTCTTTCCTTACTCTTACTCATTTTGTTGATGGACAAAACATGATTAGAAATGACCTGGCTTTGAAAAATAAACTCACAGAATTACTATGAAAGATCTTTTTTAATATAATTGTTTAAGTAAGTATCTAAAAATCCTGTATCTAGCAATTACTGAAATATGATTCTGTCAGCCAACCAGGCCATGTGAATGTACTATTCACATAAAATAGTTTCCAGAATTTTTCAAACTTCAAAACTAATAATACTGTACCAGTAAACTATGGGTAGCAATACAAATTCTTATGGAACACAATTCAGTCCTGTAATTGTTCACAACAATCATAGTAATAAAAATAACACAAGCCATAATAAAATCCAGGATCAGTTCAGTACGGGAAGGTTCAGTGTCAGTTCAGGGTGTATTTATTGGCTAATGTAAACCCATCTTAAAATTTGGAACTGAAGCCACTGTCTCTTGAAAAACTCTACACCAAAGTGAATTGTGGAAGGTCCCAGTTTCCAATAAACTCACAATTTTTTTGTTTTATTCTCTTAATGAGTTTATATCAAATGAAATTCTCTGAAATATGTAGAGTTTAACCCTGAGCGGTCCATATGCTTTTATAATCTTTAGGTATTGGTGGTGCTGTGAAGCAGGAGATAATCCTACAAAAATAATTAGATCCTGCTTCCTAGTAGGAAAAGAAATAAAATTCTTAGTACAAAATTTCAGTATGTACTAATGGAATAATAATGGGGAGTTCTACTATAAAGAAATACATTAGTTAAAGCTGATAGAAAGTGAGAGAGATCTGAGTTTATTTAGTTATAGAATCATTATAAGCAGAAACTTATAAAAAAATAATATTAAGGTCTGTCAGAAAAAACACCTCCAGTGTAGGAAGGCACAACATCATAACTACAAAAAACACAGAGAAGATGTTAATTAGTATATTCTGTATGATTCTGAATATCCATGTTCAAAACCAGGTTAATTTGAAATGAGAACAGAATTTGAAATAAGATTTGCATGATAGGGTGATCAGAGAAGTAGCCTCTACTGGAAACAAACTAAAATCACAGCATCATAGAATGGTTTGGGATGGAAGAGATCTTAAAGAGCATCCAATTCCAATCTCCTGCCATGGGCAGGGACACCTTGCACTAGACCGGGTTGCTCAGAGGCCCATCCAACCTGCCCTTGAACACCTTATCTACTTCAGCAGAAAAATGACTGAGACATGCATTGAGTCTCTTTAGGTGTGTTTGTAAGTAATAAAAAGAATGGGTCACAGGAATCATATACCTAACCAAATGTAATAGGATGCACTTGAGGGGTCTAGTAGAAATTATTAGGAACAGGAGTCCTGTACTCACTTTCTGTGTTGTTTTAGGTATTCCACACATGAAAAGTACATTTAATACCAAATTTATTTATTTGAAATTATCTGATATTGCATGGGGTTTTGATTGGGCAGAATGATATGCTGATATATTCTAATCACAATATGAGCCCAAATCACACATAGCAGAGTAAAGCAGTGTATAACAGGTAACATGTATCGGTAACAGGTTTTCAACAGAAAATAAGAACAAACCTTTTTAGCCTATGAGCAAGCTGAGTGCTAGAACCATCATCTGAATGAAATAATAAGAGGAAAGAGAATAAGTTTTTCAAGATACTGTTTACCTATTCAGGAAGGAATTTAATAACAGGACAGGAATCATCTCAAAGATGGAATATTAAGTCTCGGAGAAGAGTATTTAGGGGGACAATTTACTGTAATCCCAAAAGTGTAGCAGGAATTTTTTTTTACTCTTTCACGTCGCTAATTTGCACTGTAGTTTTACTGCAACCATTTTGTGCCTTAGGATTGTGCTTGATCAACTGCAGAAGTCAAGGGCTCCCCCACTAGTGCATAAGCCAGAAGTTTATTTTCTCTGTTATCTTCTGCTTACCTGTGTGATTTGTAACTGCAGTTCTGGAGAATGTAGCTCTCAGACCTGCAGTTTGCTGCTTGTGTTAGTGTGTCCTGCTGTCTCAGTGCACACAAATTAACTATTCCACAGGCTGTTGGGATCACAGGTCTAGCTCCCTACAGACCCTGCCTAAAAGGCCTGTGGCATAGTACAACAATATCCCAATAGAATTGAATGTCTCTTATTTATTGAAATACTAAATTTTATGTAGAAAAAAATATTTCTAGGCTTGTTTATATTATCTTAGATAATGCTTAGAAAAATAGAAATTTCCCCTCTCAGTATACTGGAAAGAAATTTAGGTTCCTTATATTTACCTTAGTAACTCAATTTTCACTAAAGATTTTGTCTTACAAAGATGATAAAAGCAATTTAAAAAGATGATTATGCGTGTTTAGGTGGGAGGAAAGAAGAAAATTTCCCACCAAATATTTGGATGTGGCTTATGACAGAGAGTCACAGAAGAGGGGTATAGGAGAGGGCCCAGGTCATTTTATTCTACCATCTTTAGGGTCCTGGTTCCACTTGGTCGTGGTTTCTGATCTATATCCCTGGGTTTCTCAGAGACCTAGCAGTGATGTATCAGAATGAAGGGTCTCACAGCTGTTTCAGGGTAAAACACCAGTCTTCCTGTAAGCACCATAGCTTAACCTGGCAGAGTTTCAGTGATATGCGGGCCCTGTGATTCCTGTTGAGAGGGTAATTCTGAGCTCAGCTTGCATGATGGACAAGATATTTTAACAAAGCTCTTCTCAGATTGTAAGCAAAAGCAGTCCCAGGAGTACCTTTTAGAGGTGTTGCCAATCTATGTTTTTCTGAAAGTTAATAGCACTTTTAGAGCTGCTTTTATTTCCTTCCCTTTCTCTGCTGCCTAGTCTATAATCTCTTGGCATTTATTCTATTTTCTTTTCTGAAGGCAACAACATAAAGCAGGGCATAAATATTCTTCATCTCAGTAAGAACATAAAAATAACTTTTCTTCTGTATAGTATAAAGATTTCTTTCTGGTTGCCAGGATTTAAACATTTAAGCATTTGTGCATCAGGTTGGGAAAGTAGACAATGGCTTGCTGAATATTTAATGCTTGATCCATCCTAGAGATGTGGGATTGCACATCACTAACTCCAGATGTCCTCCATCTCTCTGTGCAGTGAAATACACTGAGAATAAAGCTAAATGAAAGAATTCCAAACATTGAATTTTTGGTGCCCACATAATCCTGAGAATGTCCCATTCTTCCAAAGTACACTGAGTGCTGATTCAAAAAGAAAATGAATTATAATGAAGAGTTATACAGAAAATATCGGTGTCATTTTAGGACATGCAGCTCAGTTCACAGTTTTAGACAGCAGAAATTAAGTGATGGTTTTAAAGGAAGGATTTCTAAAATTTATGAGATATTCATCAGATATATTCAAGAGTTATAACAGGATTGCAGCAACACAATTTCAAATAAAATCTAATATAATAAAGGAAAAATTTAGCAATGTTGTACAAAACATTTGCACAGAACATATAAGCTTCTAAGCAAAAAATGTGATATTAAACTAAAAATACATAAAAGAAAAATGACAACAAAATCTTGTACCAGAAAAATAGATGCAAATTAACATTATCAGCTTAACTTTATTTGTTAAAAAAAGGGTTTTCTATAGTAATGATTTTTTAAGGGGTTTAAATTTTTTTTTTCAATATCAGTGACAACACTGAAATTGAATATGGCGGTATGTGACATAATGTAACCCTCTTAAATATTTGGAAACTAGTATTTAACTCTGAAATACTGCTATATGGTAAATTTGAAGGAAAATAGAATAATCCACTGCCAAATATATCTTATCTAGATAAAAGGTTTGCTTCCAGTTCTCAAACTAACTTACTATAGGTTTCTCTCAAGCACTAGTGTGGCTTCTCTGGGAATTTCAAAACCAGACGTTGTTTCACTTTTATTTGACTGTCAGGGACGTCAGAAAAAAATTTTATATACTTACCCATGCAATTGTAGCAGGATCAGCTGTGCATGGTCCTTTTCACCACCACATCAGAATCAGGAATAGTTAAAAGAGGAGCAGAAATGTGAGAATGTGGTTAAAAGAACTATAGACATTGTGGTGAAAACTCAATTGTCTTCAGAATCACTTTTTCCATGGTGAAAAAGTGGGTATCTTGCAAAACTGTAAACTGACAAAATTGAACCTCTTCAGGTATTTAGGTACTGTTAATTGAAACTGTCATTAATTACAACAGGGAAGTGATTCAGTCATTAAAGAGGTCTGAATAATTTCATTTTACTTCTCTAATTATGTCATCTGCTGGAAACTCTGCTGAGTGTTTTTACACTGGAACTCCAATTATGATTCCTGTGCCATCCTTAAACCTTCTCAGATAACCATTACCATGAGAGAGCTTAATCACAACTAAAACAAAATATGGAATATTCAACCACAAATATTAAAATTTCCTGGAATATGGAGCTTTAGGAAAATAAGTTTAAAAAATTAACTGTCTTCACTCTGCTGGTTCAGAGAGCAAAGTACAAATATGGAAGTGCCAAACTTATCAGAGAATCAAAAAATCATTAAAGTTGGAAAAGACCTCTGAGATCATTGAGTCCAACCTGGTGACCAAATATCACCATGTAAACTACACCATGGCAATAAGTGCCACATCCAGTCTTGCCTCATGAAAATATACAGAGAGGTCTACATGTACTTTTTTTTTCTTGACCCTGATAAGTACCCCTCTTGTCACTTCGTCTCTCCCCACTGCAGGAGGGATGGGGAAGAGAGTCAGAGGAGAAAAGGTGAGAAAACTTGGGAGTTGAGACAGAAACAGTCTAATAAGTGAAGAAAAGCTGTGTGGGCAAGAAAGCAAAATAAACCATTTATTTACTACCTCACACCAGGAGGCAGATAAAAATATTCCTCCTTCCTCTGCCATTCTGTTTCAGCTTGTATTACTGAGCACATTGTATGTTATTGAATATTCCTTTGATCAACTCTGGTCAGCCACTCTCTCCCAACTTTTTGTGCTTTCCCATCCTGTTTGCTTGGGGGAGGCAGAGTGGGTAGTAGAGAAAGTCTTGATGTTGTACAAACTCTGCTCAGAAATAGTCAAAATACTCCTTTGTTGTCAGCACTGCTTTTGTTGCAAATACAAAACACGGCGCCATTCAGACTGCAACAATGAGAATTAACTTTATTCCACCTAGACTCATTGTGATACGTATATAGACTGAAAGTGACACAGGTAGAGAAATAAATGCCAACATGATAAATTTTTGCCAGGTTTTTGCAGTATTTTACCATTGGGCATTCTGATTCTAAATATTAATACTTTTTAAATAGCCACCATTCAAAAAAATTACTGTAAAAATAAGTGCTTTTTCTTTTTTTAAGTTTGGGGAATGATGTTTCCTGCAGTTGTGAAATATATTTCAGTATATTATAATATACCTATTTGGTATAAACTTATTATTATACAAATATATTTCAGTCATTAAATTATCTGACAGCTTCTTAGATGTATTACATTTTTCCTTTTTTTAACTTAAAGAGCATTTCCTTCAACATTCAGCTTTAGACTGAACTTGAAAAAATCAATAATTATTTTCTTCAACAATTTATTCTGTTAGATCAACACTTGGAATTGTTTATAAAAATATTGATTTAAGTATGAGGAAGATGTTAACAAGACAACCGTTATTTCAGAAAACATCAATCATTTTCCATCTTGAACACGGTTCATACAAGCTTTTACATATTTAACTATTTTGGAGTGCGAAAGGGGATAACAGGTGGTTATCAATTCTTAAAGACTCACCAGGAATATGAAAGTGAAGATCATGACGTCTAAAATGAGAAATTCTCACTTGCACACCTCTCTTAAACCTGTCTTTCATTTAACTCATTCCAGGTGTTAGTGATGTGAATTAGGATAGCTGCATTAAGCAAGGAATTGAAAAATCATGAATGATATGTGGGATTTTTATACAAAACTGCCAAAGTCCTTCTGAAATGATAAAAAATTAATCTTCTCAAAGCTTCCCAAAATATTAATATTAATCTCTAACTGTTCTGAGGGATTTAAAATGTGCTGAAAGTGGCTAATGATCAATATTTAGATTCAAGCATAATCAAATCAGTCAGAAATTTTAGAGAAAAGTTTTTTTCTTCTACTAATGCTATCTGTCAAAAACTGGCTGTTAATATTTATGTAATATAATATTATCCCGCACTAGTAAAAAAAGCCTTCAAAAAACTTATTCACTAAGAATATTAGTGAATTCTTATTCATTGAGAATAAAACAGCTTTCGTGGCATAAAGTTTCAAATATCACTCAGCACGCTGTAGAGAACAATGAAAGTTCATCATCAAGATTTCTCATGGAAAGTCAAAGGCAATCTTAAGTGCTTTCTTTTATTGAGCATAGCGCTAGCTACTCTTAGGACTATCAACATTTTAGTGGGGCATTAGAAGGAGGCTGCCAACCATGGATCCCTTTTTCCTGTTTTTGGAATACCTTGTCATAAGGTCACTATTTCTAACAACAAAATATGTTTGAAAGCACTATGAAGTCATTCTCTAATAATTTAGAGCCTCTTTAAAGTAATTACTAGTCCATTTTTAAACTGCCAAAGTCATGCAGAGGATGATAATTTGTGCACTGTCTTTGAATCGAAAGAATCATTGTAACAACTTAAATCAAAGACCTCCAATCTAGTTATATCCCTCACCAGTAGCAGATGTTTGAATTATCAAAACATGAGAAAAAAGGGAAGGATAGTGCTTGATATGTTGAAGCCTTTTCAGTAAGACCTTTTCAGTCTTTCAGCTTTTACCCAGTTCATGTTTATAGTATAATACCATTCCCTTTGACCCTCAAAACACTTGCATTCACACTGGGAGTCTGAGCCTAGTATAGCTTTGCAAGTGTAATTGTAGCATGCAGCTGAACTGAAAAATTAAACCAGAAGAACGAATGGTTCAAAGTACTTGAAATTTTCATGTGCATTTCCTCTTATAGTGGGACTGTGTAGGAGGGCACTTGATATACGTATTTGGTGTCTCAACTACTTCACTCCTGTGAATTTCTGTCAGGAAAATAGTTTTTATTTCATTCCTCTCATCTTGCCTTCAAGTAAAATCTAAACAAAACTAGTCAAAAAAGAAATGGAGGGACCTCCACAGGTCATCTATGCTCAAACCAGGACTAGCTTCAATAGCATATCTCATTGCTCAGGATGTTCTTCAGGTGAGTTTTGAGACAATGGAATTTTCACAACTTTCCAAGGCAATTTTTTCCAACAGCCATGTGCTCCTTTCACGTAGAACTTTTGGCTTACATTCATTTGAAATCTCTGTTGCAGCCTTTGATAGTTGCCTGTGTGTTATTAAGATATATGCTGGAGAAGAGCCCAGTTCTGCCTTCCTTTTAGCTTCTCTTAGGAGGATCACAATCAGATCTTTCCCCAGCTTTCTCTTCAATAGCTTAAATAAATCCAGCTCCCTCAGTTTCTCCTAGTATGACATGTTGAAGTTACCCAGCCATCCAGGACCTTCCTCTGAACTCTGCAGTTTGTTGATAATCCTGAATGTAGGGGCCAAAAGTGGTCATTGTATCCCATCTGTAGGTACAAAGGGACTTAAAAACTTTGTTTCAGGCTGGTAGTAAATTATTCATAATCCTACCTGACTTTGTGTCTTCCTAGTTGTATTAGCTTCCTGCCTCCATTTTTTTGCTACATATGTCCTAGGGAGCTTGTATCCAGGTGTGAGAAATATTCCAGTGAAGGAATGCAAAACAAAATCTCTGAAATATTGCTGATTGAATCTTTGTGCTAGTAGTATGACAACTGTGTGCCATGTTTATACTAAAGATTTCCTCATAAATAAAAATCACTGCTGAAATGTTTATGTGCCAATAATGCTGCCTGACTATGGAAAAAATCTTCATAATGGTAATGCAAAATCCTAGTGTAATAACTGAAAGGGGAAGATGGATTTGCATGGAGAGCTGGAACTTGAAATATCGGCAATGAAGTTGTTTTTATTTTGTGTCATTCTTTTCATCAGGAAATTTGTTACATTTCTCAAATAACCTCTCATGCAGATTGTTTATTGCGTGTCAGGACTTCTTGATTATAACACATTAATATTTAAATATATTTAAAGAACTTGCCAGTAATCTCATTCTATTGTGAATTCCTTTAGAGCTTACCCTTTTCCCTCTCACCCTGTATTTGATCAAGAAAGTTTTGACAAAACATTTGCCTTCAAAAGACTGAAGGTTTAAGGTGAGATACTGTATGTATAATTACACTAATCATCTTTAATTTCTCATCCCTACAAGCCTTTGAGCTCAATACCAAAACAAAACAACCCAATCCAAAACAAAACAAGAAAGCAAATGAAAAAAGAATCAAACACACTTTCTTCTTATATGCAAATTAAATTTATCATTTGTTATATGAACCCTTAAACTCTTTACTTTGAAGAACCTCACTGGCCTGTCCACCAATCAGGGAATTTAATTTTCAATCTCTAAGCTTCTTGGAAGAGGTATGAACAACTCTGGTAAATCTCTTTGTGAAGCAATATTATGGATGGGGCGCACAATTACATAGTATGAATAGAATGACATTGCTTAGAGTTTGTAGGGTTGACAGAAAAACTATGATTGCGTTCACAACACCTCACACCAGTTCTAAAATAAATAAAGGCTTTTTGTATTTAAAATGATACTTACTTCACTTGGGCACTGTCTGTATTCCTTGTCTTTTCATCTGGTTAAAATGCTGCCCTTTCTTTTCTCCCTATTTATACATTAATTCCTTTGTTCTTTTGAATGGTAAAAGTTCTCAAAATATTTACAAAGGTGAAGATTTTAGAAATGTCAATATCAACTCTTTAATATTCTCTGAGGATTTGACTTCTTAATAACTATTTAAATTGAGAAGAAACAATTGCTCAACAAAAAATACCACTTTTGGAGTTTTGCTTTGTTGCTCCAATGTCTTTTGAGGGTAGGCCCATCAGATATATGACTCTGCTACAAGATATAATTACAAATATATGCTCTCTACTTTTTGTAATCATTGTTTTAAAGGAAAAAAGACTGGGATTTTTCTGAAATTCCTTAAAGCTTCAGGAGCTCTAAGTATGGTTAATGATTTATATGTTTACATTAGTACACAACCTTCAACAATTTTATAAAAATTTTGCTAAATTATTGAATTGTTAAAGTTATTACATTTTAGAAAAAATAATTCTATAATTTGGACATGGTTCCACATTTGTACAGTCACTACTTGTAATGGCTACAGAGGTTTCTTTTTCCCCAGATTTTACAGGCACATATTGCACAAGGGAAATCTATTGAACACTCTTTGTGACACTAAAAAATGTACTGAAGCCCAGAACAATGGTACAAGATTTTTATTTCTCTTGATGTCTAGCTGCAGACAGTGCCCTCTAACTTAATACACTCTACATGAATCAAAATAAATATTACTGCTCAGAGATTTTCACGATCTGATTTTCTCAGCAGCGATAAAGCTGCTGGATAGAGCAGTCCATGTGTGCACCTGGGCATTAGCACACACACATGTTTGTGCTGGGCAGGTTTTCAGAATGGAACTAGAAGAAAAACAAAATTTCAAGCAAGAGCAAGGGTATAACTCAGCTTACTTGTGGGAGAAAATGAAATAAATGATAGGTTCCAAGTCTATGAGCCATTCAAATGGCGCCGAAGAAATACACACATGTTGGTATGCAAAGATGAAATGGTCCTGTAGGGATTTTGCTGACATGTCCATTCCCTGTAAACAATACTTAGGAAATAGAAATAGGAAAGTGTGTTTCAAATATCTTACTGTTCTCTTTTCCCCCTTTCTTTTCTTTTTCCTGGAGGGTTTAGCTCACAAATGTTGTGTAGGTCCAATTAAGAATCATTATATGTATCTAGTTTTTCAGGCTTGTTTCTAATATTCCTGGGATTTTAAAGGATTCATTCAAGACATCAGCATTCACAAGTTGTTCAGGGCAGACAGGATGTATAAGTGCTTGACCATGGTTCTTCATCGTTCCATTACCAATAGATATTTAATACAAAAGAGAATATTGTCCCGGAACCTATGAAGATGAAAATAATACCTAGAGGACTTCTATACACGTATTTCTAGCCATGAAAGTGGATGTAGTGCTGTTGAATATCTCATGCTTAATGCCATGTAATCTGGAATCTAAATTGACTTTTCTGTACATGAAGGTATACAAATGAGGAAGAAGCATAACATTAATGCCAGAGCAGAGGTTAAAGATGACAGAGCTCAAAGTAAGGCCTTTTATATTTCAAATTTTCATGAGAGATGACAAGTACTACGTAAGTAACTATTTAAGACACTAATTTACAGTCCCTCAGTATTTTCCAAAACCTTATTGTAAAGAAAAACAATGTCTAAATTAAGGTAGAGATAATCTTTCCCAATGGAAGGATTCTCGTTTGTTTGCTTATACAGGTAAATTGTTGTCAGTGAGCCCAAACTGAAAATCATGAAGAATGTCTTTGCAATTATTTCACTTTGTTTTTAAAAATAGCTTTTTGGGGGCTTACAGTTAATAGAGATTTTGTGTGCTGCTACATGTCTAAATATATTTTTGTATTGCAAAGTTTTGACAAGCTGTTCATAGCAGTATAGGCAAAACCTGACACTCTTTTTCAGAAAACAAAGAGATCTTTCAGTAGTATTTTTTTTTTTTGCTCACTTGCTAGTAAATTTAACCTTCATGCAGCAATACTGCTGTTTTCAATCTACTTGATAAAGTTCACTGGAAGGAGAGGCTTGATAACTTGCAAAGCTGCCTGAAAACTTACTAAAATGTTGGATTATGCAGGCTGTATGTATTGAGCCAAGAGAACTGAGATAGGGAAGGTGTCAGTCTTACTGTCAGACTATAGAAATAAGCTGAACAACACAACTTAGCTGTTTGGCAAATACACCTGTGTTTGTTTAGTTTAGGTTGGGTTAGGTTTTTGTTTGGAGAAAACTAAACAGGGCTTTGAAGTGTTAAAGCTACTGAGACATCTCAAAATTTCACACATGCCAGACAGCTTGTGAAAGCTGGTCACAGGAGGATTTTTTTCATATTACCTGAATTTCCATTCAAAATGAAAATCTAGCAACAAGAGTTTTCAGATAGGATATTAAATTCATGGGGGGTTTTGGTTTGGTTGACTAGTTGGTTTTCCTTTTGTCCTTAAGTGTTATCTCCTCTTCCTACTACAGTTAAAAATGCTTATACTCTTTCAGTGTTCCCAGGTATAACCCCCACTCCTTCTCAGAGTGCAAGGAGTACCTGAGAGTGATCATCTAAATATTTAAATTTACAGTTTGCTTATTATTTCTTTCTGTGAGGAAAAGTTTCTTTTATCCACTATTTATGCCTTGTTTTTCTTTTAAAAGCTTAAATTAATTTTTATGTCAACCTGTAAGTATTAATATACATATAGATATATGCTTGGTAAAAATCTAGGTGGCTATAGTGTACACAGTTTATGCTTATTTCTGGTTTAGAGATGTAATAATATGAAAGCATTTTGCCATGGCAGAATATTTGAAGAGTGTGATTTTAACTTGGCATTAGAAGAGTATTACAAGAACTGCCAATGTATGTTAGTACCTTGAGTAGCTACAGCCAAGATGTTTTTATCAGAATTTGCTGCAGGCATAATTTTCACTGTTTTGATTTTTTTTTCCATCTAAACTGAAAGAGTTTTAAGATGTTTTATTTATAATTACCTCACCCTGGGATCTACTTGAAGCAAATGTGTTGTTGGAGTCAGTGAGTCTAGTTCCTTGTTATTGTCAGGCATCATGTCACAATCTTGACAAATGTGTTTTGAGATAAGCTGCAATACTACTGGTCTCCAAGAAATCTGTCTTCTGGAAGCATCACCAGTAAAAAATCTAAAAGTGTTAAATGAACAGATGTGGGGAAGAAAAATAACATGAGAGAAATAAGCAAAAAACACTTCAGTCAGAAAGTATCATGTGGCACTATCATTTTCTTAAATGCAACCACATTTGTTGTTTTGTCTTTTATTCCCTACCTGTCCTTGAACAGAAGGCAAGTCCTAACACTTAAACAAGTGCTTACTCTGATTCCACACCTTACAGGCTTAAAGACTTGCTTATCTATATCTAGCACCGTTACCTACTTTGTGAAATCAAGTGTATCAAGTAACCTAACATTACATTATGAAAAAAACTTAAGCAGTGACACTTTATAACGCAGACACCTCTCTGGTTGAGATATTTAAGCACATAGTGACAGAGTTGTCCAGGAAAAACAGTGGATGTGGTGCTCACTGAACTTTTTATTATACATTACTATTTGTTTTTCCTAAGGTTTCAAATTGTTTGCAGTCAAAAGCAGCAATATTTTAGAAATCAAAAAGAGAAAGTCAAGTCTCTCCCTAAGACCTAGCCCTCTATTAAAAAAAGAAAAATAAGAAGCTGAACTTTGAAAAATCACATTCATAATGCTTCAAAACCTTAACTCTTCTTACAAAATAACAAAGTAATCAATAGCTCTAAACTATAACAGTGCTGTCAACTAGTTGCACTAAAACTTTAGAAAATTTCACTTTTAAAGTACTTGCTTTACTGGCTCATGTTTCAGTAACCCTAATTGAAGACAAAATATATTTTTGTTTTCTTTAAGTCTGTGGAAAAATGTTGTAGAAAACCATCTTTGTATAAGAATCACAGCTGCTGGCAGCTGATTGCAGTAAAATTAAGTATTCTTGTTGAAATCTGGTGACTGGGAGTCCCTTGACAGCATTTTCCAGAAGCAAAGGCTTGTCCTCTCATGCATTGTGAGTGAAGCAATGTTTCTCTAGCTTTCAAATAGCTGTTGTGTTGAAAGCCAGAAGTATTTCATCCAGCACTGAGGTGTCTTTTCCTAAAGCTCCATTAAAATACCTGGGATTACACCAACTCCAGAATCTACCATGGATAGGTTTTCTGAAGTGTGAAGGCCACTGTGCTCAAATCTATCTCATACTGAATGTGTATAAGTAATTAAAAACCAAAAACAACAACAACAAAAACCCCAAAACAACGAACGATGACAACAACAAACCAGTGGGGATTGTAAAATACTTGAAAAGCCTTTTGAATACTTTCAGTTTAGAATTTGATAGCTCGGTCCATGAAGCAGAGAAAACACGATTGTATGACAAGTTCTATGCAGATCTAATTAATTCTTCAGAGTGAACTGCTATTAGTTGGGAAAAAAAGTATAATGATCTCACTAAAGAAAGCATGTGTTGTGCTTCTGGGTATTCATAAGTCTTTGACACATAGATAAATACTTTCTGCCTTGACCAAATCTGTGATTGAAAAAGAGTATGAGAAATTAATTTGTTTAGCATGCAAAAACTCAAATGTTCTCTGTTCCTTGAGTTACAGAGGCTTCCTGTGCATCCTTATACGGCTTCTGTGCTCAGATTTCAGCATGCTCCTAGAAGAGATAAAGCCTGCAGTAGAGTTACTTAAGGTTGAAGAAAAAGGTAAATTCAAGATTCTGAAAAAATACTTTGTGATGTTTTTCTGGTTGAAGTTCTTCCTGAGAAATGGTCAAAACCTTTCTAATTTCTTAGAAAACTTTGAATTATAATAGCAAAAGACTTCCTGGAAGAGCTATATAAGTAATGCAACACAGATTTAAAATTTGACAGATCAATACAGTTAAAGCTGCACAAAAAGAAGTCATGTTTTTAGAAGTCAAGTTTTTAGTTGTTGTCTGCTTGGGTTTTGCTTTCATTTGGTTGGTTTGTTTTTGTTTTTGTTTTTTTTCCCTTCTCCACATCATTCTATAGAATATCTGAAAGATTAAAGAGGTCGCAAAATAACTCTTCAAACTAAGCTTGGCAATCAAATGATATTTCGTAATGTTATAATGCTTTATTCCATTGGGAAATTATTTAAGTAACTATGAAAGTATGATTCTGCCAAAGAAACTTGATATTTCTGGCATTTTCTGGGGTCTTTTGGTGCTGATAAACCATATATGTAAAACACATGTGAGAAAACCCAGGGTGCCAGCACCAATATATGAAAATTTCTTAATCCTGGGTCTCACATTCATGGCTGCTTACATGGTTAGATATGCTCAATCTGTCAGGGGTATTCTGGAACTCAGATGGGATAGCACCAGTGGTGTCAGAAATTATTAAAATATTTTTTTTTCAAAACCAGTTCTTGAAAATTCAATCAATTGTTACTGGGGTTGATTCTTGACCAAGGGGATCACTTAGGAGTTTTTCTACCAGGCCCAGAGATGTGTTAATAATCTTGCATTTTGTAAAACTATTTCTCTACTATGGGAAGCCCTGGAACAGTTACATTTTTGGGGTCGTTGAGTGTGTCTGGTTTAGTGGCTTATGAACAAATTTTACTTGGCAGTATGTCTCCCTGTCAAGCTTTGGGATCCCCAGGTAAATTTTCAAGATTTGTTGAATTTGTTTGTCACTACTGAATAATTTTACTGATATTTCTGAAAGTTTTAAACCTTATTCTTAAGAAGGAAACAGCATTTTCTTACTCTATCCTGGTGCAGTTATGCATTTTGATATATATTATGGGTAAATACACTATAGGAATATATACCCATCTGTATAGATACATGGTATATATATCTATTGTATAAGTACAGTGACCTGAATGTCAGTAAGATGGGCAGACATAAAAACAAAGGGCAGCTGTGCCTGGGGGGTTTGATATTGAGGGGCGTGTGTATTTATAGATGTGTGTATGTGTGCATATGTGCACATATATATGTATGTCTGTGTCTGTACACATTCAGATATATGTGTAGATTTCTTGAGCTTGTGCTGCTGAAAGAGTAGATACTAAAAAAAGAATTAAAAAAGAGCAGGAAAAAACTACCCAGTTTCAAAGCATTTCTAAATATATCCATAATTCCTTGCTCATAAATATCTTGATTGAATTTCTTTTAAGAATCTCTACAAGAATTAGTTTAGGATGAGAATACTTCCTACATACAAAGAAAAATACGGCTACTTTTATCTATCTGTCCCTCACCCATATTTTTCAATCAATTCAAGCAGTGTATACTTTTTAAAAATTAGTTGTTCCACACATTGTTCCATCACTCTGGTGCCAGTGGTAGGCACCACTCTTCACAAAGCACTGAATCTGTAGTACAGTTGTGTTGTTCACACAATTGCTTTTCATGAGCTGGCTCTGAGCCCACGGGTATAAGTGTCTCTGTTTGTGCTAGCTCAGTGGTGCACACGATGACATTATTGTTTTTTGACTAATAAGATATAATGTGAACCACATGGACTGTGGAAATTTAATTTACAAGGTAAGTGGTCATTTGACCATGAATTGAATAGGCTGCCACATGGAAACAGAGGATCTGAACTACACAGTAGTGAGAGGCTGCTCTGTGCTATGAGCAAACACTCTATGCTATTGGCAAGAGAAAGGCCTTCTGGGAGACCATTACAGGAAAGAATATAGGATTAATAGTGTCTGTCTCCTTAGTGCAGAAACAATTTTTCAGTGACTGTGGCAAGGTAAACTCAGATTTTATGACTGTTTTCATTCTGTTCCGGACAGATGAATAACTTTAACAAAATAAAGGAAACAAATGTATAAAAATGTGAAACAACTTTTAATGATGCTTGTAAGTAAAAGCAATTTAAACCTATTAAATTATTGGAAACTCCTGGATTACATGAGGTTTTTCCAGCTTCATGAATAATGTAAAAGTGAAGATGCAGTTGGATACTTAAGATGTACAATTTTTTTTACACACTTTGAGCTTTCATTTTTCTTAATACTACAGAAATACCTGTTCTTGTATCTCCCTTAAAAAAGATGGCTATGCATGTAAGAGCACATCTTTCCAAGGTCCCCTAGGCAAAAACGGGAAGTATAACTCAACTAGTTTTTGCACACTGAATACCATCACTGCTCAAGTTAATAAAAATTTAAATAGTTTTCTTTTTCAGTAAGCAACATGGTGTTTTACAAAGCCTTAGTACTGACTTTTAAAAGATACATGCTTATTTGCATTCTATTGCAAATTTGTTAAGCTCTGAAGAAATATTAAGAATGTTTAATTAAAACACTGATAATGCTATTTTTTTAAGCTTTTGTCTCCTGGTAGTTCTTTTGCTTGAAAAACAGAAAAAAGAAATCTGGTTTCCCACCTGTTGTGAAGTCCAAGCTGAAAAAAAAAGAACACAGTGGAGATCACATAACTTTCTGGACCCAGTAGGACTCTGAATCATTGAGTGTGTTTCCTAATAGCCTACACAGAATCTTCCTGAAACTTCTAATAAGGAAAATGGGGGAGAAACAATGGCTCATTTCATTTCCCAGTTTCAGGCCAAATTAACTGTTCTTGCAGAGCGAAGTGATACAGACTGGCATATTCTGCAGAGAAACTACCCGCCAGACTGCACACAAAACAGAAGCCTTTATTTGAATGGGTCTCTTCAGAGACGTGATACAATCTGAGTTTCCTGTCAGAGGAGAAATTCAGTAAGTCTTCATTTCTATTTCCAAATGAAAAATTATTCACTTGGTTTTTTTTTTTTTTTTTTGTTTTGAAGGTTAACAGCCTTGTGTCATGCTCTTTGAGTAGGATATCATCAGTGGCTGGGGTCCTCACAATACTCTGCTGCTTCTCCTTTGGTAGAAGACCTTTGATGGTGATACCATTCAGTAGGATTTTGCTGTACATGAGAAAATGGAAGCATAAAGAACCACACTAATTTTCCTACTTTTAACATATTTTGGTAGGAAAAATTCTTCAGCAACATTGACTGACTAATATAAAAATTCTTCAGCAACACTGAGTATATCTCTTTTATATATATCTGTATCTATATTGATATTGGTATCTATCTATATCTATATTTATATCTATATCTAATTTATATATCATCTATATCATCTATATCATCCATATCATATCTATCTACCTATCTACTATATATATATATACTCTGTGTGTGTATATATATATACATACAATTTATATATAAAATATATATTACATATATATTTAATTAGAAATTCTTTGTTTTATTCTGGAAGCTGCTATAATTATCCCAGCATTAATAAGAGCCACATTAGCTGTGGATTCAACACTGTAATGTTCCTTACCTGAACTGACCCAAACGCTTCTTGGTAGTTTCTTGATACTAATTTGATATGACAGATTTCTGTTTTAAACTCCTAATCTACATCAGATCATTCTGCTATCATAGCAATTTTTCTGCTATAAGAGCTATTAAACCAGAATAAATATTTAATTGCAAACACGCACAGCATGAGTTCTTAATATAGTTCCATCAAGAAGTCACGGTATGACAAAAGACAGTTTCATGCTTTAGTTAAAACACACATTTATGTGTGTGAAGAATGCTGTTGACAACAGGAATTAGAAAAGTATTCTAAGGAATAATGTTAAAAAAAACCAGACAAAAACCCCAAAAAGCAAGGAAAAAAATGACAGTTTTTTTACAGGGCAGCTTTTGGGAACATACGCTGTACTGAAAGATCTCACATTCTTTATCTAGGAGTCCAAGCAGACAGTTATTGACTCGGGTTTTTTCTGGTTTTCGTCTGAAATTCTTGATCACTTTGATTAATCTGAAAAAATTGATGATGATGATGACGATGATGATGAGGGTGTTCCTGTCCCTGCAGTTCCGNTAATGATGATGATAGAGAAAAAGAGCAGCAGCATTGCTCACAGCAGAAGACATAGGTGAGTTCTTCAGTTTACACATCAGGCAGCTCACAGCATAAAGAATAATTAAGTTTTTCAGGGACAAATGGAGGTCATTTGATAAAATACCTTACACAAAAAGAAAGACCCAATGCAGGCTGGCCAAGATTATGCCCAGGCAGATTTTTAATCTCACTGTCTGCTCATCCACCCCATTCTCCATCAGCTTCTCTGTGTAGGAAATGCTTCATCTACCAAGCCAGGAATAGAGTTATAGATGTTTGTCAAGTTAGTCATTCATTTTCTCTAGGTCCTTGCATTTCTGAAGGCAGGTTCTTCTGCTAAAAACTGAAGATTTTTGGTACCTCAGCTTCTCTGATATCTCAGGTCAACAAGATTCCTTACTGATTTAGCAACCTGCTCATGCTTTCCCTAGTCCTCCTTTCATTACTTGTCTATATATAGCATTCTTTCTTGCTGCCTTTGCCATCTTTCACCAGATTCAACACCACATGAGTGTTGGCTTTCCCAATTTTGTCTCTGCATGTTCAAACAGTAGTTCTATAGCCTATACTTTTTACTGCTTCTATCTTCTGTATTATTCCTTGCTACATTTGAGTTTTGCTGGGAGCTCCTTGCTTATTCATGCAGGCCTTCTGGCAGTTTTTACTTTTGCTCATTGGAGTGGACGGCTCATGAACCTGTAAAAGTTGATTCTTGAATTTTACCCAGTTTCCTTGCACACTTTCTTCCTCCAGGGCCTTGTCTCACATGACACTTTCCAGTGCATCCTTAAAGAGGCCAGAATCTGCTCTCTTTAAAACCAGTGTTGCCATCTTGCTTTTTGCCCTCCCCTTCTAACTAGGATTCTGAAATCTACTAAATCAAGGTCACTGCAGTTGAGGCTGCTTTCAACCTTCACACCCCCAACCAGATCTTCTTTGCTTATAAGCTGAAATTTTTAAAAATAGAGATCTGCTCCAGAAAGGTCAACATCTCCTCTGGATGGCAAACAAGAATATTCTTGAATATTTTGAACATTGTATTCAAAAAGGTTTTGCCCTTTTGTCCTCTAAAGTGTATGCTTTGTGAATGTCTATAACTATACTTATATTTTAAGCTCTGCCCACATTCCACATCTATCATATCAAGTCCTACATAAAAACTGTTTTGTTACCTGTCAGACTCGGAGGTTTACTTCTCACTATGGATTTGGGAATTCTGCTGCATGAATTTTACAGAGTACTTATGCTGCCTTGTTGCTTGTTTGTTTCCATATAGTGTAGAAGTGTACTCCCACAAGCAGTGACTATGTGGGATTACTTAGCTTGTAAACAAAATATATCTACAGTTTCTCTGATATGCAATCTTACATGTGGGTGTTCATATGTGGGGAAATGGAGTGGATCTAAAGGAAATCATTGGACCAATATATTTTTGTTGTTGGAAATTACTAAGTTTGACAAAGAATTATTGAGATCTTTTGCTAAAAAAAGAAAAAAAAGTTCTTCAAAATGATGGAGATATTTTATTTCATGCTGAGTTTTCTACTCAGCCATAAAATTTGTGGTTCTTGTCATAATCACCTTACCAGTTGTTAATAAATAACGTATTTGTAAATTGGCTCTTCAAAGGTAAATTTTTTCTCTGTTAATCATTAATTTTTAAATGATAAATGTAATATTTTATTTATAAAAGAAAGCCTTCAAATATATAAATCTCAACTGATGAAATCCAGTCTAAATATATCTGTTTATGCTTGATTTCTATCATCCTGCAAAATGCTTTATTTTCTCAATAGACTTTAAGTGACCAGCATGACAGATGCTCTTAGAAGATGGTTCTCTTCATTTTCAATAAAAAACAATTACAAGCAGCCAGGTCCTTGTAAAGGAAAACTGGTTCAAGTTTCAAGCTAAATGCTTTAAGTAATACATTACTTCCTGAAGAGCCTGATAGGATATATTAGTCTCTAAAGGGACCATTTAAGAAACTACGAAAGCACCAAATCTCACAAGGCTGAGAGAAATGCTGCTGTTGGAATTTTTTTCAGGGATATGTTACCATTAACACAGTTGGACAAGACTCTGAGAGGCCAACAGTTCAACATGATGTCTTTTCCAAACAGTAGAAGACGAGTTTGTAGTTTGAAGATCATTAAATGCCTCAATTGTCTCCCATTAGCTACTCCTTAGTTTAGTCTTAAACCTGTGTTCTAATTTTACACTTAATTAGTTTGCAGTATTGTGAAACATTGATTTTATTTTCTTCAAGTATCAAGGGCAGAAACATCTGCTGAACAGAAGTTTTTTCTTTTTAATGCCATAACTGATAGAACACTGCTATCCATCTTGCAAATATTAGAAATAAACTTTAAAGTACTTGCCCCTGGAGGGTTTTTAAAAGCCTGGTCTTGTGCATCTGTTAGCCTCACAGCTCCTTCTTTGTGTCTGCTTCTTGCTCTTGCTCTATTCTTCTGTTGCTGTGGGAGATTTTTTTCCTTTCTCCCTCTTTCTCTTTCTCTATTCACTGCTTTCCAGAAACTTCTCCCAGATGTACTTGCTTGATGCCTCATATATAAATTGCTGTCCCTTCCCTGCAGAGAAATCTGTATGATCCAAGAAATCAAAATAGACAGCTCTTTTCTCTGTTGGTTAGCCATACATTTTTAACAAAACAGAACATATAATAGATGTACCATAAGTGAAAACAGACAAACAAATGTGCATCAACATTAATAACTAATAAGGATGCCTTTAAGAAATAAGATAATGCCTCATGAGAAAAAGCTTGCACACTAGAAAGGCCACTCAGCTTTGTTAGCTAGAGCTTGCAACAGTTAGCATAAAAGCCTGTTTATATTTGATTTTAAAAAGAAGTCTCTGAATTCTACTTTTAGCCCTTATCTCTGGGTTCAATGTGCAATTATCAAGATTCGGTTGGGCTGTTTCTTCAGGATCTGAGCCCTTGTACTTATAGTTCCAATTGAAGGGAAATACTGGCACACATTTCTTCCAAGATAGGCACCTGAGAAATCTCCCATTGCCTAAGCTATGCAGCTGCTAAACTTCAGAATATGGGAAGTATAGCTGAAACAATTTTTATTTTAAGATCCTTTGCATCAACTATTACTATGACAGTATTACTATGCTCCACATTGAGAAATGAAAGAGAAAAAATATAACTGTAAAAAATTACATTTTTTTTTTACCTGGCCTCACTTGTACCACAGAAAGGGGGAGACGTTCTTTTCACACTCTGCCAGGGCACAGAGTTTGCATGTACAAGTCCCACCTAATGAAATCTTGTCCAAAGATTTAAGGGATTTGATGCACATAACAACTTTGCTCCATATTTGTACTAGGATGGAACCAGGAAGAAATGCATATTCTACTTCAACCTTTCACATTATTATCAATGTTGTTTTGTCCCTCAGAAAAAACTTTGTGGTAGTTTGAAAGACCCCTCTTATGAAAAATCATCCTTAGGCAGTGTTCAGTCTCATTCTTCAACTCTGATGCCAGCTGTATCTCTCCTGCCTCTAATTATTAAATAAAAATAAATTCATATAGTAGTTGATTAGTCTTTAGGACCCACAAGATCCACATAGGCATTATTGATAGCAAGAAGGATAAATGTGTTCATAAGGCTTCTTCAGCCTTAGTTTCTAGCACTGATATTCAAATTCTGAGTGAATATTAAAGAAAGATGGTTTTTGTGTAAGTTGCCAAGCCCTCACATTTCACTGGTCTCCATAGCCGTATCTTTACTTCTGGACTAAAATCATATTTGTAACGCATTATACTGAAGAATAAGGATCTTGATATGTATGGTCTCGTTTAGAGTTCAGGGGCAGATCTATTAAAAAAAACAAAAGAAAAGAGAAGAGATAAATTCAATGTCTAAGGATGGGCTTAACAGTCTAAGAAGAAAAGAGTTCTACAATATCTACGCTTAGATCCCAGCATAACATAAATCCTAAAAGCTATTTCTTTACACTGTGTTCCATTTTTTTTATAACTTACTCTCCCCATTTATTATTCAAGAAGCTTTTGCAGGGTGAAGAATTGTTTATAAAAGTGCAACCCGTGGGTACAGTTCCACTACCTGGGTCAGCATCACAGGGTCTCTGTGGGAACGCAAATCACTTACTAGGGCTTGAAATTTTTCGTTGTTTTCAACCAAAACTTGTTTAACACTCCTGGGGATGCATTGTGATGCTACTTGTAGTAGTCAGAAGATCTTTTAAATGTTTTTATGGTAGAGATTCTATCTAGGTTTGAATGTCTAGCCTATTCTGTCAAACTGAACTTAGCTATGCTGACTTGACCTTTCTGAGATTTTTGCTGTTACTCACAGGGTCATGCAATTGTAAAGAACAGAGATGGTTGTCCAAATCACAGAATGCTGAAAAGGTCAAAGTAGCAATGCAGTCTTCTGTGTTTCTCCAGGTATAAGGTGTTGGAACTGTAGCCATGTAGCACTCATGACTAGACTTGAAATAAGTCTGGAAAATGATCTATGCAAACTCTTGGGTTTGATGGTGAGACTGATGAGTGTGTTAAATCATAAAAATGCTGTTATTATGAAAAGGTTCTTAAGATTTGGTTAAATATTTTTGACTCCTGCCATGTCAAATTAAGGTTATAAGCAATGTGTCACTATAGATATTTTGGCCTTTTATATAGATTTTCCACAGTTATATCAAGCATTACATGTTTCCCAGATGATGGTTATGTCTTGCAGTCTGTATTGTACAAGACCTCTGAAAGAATCTTATTCTTTTTTAATCTATGATGCTACCATTAAATTAGAATATATGATTTTGGATTTTAATTTTTTTCCCCCTCCACATTACAATAAGTTTTCCCATCTTTAGAAAGCTTTATTAAAATATTCAGTACTCCTGCAGCCTTAGTATTACTATTGACTATTATACAGCAAATAGAGCAATTATTTTACATATTTGGTATTCCATAATCTTGTATACAGTGGCATATAACCCTCACTTGCCACATAAATAATATCAGATGAACTACATTACATTTTTAGTGTTTCATTAGGATACTAATGGATTATTTCAATTTCTATAACATTTTCCCAAAATACTGAAAGGGGCAAAGAAACCCCACACCTTGTAAATCAAACCAAAAATTTACCTTTAGTTCAATTAAAATTTCAACGGCCTTATCATAATACAACAGTTGATAAAAATCTCAGTACAATAATGTGATCACAGTCCAAATTTGTACAGAAAAGCCCTGCAAATTATAAATGTACAATTGGTTTAGGTATAGTTTTATTATCTGCCCCTTTTCCTCAGTTTCGTAACTGCCTCTCCATTGTCCCTCTGGATCTTAAGTTTGACATCTGTCTTTCCTAAGAAGAATAGGGATGATGGCAGGGTTACAGTAAGTCATCATTGTCCCCAGTCCTCTACCTGAATTTGTTTGGATTTATTTCTTATGTTATCTAGTGTATTCTGCTTCCTGCTCTTTGACTTCCAGCTAAAGTTCAAAACCTCTGTGTAACAGTGTGCCCCGACTAATACAACTTCTCACTCTTTGCTATGCAACCTAAAGCAGACCTTACCACATGAGGTATCTACAGACCTAAACTGAAGCAGGCAAGATGAAAGTCCCTTGATTGTTACCGCCCTTAAAGCACCTTAAAACTGGCTCTGGACAACACAGACTTCATCCTGTCTTGCAATTTTGCACCATCAGGTCAGTACAAAGCCTTTTTCTAGGGACGATAGAATGGTAAAAGTTGTATCTGTGGGTTTTAGTAAATATGCGCAGATTTTTTGGAAGTTTTTTTGTAAGAAACAAAATATATAGTATTCCATCTGAACTTTCACCAGAAGAAAAGGAGTTACCTGTTGTGCCATTAGACTTAATAAATAGGAAGGTAGTTCCCTTTTCAACCCCCAGGATAGTTAAACTTTCAACCCCACTCTTTACACAATATTTTTGTGTGGCTATGATGTGGCACTCCGATATTATAATGCAGTGACAAGAGACTCAGTTTATTAGAAAACTGGGTGATACTTTTTCTGTGTTTGGTGGAGGGGTGGCATCAGCTGTCTCAAAACTCCTATTAGGAGTATTATTCCAAAGCTTTCTTTTCTACTGAAGGTCAGAGGCAGATTCACAAAATGAATGACAGCTTCCACCACTTGTCCCAGCAACCAGGCTTTTAAGGAACTCTCTCAGGGTAAAACTCAAAAGTTCTTTATTTCCCCTTGCCTTTCTTGTTGCATTATTTTTAGTTGTACAGTAGGTACTAACTGTCATTCATTCAGTCAAGACTGTTTTAATATATTGATAGACTTCTACTCCTTTTGCTGGAGCAGTTTAGTGAGTCTGTCAAGACCAGTATCAGCAATGTGATGGTTTAGAGATTTTTTTAATTTTCCTGCTTAATGTAATTGGTAGTTGCTCAACATTCACAGTCTAAATTCAGTTATTGCAAATGAAGAAATTTGAGGAAAGTAAATTCAGAAAAAATAGTATGGGTAAGATTAAAAAACTCCTTTCTCAATATAGAAACAGTTGGATACTTCATAGAGTAATTTTGATCATATATGAATTTAAAAACTGTAGAAAGGTCTCATGTTCTTATGAACAAAAAATAAGAAGAAACTTATTCTTCTCATTCAAGTAAATATATCATTCACTTCTGTGTGAGTGAAAGTGACTTAGGCTTTTAAAATCTAATTATTTTTAAGTTGAAATATCTGGCAAAATGAACTAAAGAATAGGCAAAAAAAAAAGTTTTTGTTTTGTTTTGACCAAATCGGAGTCCTAAACTAATTATTAATATACATATAACATATATATATATGTATATTATATGGCATATATATATATGACATTTCTTCCCCAACACACAAGATATTGTGTAAAATAGTATCTTGAGAATAAGCACAGAAGTTGTCAACATTAAAAGTTAGAGTTAATTGGTGCTAGAAAATGAATACTCAGAAAACTGCAATTATGGGAATATTATAGTCAGGAGGGAAAAAAGTCAAAAACATGTCAAAGAACTTCAGTCTCAATTATTTTTACTCATTTGGATACACTTTACTTTTCCTCTTGGGGCTTTCCTCAAAGCTCTCAGTACATCAAGAATATTTCATCTGAGCTGTCATCTTGGTCAGTATTTACATATATATAAAAGAATTATGATATTGGTACCAGAGAAATTTGGTGGCATGAGTCCCACAGCAGGAGTACTGGGATGGAGGGGCAGGCAGGGCAGGTGAGTTAGAGGTGTTGTACTATATGTAAAAGAAAGGTTTGATTGTAGAGTTCTTATAGTTAGCACTGATGTGGTTGAGAGCCTCTGGGCAAGTATTAGGGGGATGGATAACAGAGGAGATGTAGCAGGGGATGTTTAATACCCATCACCCAGGCAGGATTTAAGCACCAATGAGTTATTTTAGCAGAAATTTCAGCAGCAGTAGCCCGTGTCCCTGTGTGAAATTTCAACTTCACAGACACAACTGGAAATACCACAGTGCTTTGATAAACAGATCTTGGAAATATTTCAGGTCTGTAGCAGATAATTGCTTGACTAAGGTAATGGAAATACCAACTAGAAAAGATGGCCTCCTGGATTTTCTGCCTGTGAATAAAGAGGTATGTGATGGTAGGTGTCTGTCTTAGCCACAGTGATCATGAAATTCTTGAGTCTAAAATTCTCCATGTACTGGAAAAAAAAAAAAAAAGGACAAAAGAGTGGCTATTCTGGATTACATGAGAGTAAATTTTAAGTTATTCAGAGAGCTATGTAGCTGAGTACCCTGGGAATCTGTGTTTGAGGGTGTAGGAGTCCACGAATGTTGGTCAACATCACAGAGCAATCTTTGAGAAGCACACAATGAGCCAGCAATTCCCCTGTGTCCTAAGCAAATAGGAAGGAAGACGAGCTTGGCTGAACATGGAGATCAACAGTAAAAGAAACTCTATGATCTCTGAAAGTGATCATAGATCACATGATCTCTGAAAGTGAAACTTTTCAGGAAGAGCACAGAGCTGTGCTTCATGTACACAGACAGAAGACAAAAAAAGGCCAAAGTTCAATTACAGACAAAACTGGCTAATATTTTTCAGAAAACAAGAAGGGCTTTTCAAATTACATTAATACCCTCTTAAAATAAATAAATAAATAAATAGATAAATAACTAAATGAAACCAAAAAACCCCCCACAACATCAGAAAAATCATTTTAGCCGTTTCAGTTTCCCAGGGATCTGCTTATATTTATTAATGTCTATATTGGTTGAAAAGATACAAGATGTGTTCTTTTTTAATAGTCAGTATTATACACAGAATTTTAAAGAAAGGAAAATGTATTGGTAGTTTGAGTTTTTGATCTTCTTCCCTTTTAGCAACAACATGGAGGAGGGATGGCTAAACATATTCTTTTCTTCTCTTATGATTGTGTAATTACCTTAAATCTTACAACCATTGCCTTCTGATTGCAATATTAAACATTCTTATGAGTACATGTGCTGTAATGAAGCTATTCTCAAATTACACTAATAAAAAAAATATATCTGAGGGGATATTCCAGTACTTGGTGTTCAGACAATGTAGTATTAAGCTTATCAAATAAAAAATTATTGCCTTACTATAATATTCAGATGTTTTTCACAAAAGATCCACGCTTATATTAGTGGAAAGTATAGCTCTTCTTAGAAAATGAACTTGAGGTGTGCTTTGTAAGAAACTCTTTTTTTCCTCACACTTTGCAACAGTTGTTGCTATAACCACAAGTGAAGGAATCAATCCATGACCCACTCTATTTGATTATACTTTTCCCGACACTGAATGATGGATTCCTTAAATAAACTATTTCTCTATGTCTCTAAAATCTATGTTTGTATCTCTGTTTTTATTCAGGGATAAATATTGCCTCTGCTTTGTGTTGGTTTGGTTTTTTGGGTTTTTTTTGGAGCACGGAAAGTTTTGTGAGAACATTTGTTCAAAATTTGTGGAGTCTACAGAACTTTCAGAAGATAAGTGTTTTTGAAGTTTCTGCTACGAATAGGTGACTCACAATGTGAGGGAAAAGGAAATGGCTGAGAAATTAGTTTCCTGCATTAGGAAAGGGTGATGACTTCCTGTATTTAAGAAATGGTTGGAGTTTTTAACATGCACAAAAGGTCTGGGCAAAAAATCAGCAAAAGTACTTCTGCCTACAGCCTTTTTTGTTCTCTACTATAGTTCAGATCTTGACGGTATTACAAGCTTCTGATATTTCTTCATTTTAGAGAGAAACACTTAATTTTCTGTACTTCTTGTCCTGGATTTTTTTTGTATCGCAGAAATTCCAAACTAATAAGTTCTTTGCACTTTACCTCTCAGTCTGCTTCACATCTCCTCTAATTAACAATAATAAGGAAAAAACCCCTCAATCAACTTAATTATCTGTTTTTATATTTTTTTCCTAAATAATATAATTAGAGTGATGTTATGAAAGACTTGGCAAAGTGTAAAATTATGAAGACATTGATACTATCCAAGGAAATAAACAAACAAAAACTTGCAATAAATTGTTAGGCAGATCAGAATTTTTGTGGTGACAATTTTTCATGGTGGAATGAAAAATACGTAACTTGAAACAATTAATTTCATAATATGACATTGAGACTTCCAGAGTAGTATTTGCTGGTATTTATGAGACAAACTTGGGAAAGAGAACAAAGTAGAAAAATAAGACTGAACGGGATATTTTTTTCCTTCAGGTTAATTGAGCATAAGGATTTTGTTGGACTCATAATTATCAGCATTTTTGTTTGACCTGAGAAAACTTTTTCAGTCAACTACAGAACTAGATAGGTAATTATTACCAAGTAAAGCCTTGTTCTGCTGAAAAACGTACTTCTTTTTTAATCCTTCTTGGAAATACTTCATTGGAAATATATTTTGTTTCTTCTGTTGTAATATTTCCTGATTCTCTCAGGCGTTGCTTTATCAGTATATAATTTGTCTTCTGTACCTGAACCCTTTAAGGTACAGAATATGTCTTTAGTTGTGAAACATTGTATGAATCTATCAATGATTAATAGCAATAATACAGCTGAGTAAATAGAGATGACTTTTTTGAGATTGGAAAATGCTGCTGCTTTATTAGAGAACAAAATTAAAAATAAACATTCTGGTGTAACTGCACTGACTTTGGAGACAGTTTGTATGAAGGTCATTAGTGTTTGTCTGTCTTGCCATTTTGAAGAACACTGCACTTCCCTTCATTCTCTTTATGCTTGTTTCAACATGGTCATCTGTTCTTGTTATCCTCTTTCCAAGCTTTGTATAAATAGGACTTATGTTCCTGACAGGCTCCCCCTGATAAGCTCTGACTTTAAAGCAAAGCAGGGAGAAATATCAGCAAAAGAGGAGGAGAAAAATCATTGGAAACAAGACTGGAGTTAATAGGTATTACCAAGTCACAACCTTTTTTTTCTCTTTTACCAGAAGATTCTCTCTTTTTGTAAGGCTCCAACTCTCCAGCTTAATTATTTCTGCCTATTCAAGCCTCTGTGATGATGACTTGCAGAGGGAATTGACCCAACACTGCCAAGCCCAACACTAAACCCTATTGTTCTCTACAAATTCCTGAAAGAAAGCTGTAGTCAGATGGGGGTCAGCCTCTTCCCCCAAGTAACATTCAACAGGAAAAGAGGACATGGCATCAAATTGCACCAAAGGAGGTTTAGATTGGATATTAAGAAAAAATTCTTAATGGAAAGGGTTGTCAAGCATTGCAACAGACTACCCAAATAGAAGTGATGGAATCACCACCCATGGAAGTATAAAAAAATGTGCGGACATGACATTTGAGGAGGACATGGTTTAGTGGTGAACATAGAGGTCATGCTGAGTTGATGGTTAAACTTGATCTTACAGGTCTTTTCCAGCCTTAGCAATGCTATGATGTACTTACCTGAATTTCGCCAGATCAGATTTTTCAGATTTTTCTGTCAAGGCAATTATCCTTTCAGAGGGAAAATCTTGGCACCACTGAAAAGTAGTTTTGAGCAAACAGGATCAAGCATCCTTAAAGTAAAAGGAGGTCATCCTAAGCAGTACACAGGAACTTTGTCTGGGAAATGTAATATTCAACGTACTGAATACTATTAGGAAAGGGAGAGACTACTGAGGTGGTTTTTATTAAAAAAATATGCTAATTAAGGTGGCAAAGAAAGGATTAATGGTTAAGAATCCCAAAATTTTATTAAGAGACTGGTTGGACACTAAAATGGCAAGTGATATTTTGTATCAATAAATGTCAAGTCATGCACATGAAGGGGTAACATTCTTAAATAATTTACGAACTTTATTTATTTATTTATTTAAAAAGAAATTTTTATAAATTTCTTTAATTTATAAAATTATTTTCTCTGAGTTGATCATTTTCACTCAAGAGGGACATCCAGGGCTGTAACAGAAAGGCCTGTTATACAAAGATAATAACCAGCAGCAATTAAAAATTCCAAGTGTATGTTTGAAGTTATTGAGAAATTAATATAGAATAAACCTAAAGGATATTGTTACACTACTGTAAAAATTCAAATTTTGAATGCACCTTAATTAGAGTGAATGGTTTTGTTTCTCTGAGTCAAAACAGCTCTGGAAGGCCAGAGAGATTTGACAGCTGTGAATCTACAGTACCTTGGAGCTCATCCTGTGTAGTTTAACATTGATGGCTCTGGTCCTTGATCAGGTCTGAGAGAAACGTGAAGCAGAGTGAGCATCATCTTTCTTCTCCATCCTTTCTCATTTATTGTTGACATTTCTATAGTTCTGTCCCCTTTCATAAAAATAAAGGTGTGATCTCATCAGGTCCCCATAGAGACTACCTTTATTTTAAGACAAAGACTTATGTTGTGTCCATCAGATATCTCCAACTGCTTCTAGAGCATAATTTCTATTTCTCAAGGTATGTCTGATGTCTGTTCTTTGCTCTTATCCTGCAAATTTTGCTACACTCCCATGTTTTTCTGTACCCTGTTTGTGATATTGTACTGCAAATCTCTATTTAACCCTTTGCTATTATTTACTGTGTATAAATTTCTGCTTAATTTTGTTAGAAAATGTGATAAATTGTCATTGTTTAACTATTTCAGTATGATATTTTAGGTCTTCAAAAAAAAAAAAAAGCAAATATTGTTTATATCCTGCTTAGTACGCTTTGAATTTTTGGATATAACAAACCTCTATATTGGCTCTACAAGTAACTCCTGAATTCCTGAACAAGCACACTGTCCTGTACAAGAAAAGAAGCTGGTAAATCTTGTCACTTAGTAACTCATACATGGTGGAAAGCTAATCTGCAAGTAAGACAGAAGAAACCCCAAAGGAAGAGAACAAAGAGTAGATTAAATCCTTACCACCTATGATAGCTCAAGATATTCAGCAGTGTTATGCCCAAAACCAAAATTTTTCTTTTTCACCTCTCATACTGCTGGGTTGAAACTACAGTTTCTGGTGAAAAAACAAACTGCAATTATTTTATTATTTCATTGTGCAAGAGGTTTGATAAGGGTTGACAGAATTAGCTCATTTCAACTGTGATTGTAAGGTTCTATTCCATCATCTTTTGTTCACTTGTTTATGGTTTGAAAGGCTGAAGGAATTAAAAGCTTTTTCTGCACAAAATCCTGCATCTCAGTTTGGGCAATCTTTGTATTCTCAGCAAATTTTTTATCAAGTCTAATTTGATGAAGTAATGGGAGGAGAAATTCAAGCTATTTGTAAATGCTTGTCCACAAGCTGAATATACAGATCCACTTCCCAAGACTTTTGCAAAATATAAAATAGATACCTGTTTCAAAAGAAATAAACTGGTTTTATTGATAGAGGAATTCTTGGAGGACAAATCCACATTTGTCACAAAGTTATATAACAGCAAGTTTTGATTTTCTCAGTCGCCAGGTGTGAGCAAGTAGTTTATATTTTATATCATAGTCTCAATGAGCAGCCTATAGAAGGGTATTTAACCATCGGCTCTCTTATGAACTTCTACTGTGATAAAACAGACTGTAAGAGATGTGGTACAAGGTGTTGAATAGAACATGCTCATAAGAACATGATTTTAAGTACAAGGATGTTCTCTGAATTAATGAGATTAAAACCAGATTAAATTCTAATGTACTGATTAACAGAGATACCAAACCCCATATTTAGCAACTGTTATTAAGTTTGATAATTTAAAAAAATATCTCATATATTACAACTGAGATGGCTCACTGCTTAATTTTATTCATCAGAAATAAAATTTCATCAAAAAACCAGTTCTGCTTATTTTGATAGTTTAATACTCAGAATTATAATAAAACAGTAAAAGCTTTCCATTATATTTCACAATTAGAGCTGCCAGCTCATTTTTGTGCAACAGTTAATAGCTGCATGCTTATGTGTTCAAGGAGGTTGGCCCCACACCCAAGCCCAGAATGCATTTCAGGTTGAGAGTTACAAACTGGGGTTAAATGTGAGATAGACACATCAGGCTGATGCTTCTATCGCTATCTTTATTCACCATACATTATTTCTTTAGGGGGTTCACTAACTCTAGGGGGCGAAGACAGAACTCTCTCTGTACCTCTTTAGGGGATGGACCAGGGGAAACTGGACCAATGATATTGAGTATCTTCCAAAACATGGCTGTAGCAAACAGAGTTAAGAGAAGTTAACATTTTTCAGTGATTCTTTCACCTCTTCTGAAAATTAGCAACAGAAATCTGGAGGTGCTTCCTTTCCTTGCCTCCTAAGCTGGAAAATTTTTGTGTGGCTAATTGGATCATGACAGAGGCACTAGGGTATCATTCCTCAATATATCTACCTGTGCCCTAAGTCAGAAGTATAAGTTGTCTGAGTACAAGAGGATAGCTTAGTACTCTTGGTTGACCAAAAACAACTTGAGATGTTCCACTGATGATGATTCCACTGCATAATTTATGGACTCCCATCCTGAGTAAGATTACTTACTAGAAAACTGGAATTGTTTGGGTGTGTTACTTCTCCATTTATCTCAGATAAATGAGAAATCACTATTTCCGCTTTTTTAAGATTGTAGGCAAAAGGCAAATTTAATCTGAGGAAGCAGTAGAAAGAGAATGAAACTGAGAGAACTAGTTGACTGAAGTCAACTAACTATTGTTGACTTCACACTTAGAATGACAGTCTGGTTGAACTTTAAATCAAATTCATAAAGGTTGTCAGAAGGTCAGCAAGACTGATTAAATGTATGAAGTTATTTACTATATGAAGAAATTTCTAAATAAATTTGGTTTTAATTTAGCCTGAAAGTTATTACAGGGAGATAAATAGGACTTAATGAAAAAGATGTTAGCTATTCACTCTTCATTCCAGTAAAAGAAATAGGTAAAATCAAACTAATCTATCAAGTGACAGATGCAAAGCAAGTAAAATAAGTTGACCTGTAATTAAGCAGTTAAATTACTTGCCACTGCTGTTGTGGATATCACATTTATTTACATGTACCTGAAATGACTGGATAAATAAATTGATTGAAAAGAAATCCACAGAGACTCTTTTACCTAGAAATTCATGGTGACAAATACTTCAGACTGAATTGCAGGTTGTTGAAGACAGTAAATATATTTCACAGACAATCTTTCTGTGCTTCCTTTGTTCTTTTACCCTTTCACAAGTATCTGGTTTTGGTACAGTTGAAAATGGGACGCAGGTCATGCTGACCTCTGGTTTAAAGCAATATGACATTTCTTAGGTTCAGAAGATGGATTTGTATTATAGTGACAGGTTCCTTTTCGGACGTAAGCAAGTATTCTTTTCCAACACAGGACCACATTCGAAGAACAGACTGTGTGCTAGCTTTTAGTATTATGGAACACTCTTGTGTGAAGGGGAATGAGAGAGATCAAATGGGGGACCTTCAGGAAAAGAAAGATTAGCCAAAAAATGGAGAAACAGAGGTAAGTGTTCATATCTAGTTTTAAGGTTCTGGAAATTCTAGAAGCTGTTTATGCAGTGCTCAAGAGGACAGAATTACAGCATATGTCTACTAATAATTACTGAATCAGTTTCATCTAATGGTGAACCTTCTGCTACCTTAACATTTACTATCTGATTGAATTATGGAAGCATACGCCATGAGAATATGCCTTAGATTAAAATACAGTGTGTCTTCAAAATAGAAGGATTAAAATTGTAGCTATACTTTTTTTGTTTTCTTATGAGAATCTTATACATAAATATTGAAATTGACCTTCTGAAATGCATCGCAAGCATGTATCAGCTAAATTATTTATAAGTAATTAAGAACCAGGACTTTTTTATTGAAGAATAAACTAGATCAATCTCTAAAGATAGTTTTCTTTAAAGAAAATTGTATTTCAGTGCCTGACAGAACAATTTAAAATTGTTCTTCAATGTCATATCCAAATTTGCAGCTTGAGATTTTAAAGAACACCAACAGGGGTTTTTTAGCTCTTTTAATCAACCACTGATATTTAGTTTTGTTTAACATTTTATATTTGCAAGGACCAGCTCTCTTCTCAAGGGAATCATATTTTAAAATCATATTTTAAATTCTCAGTTCTTCCTACATGAAATCACGAAGCTTTCACAGCCAGTCACAGAAGTGACAAATTCTCGGCTAGCACAATAAACCACTCAGTGCAGAAGACACTGTTTCATATTCCACTGCCTCCTTCCATTGACATCTTTCTTGCTTCAAAAGGTTAATAAAATTGTTGATATACTCAAAGACAAAGAAGAGAACTTCAAGCAGAACTTACAGCCAGCTATTTAGCTTCAGAGTGGTTCCTTTGTTCTCCTAAAGAAAACGAAATGTCAAGATGTTTATACCAGCTCTGTAGGGTGAAGTTCTCTTCTGAGAAGCGCCTGACACCTAATCTTGTCTTTTTTGGAAGAAGCATTGATTTTCCCTGGAGCAACCCTTATTATCTGATGGTAAAATCACTTGTGTAGGTTTCTACAATCCCTACTCTTGAGAAGAGAAATACACCAGCCATTACTTTATGCCAGCACCTCCACTCGCCGATCTCCTATGTGGTTAACAATTTTTGTTAAATTGATGTTTCAAGACTGTTTTATGCAGAAGAGTTCATGCAGAAGCTACTTACCTCTAACTGTGAATAAACTATCCACATCCATTAGCAGAAGGTGCCTATTCTAGCAGATAATATGTTGCCTCACTTTTGGGCATATGTGAATATTTGTATTCTCAATTTCAGTACTGGAATTTCTTCTGTAACAGCTCCAGAATTTTCACTATGTGCATACAAATGGGAATAATAAATTCAAAGAAATGGTAGAGTCTGAGTAGAAACAAGGAAAGTAAGTATGTGGATGGCAGTATATAAGATGTGACAGGTTGCCTTATACTGGGCCTTCTTTCTAAGAAGTCACTAAAAAATTGATAAGAAACTCTACCCACAATATTTCTAAGAACAATTATCATCCCTTAAATGTGTCATTCACTTAAGTGAAAGGAATGCGTTTCAAAGTTAAATCAAGGTATCTGACCCCTAACTTAAATGTGCTTCCTATCAAAATAATTTGTTTCCCAGTCTCAAGACTAGAAAAATAGTAATTCCTTTCCTTAGAAAATTGCATGTAGTAACATCTTGCTATGACAACTTTTCTGAAAAGTGTACTTTCCTTCATGCCCAAGTAATTACAGCTTTTCTATTAATCAACTATCTTTTCCCTATTCCGAGGGTGAAACGTGTCAAGAAAAATGTTCTGAACTTGTTTTCATTCTCATCCCTTACTGGTTTACCATGGAAATAAATTTAGTGGTTTTCTTCTTCTCATGGAAACATCAAAAATAATAGTCAGCAAGATTTAAAGTTGGATTTCTTCAGCTTTCTTATCAAATATTAAGAGACCTTTTCTTTAATTTACTGTTCACTATCCACGAAGTGTTTTCATCAAGGCAAATTATACTTTGCTATCACGAGATAAAATTTCAAACAATTATTTTTCACAGGATAAAAGAAAGAAAATAGGTTTTAATGTAGATTAGGTCTAAAAAGTCAATAAAGATACTGTGAAAAGGTATAATTTTGGCCCTCTTCTAAAACTTCTTCTGATAAAAGGGCCTAAAAATCTCTGTTTAGTTACTTTTAAGTATGTGAATGTACAGTTGGAGGCTCACAGGAGTGATGCAATCTTATTTTAAAGGCTAATATATTGTTTTTTGAGTACTTATTTCTTCTTTTTCTTTTACTTACACATTATTGTTATAAAAAGAAGAAAAAAAGACAAAAAATGGATAAAATACCTACATAATAATCCAATCAAACTGTACCAGCTTTTTGGTATGGGTAGAAATCAAACATAAATTGCTTGAAGCATAGCAAATTTTAGTGCTACTTTAAGTCACAGGTTTCCAGTTGAAGAAGCCGTTTCAAAACTTTTTTCCTAATGGTTCAAGCAGATAATTTATCTTGAATATTCCTGTGTTTCCTTTTAGCAATCTCTTTAGTATATAGCTATTATTAGGCTGAAAAGTAATGTACTACTATGCATAGTAATATGCTTTTCTTTATGTCTTTGCAATTAAATTCCTGTTGTTAGCTATTTGTGTCTAGGAAATGTTCTACTTATGGAAATTTTTCAAAGAACAACTAAATATACAAATGTTCTTTATTCAAATATTTAAAATAGAATTGTATTGGCATTAGAGATAATTAAAAAACATTTAATTAGCATTCTTAGATGAAAATAACGTACCATGAAATACAATTTTTTAGCAATTCTAGTTTTTAATATATGTAGAAAGCCACCATAAGGTTAACCTATAGCAATTTAGAGTAAAATCTTTTTGCTTATTTGTGTTAATTAATAACAATATGAAAAACACATCTATGCATCTGGGAACTTCAGAAATAAACTAGTAGACATAATTGAAAGAAGGTCACACACAAGAAAAGACATTCTGCTGCATAAGAAACAGTCTTGGAAGCAAAGATTCTATAGCATATAAACCCATGTAATGTTTAAATTATTTTAAAGAGAATTATTAATTTCTGTTGAGTAATATGAGACATTATTTTGTATAAGAAACATGTGAAATTTAAGCAGTTGCTTTTCCTTATGGGTGATTAAATTTAATTCAATAATGACAATACCTAATATCTTCTCATTGCTAGAGATGTCACTCTAAAATATTTCCCCTGCAACTTTCTTTGCATGAGACAACAGTTATAATAGAATAGCTGGGCCACCTAAAGGACAATTGACTGGTAAAACCTGCTAAAGTCATGAATGTTGGTACTCACATGATTTTCAGTAATATTGTAGGGTTTTTTAATTAAAGTCTCGTTAGTTCCTTCAACCTGCCTTGTCTTTTCCACCCCCTTTTTTTTTTTTTTCTTTTCCATACCAGGTATTAAACTAAAGTATTTAGAAGACAAGTTCATGTCATAACATTGCTTTACAGTAATTAAATAATTGATGTAGGAGGCAAGCACCTAAAATCAAGAGAAAAATCTGACCTGATTTAAATTCCTAGTTATTGCAGTATAAAGTACAATGGTATCATAACTATACAAAGCAATAATATTGGAATTCACTGACTGTCCCTTCTTCAGAGGAGAAGAAGGAAAGGAAAACACGAATACCAAAAGCAAAAATTGTACAGAAAGAACAAATCCTTAATAATCAACCTGGATGTGAGGAGGTCTTACTAAGAGTTTAAATCATGTGGTGCTTCCAGCATGGGAGTTCTGCATTTACTGTATGCTTAAATCTGTGGTTGAATAGTGTAGACCTGTAACAGCATGGTAATTGGGGAAAATGCACCTCAGTTTCCTGCTCTTAGTAGTAGGTGCGAATCTCAGGGTGAGCCTGGTTTGGTTTATTGTCCCAATGATTGTCAGCCTGTGGTGATCAAGCAGGGCTGGAGCGGCAGTACCCAAAAAGCCCCAAACACAGTGTTCATACCTCTAACTCCCCTCTGAAGGTCAGCTGTATCTCACATAGCTGCCACTGATCGGATATGTGAGCTGATGAATTCCGGAGCTCCTCTCCCACTTCCAATGCTCTTGAAGGATCTTCCAGGGCCTTCTTGGAAGTCTGTTTGCCCAATTTATTTAATTACAAGAAAAACACCTGTTGCTGAATTCTGTGTTTCACAGGGATATGAAGCACTTGCTCTAGTCTTATCCCACAGGCTGAGTCTATTAGCAATTAAAATGTACTTTTCATGCACTTCTGAAGCACATCTTTAGATTTAATTTTATTTAAAAAGTATCTAGGTCATGTTCTTGAGGATCATATTCTTTGATGTAAAGCCTAATACAGTAAGAGGGGATAGTCTGGACCTTCACATCGCATTTGATCTGAACTGAAATGCTCAGATAGACGAACTCTGAAATGTCTATTAAGAGTGTGTCCTTATTGATATCTCACAGGTAGCAGCCCTCAAGCTTGGAAAACACGACACATTACTGTAGATTCCTTGAAACAAAAGTAGACATGAAAGAACGAGATACCAAAGGGGGGAAAAGTATGGATATCTGTGTACTGATATATTTTTCCTACCTTTCTGCAAGTGCTAGGAATTTCACCCAACAGGTCAGTGGCTCAGTTCAGTACTATGAAATGTGTTCATTTACTCTCATGACAGCTTTGGCTACGACCAACATCCATATGATGTGTGTGAAAAATAAATTTGTAGATTTCTCTTAGAATTACAATATCCCTGCATACCTACAAGGATGGACTTCCATACTCTTAAAGTAGGTAAGATTACCCAGCTTCTGAAAAAAAAAAAAGAGTTTTATTCCTTGGTAAACATATATTTATTTAGGCACTGATACAAGTAATTTTAGCTAATATATTTATATTGTTACTTATACACATCAAAGTTACTAAAAATTATCTTCTTTCAGTGACTGAAGTTGCAACTGTAGTAAGTGGTTTAAAGTTGTGTCCCAATGAATGTTTGAAACTCAAGGAAACTCCGTCTCTCATGAATAAAACAAAAAGTATTCTTTCTTCATGTTTAGATTAAATGATGAGAAAAGAAAGAACCCAATGTAAAATAAGAGCTGGATACATAGCGAAAAAGTTTTGAAATGGGAAAGAATATTTACCAAACATATCAATTTGGAAGAAGAGCAGAATAAGATTATGCTTTTGTTTTATTTATTGTTCACGTTCATAAATTTTCTTTCAACTCCCTGCCTTTGTGTTGGTTACCTTAATGGAAAACAGAGTTATCTGTGTATATAAATAAGAATAACCAAGGAAGAAAACCTCACCGTTAAACTCATACAATGACTGAATTTGGAATATATGCTGAGAACAAAAATGGAGCAATTCTTAAAACCAGGATGACCTGGGGGTCCTGGTGACCAACAAGCTGTCCATGAACCAGAAGTGCCCTTGTGGCTCAGAAGGCCAATGGTATTCTACAGTGCAGTAGGAATAGTGTTGCCAGCAGGTTGACGAAGGTGATCCTGCCCCTCTACTCAGCCCTGGTGAGGCCACATCTGAAGCCCTGTGTCCAGTTGTGGACTCCTCAGTACAAGACAGACATGGAGCAGCTCCAGTGGAGAGCAATAAAGATCAATAAAGATGATGATGGTACTGGAACATCTCTCTTAAGGAGACAAGTTGCAAGGACTAGGCCTGCTCAGCCTCAAGAGGAGATGACTGTTTTCTTGTTTGGTTGGGTTTTTTTCTTTTTACAGTGTAAAAACTCTTTTGGAGTGCAGGGTATCTCTGTATTTCTTTTCTTTTTGTTCAATAAGTTTGTCTCTAAATTGATTGTTCTTAATTATGAAATGGTGATCAAGTTACAAAGTCTATATATTCATTATTTGATTTAAAATGGTTAGATATAAGCTAAAAGCTGGTGTATTATTATATTCTGACTTACTGGAAAAAAATTGGTCTTTTCCATTTTTATTAAATTGCCAGAATGATGTGGTTTTATCTTAGGGAGAAATGGAGAATGTTTTGGTATAGTTTTATAATACACTTCAGCATGTGAGATTTTTTTCCAACAAGACCAAGAATAAAAATATTGAATCAAAAGCAAAAGTCACAGAATTGCTTTGTTGTAGGAGACTGAACAGAATCCAGCAAAAGCACAGTCTCAAAAAATTCCAGCCCATTAATTAAGTTTAGTCTCATGGTAAAGGACTTAAAAATATTTGTCCCTCCATAAATGAGAAAAAAACTCTTCAAGAAAATGTATGCATTAAGCTTAGAGCAATCTTTTTGTTGCCATTGATTCTCCAATATTGCCTTCAATCTTCATTAGAGTTTGGCTGTTTTTACTTCAAAATAACACATACTTAGAACTTTGCCTATTTTCACTGAATAAGATATGTAGGAAAAGGAGCAGTCTTTAGTTGTTATAAAATTATATGATTGTGAAAACCAGAAATTATGATCCACTTTTTTTTCATCTAATGCATTTTTTTAACAAAAATATGTGATTACTACATGGTCAGGTGTAGACCTCATAAATGCTAGTAGAACTCAAGTCTAATAAATTTTCAGGTGATTAAGATGGTAAATAGTGGTTTTCAAGATAAATCCATGAGGTATAGAGCGGAAAGTGATTGCATTTAACTCATGCACTGAATCCACATCTTCAGGGATATAAACTTCTGCTGGTTGGTTTGAATAGTGGTCCTGTGTACAGCAACACATGTAGAGCTGAAGAACAGTGAATCCACTCCTGCTTCCTTTCAGTAGAGCATCACAGCTCAGGAATATTTTCTCTGTCTCAGCTTGAAAGGCTTAACAGTTGTCTTAATCTTAATAGCTGGGTTGGAAATTGCCCAGTAAATGAGCCATAATCTGGATACAAAATCCATGAACACTGAATGCACTTATGGATTATGCCTTTCCATATGTCAAAAGAGCTGAAAATCTGCACTCAATCTCTTGATAAAGATTATATAGGCAGATTCTTGTTAAGTAAATACCAGTTAATACTTTGTTTCTGAAATGAATGTTTGTGCATATGGAATGGTTTTATGAGCCTCCTGTGGAGAAAACTATAGACATGGTAATGAGTGCTCTAAGCAACCTTTTTCATTTATAAATATGTATCAGTCTTGGATTGTCGACAATCAAGCAACAGATATTTTATGTGTAGCTCAAGCCAGTGAAACTCAGCAGTTCTAGAAACATTCTTTACAAAAATCGGTGTACAGCACAAAGCCTCTTGCTATTTTGATAATTCATTTATTTCCAACTCAATTCCAAATGGAAAAGAAACAGGAGCATGTCACAAAGGGCTTTCACTCATGCACACCCCACCAAAAAAGTGCCTGCAATGCTTCAGGTTACCATTAAGAATGCAGGGTAGAAAAAATGCACAGTAGAAAAACTACAAAAAATTACATAGAAGTGATAACATGATAACAAAAATCTTTTTTGGAGTGCCATTCCTGAAATTTGTATGCATGTGTCTTTATGTAAACTTTATTCTATGGCATGCTCTTTATTATGCAGTACCTCAATATCTGGTTTTGTAATCAGCTGCTGAAACTGGGAAATCATAGAAATGAAGATTGCTACGTAATCAGAACATCTCTGCTTCCAATTGCCATGTTTCTTTGAAGTGATAACTTCAAAATTTAACTTATTCTTCCCTTTCTCTTTTAAGGAAAAATGTATTCAAACTCTATGTATTTGTCAAATAGTTAGACTGGAATTTAAAATGGAAGCCTGTTGAGTTACAGGATGTAAAATGTACCATGTGCAAGTAGGTATTGGTCTTGGAACAGTAGAGTGTACTTCAATATTGTTTAGGTTCCCTCAGGATTGCTGTGTTGCTAATATTTTGAGAATATTGCAGAAAGTTGTCTTAATGAATTCATAGAGGCAACTTAAACCAAGTGTGTAATAGCCTGAACAACTTATCGACATATGCTATGAGCAAGGTGTGTAAGCAACCCTGAAACTGCTTGCATCTTTCTAGGGAAACAAGCATGGTTTGAACGAACTGCACCCTAAAAATGACAATGCATAAGGATTTTCATACACAACAGTTTTATACTGTGAACTAGATTATTGAGCAAGTTCTGTGGATGAAAATCTAATATGCGAAAACAGAAGGTAACCGTAACAAAAACTAATGATTTCCATTCCGAGAGAACAAATTACACTCTTTTTCCTAACACAAAATGTAAACCAGAGTCATTTGGATTTTGCAGAAATATTTTTCTAGTTGTTTGTTTCCAAGAAAATTCAATGATAATATAGAAAATTTAATTGAAATATGAACAGAATTTAATTTTTTTTAAAAATAAATTCACTGTAGATAACCATGTGTTGGTGGGACAAACAATCTCAAAATGCTCATACAAGCATCATTTTTCATATAATCAGATTTTAAGTAAACTTTTAAAATTAGTATATTTCCATGTTGCTTGGTTCCTACATAATGAGCATTACTTACCACTTGGGCCAGTTAATCTATTAGTTTGATATATTTACTGTAAGTCTTGAGTAGTCAGGCTCTTTGAATATCTAGATTGTCTTCAAATTTAGTGGCTACGGGAATTTATTCAGAGTAGATCCTCACTCTATTATGTGCTGAATTTGTGACATCATACTGGATAGAACAAAGGTCTCTTGTATTCAAAATTGCCCAAGCTGAGCTTAGAAGAAAATTCATTACAGTTTGCACTTCAGTGGAGATAAAACTTGCATTTCCACTGCTGCCACTGCCCTAAACTCCCTGTGCCATAAGCTTTGAAATTTTCTTGCTTGTCTTTTTTTTTTCTTTAAAAGTAGCTATGAGGCAAACTATACCTAAGTATGTTGTATCTAGGTTTAAAGTGCTCCTTACTGACACTAAAGCTTTTATGTGTCTTATTCCTGACAGTAAGGAGTTCTACCTTAGCAATTTCTTTACCAATTTCACGTGCTTGCTTCTCAACATTGAAAAATATCTCAAAAGCCCAAATGAAGAAAAATTCTATTTATATTGCCTGAACCTTGGAATGTGGATTCATTTCTATCACCTATAGATAGGTACTATAAACCTACAGTATATCTGGTTTTCAGGCAAGAATATAAATTAGGAGGAAAATAACATGAGTTATGTAGGAAGTTTATTAGGACTTAATTTTAGTGAAATAATATTTATTTGGGGTTTAGGATGGGATTTAATTGTTCCTTTTTTTTGCACGAGTTTGACATTGCAGTATTTTTGAAAAAAAGAGCATAGTGCCTGTACTCATATGTGCTTTGATATTGCGTTCTGTGTGAAAAAACAGATGGCGTCTCTTACTTCTATCATTGTATTTGAGCAGGTTAGAGTTATGCTCTCCCATGTCTTGCATAGGCTTAGTTCTGTTTCCTCTATCTTTCAAACAGACTTATTTTTAAATGATTTTATTGTTCCATGTTGCAAGATTTTTACCCTTTCTGGAATATATGTGTTTGTCCTAATAAACCAATCATGTTTGTTACCAATCTACAGAGGAAAAATACACGTCTCTGAAAATACTGTGTAAAAATTATACAAAAATAATACGATCCTTTTGTAAAATTTGATTTCAGTATTTTCACCTCTTAATCCTTGGAGCATTAACAGAAGGGTTTAGAAACTGAAAAAGAACAACTGTAAAAGGAAACAAATGAAAATAAAAACCATTACTAGCTAAGACGCCAAATGTCTGATTTATATATTAAGAAAGGTAAATGTTGCTTTTTATGGTGTTTGCAGTTTCTGGCTACTGGATGATAGTGTCTCCAGGCAGTATTGCTTATGGAAATTAAAAGTATTATTTTAGGCCATTCATGTTCTAGGCTGTTTAAAGAATTCAAACACTAAAGTACAGGCTAGTAGGCCTTGGGAAGCAAACTGCAGTAGTTTACTCAGAAGTGTCACACAATGAAAAATCCAAATATTGATTAAAACCATATATTTGCAAACATTAGTGTCTTCCAATTCAGACTTTTTTTAATTGGAAATGAAAAGCAGATTGTCTATTCTACAAACTGAACAGATTTTTCTTTTAAAATGTCAGAGATACAAAAGGACTCTCCACAATCAACCTCACCGATGCAGTCACAGTCTATAATAACCAGAGGTCCTGTTAATCCTGACTGACTACAGAATCCCAGCTATGGAATTTCTCATTTACAGGTGCATCTCCAATAAAACTTTAAAAAATAAAACATCTCCAATAAAAAGTTTTAATTAACCATAAATATATTTTAAAAAACCCACTGAGTAGTTACCTGTTTGCTTTTGTGGTTGATGGAGTAAACATTTTGTCAGAAGGAAAAAGGTCTATTTCTTTTTCTCCCTTTGTGAGTTTAGTAAAAAAACAGTTCAGATTTAAAAAAAAAACAAATCCCCATTAGAAACTGGGAAAAGAAGACTTTTGATTCTCACCTAATTAAAAAGCTCTTTCTCTTGAAATTACAAAATCATCTCCGAAAAAACCCAAACCCCAAAAATTGTCAAAAAAAATCTACAAACCAAACCAACAAAACAAAAACTAAAAACAGAAAAAAGGACAACCCCAAAAAATTTAATAAAAAATTTTAAAAGTATTAAATATATTTTTATACAAAATATGTAATGTGTAAATATAAAATAGGGTCAGTGTTTTCAGTGCAGATTTTGAAATAGCAAATTTGCACTGCAGAGTGTAACTGAAACACAGTCACTGTTATTCTGTCATTCTATTATTCTATGATATAATCATGTTGGAAAAAAAGTCAGTCACTACATAGACATTTCTCTCCATGAAAATTAAAATATTCACTTAAGAACAGTGAAATTTTTGCTGTTAATAGTAACTAGGAAGAAGAAATTCCGATGCATCAAGAATATACAATTTCAAGAGTTCCCTCACTTTCTTCTGCATATTTTCTACAGGCTGATTACATTACAACTGAAACCCATCTAATCTTCATGATGTAATAACACTATTCAAGCAATAAACTGATGTTTAAGAGTTATCCATATTGATGTGGGATTCCCAGGACACAGAATTATGCAGGAAATGATGATGATTTTTATGCATGATGTTCATTGCAAGCTATTCTAGCAACATGCTGCCTTTCATCCCCTGATCAAAGTCCTGGTTCTCAACTCGTAACCTTTAAGGTACATATTTTCACAGAGGTTTCAACATACCTTTATTTTACTGGATGGGATCAGTATAACTTAGGTTTGTCTATATCACCTGAACCATTCGCTAGGATATTGGCAGTAACTGCTTCTTAACCTGGGACAAGAATTACTCTCTTTGCCTTAAAAAATTAGCAGTACAGGATGCAGTTAGTATCAAACAGAGCTAAAAATCTACATATTGCTCTTTTAGCTCTTATTTTCCAGGTCAATATTTGAAGGCCAAACTATAAATTTGAAAACAATAGAGTTCACTAGGGATGGCTTTATATTTCTTCTTACTTAAAAATTTTCTTGCTAGTCAATACATGCCGTGTATATTTGTCCTGTTTTGGTTTTTGAGATGTAACTCCCTTAATGGAAGATTCTGACATCTTCTGCTAGCTAAATTTGTGGTAACAGTGGATAAATCTTGATTTCATCCTTCTTATAAAATGTCACTCAAGACCCATTGTTTACCAATTACCTTTGTTTTCCACATATGTCTGTTTTCTATGCTTTCTCCTCTCCATCAGACTTCTTTAAAGCTGATTCACTTGCAAAAGTCCAGTGTTGCAAGAGCAGAAATCTATTTTATCTCATTCTTCTATGTATTTGAAGGACTTATTACTTTTTTCTTGAACTAGAACAGAGGACAATATTATAAATTAGGAAGAAGTTCTTTACTGTGAGGCTGGCAAGGCACTGGAATGAGTTGCCCAGAGAAGCTGTGGATGCCTCATCCCTGGAAGTGTTCAAGGCCAGGTTGCATTGGACTTGGAGCAACCTGGTCTAGTGGAAGATCTTCCTGCCCACGGCAAGGGTATTGGAACTGGACGATCTTTGCATTCCCCTCTAACCCAAACCATCCTATAATTACGTGATTTGTGTTCTGAGCACCAACGATTTATTGTACGTACCAGGCCACTAAGAAATACCCAGTACAATTGCCCATGTACAGGAGGTAGGAATTGGTGTGTATCTGCAATATCTGCAGATGTCAGTATCTTTTTGACTCATACCTAATGTCAGCTTGATCTATGGTTCTATGATTCAATAAAAAACTAACAAAATTATTGTAGTAAACCCATATGGAGCATATTCCTTCTCTTGCAGCCAATCTCAGCATTTGTTGCAATCATTCAAGTCTGTTCCTGTTGGACACCCAACATGACTTTGTAGACCAAGACTGCACTAGTTTAAAACGGAGCAGGAAAATTAAACTTATTCAAGCTTCCCCCTTTCAATAGTGGAGAAAAGACCAGGAGAAATTATAGGATAGAGTCACAATTTACTGAAAAATTGCAATAACTATAACAATATTACCCAAAGAGTGTACAGAAGAGAGACTGTTTTACTCACAAAAAGGGTATCCACCACCTGACAAACAAAAATGCTTCCCAAAGAGAGGCTGTCTCCCTCTGCAGTGGCAGTAGCAGCAGCAGTGGCAGCAGCTCTGGTCCCAGCCCCAGTCCAGCACACACCCTCTTGTAAGCCCATCAAAAGATGAAATCCCTTCTGCTTCCAGTCACCAGATTCCTCCTGCCATGTTGCGGCTGGTATGGAATTAAACAGTGCTAGAAATTCCACCTCTTTTCTCTATGACCATGACCTACGTGAGGTGATTCTAAATTTTTCTGGATATTTAGTTATTCTGACCTGCACCAAACTAGACATAATTTTCATTTTAGGTGATATACTTTTTCTTTTCATTTAGTCTTTTATAATAGGATACTACAGTTTTTCTTTCTTGTTATCTACTGAATGAAAATTTTACTTTTTTGTTAACTGAAGCTATTCTGATTATAGATAGGATTGAAACCATTTGTTTTTTAAAAAATCTAAAAATGTCAACTCTACTAAAAAATTGTCTTTTAAAAACTCTTTAGTTCATGCCTTTACTCTGAGACTCAGAAGAATGGAAGATATTATTATTCATAAAGGTGTTGAGAATTTTCAGGGTGCAAGTATATTTAAGCCTGCAATTTGATACGTGTTTGTATTAAATGAAGCCTACAGCTTACATCAAATCTTACTTTTCCTTTAAAACAAAATTATACTTGGGGGGTTAAGGCTAATGTGACAGTTTCCAGCATTTATTTTGTCATATTAGAAATTCAACAAGAACACTAGAAGACCTCGAAAGTCTAATCCAGTTTGTTTCATTTATTGCTTTGAAGGCTCAAAGAGGTCATTAAAAACCAACATGGATTCTAGACACTTTTTCATATATTCAAACTTCTCCCATTCTTCCGTAAGTGTACCTCAAGGGCCTTTCAATATCCCAGTAAAAGTGCTTTCTGACAAATCCACTCAAATTGCTTCTGTGAGCCAGATGTCTCTGTTCTTGCCTTCATCAGCAAAAGCAGTGTTGCATTTTAGTTACTGCTGCTGCTGGCATCAGCACTCACAGAGGAGGAAGAGAAGAGTTTTTATGAGAGAAGAGTAGATTTCTGAAGCCAAGGAATGCCATTAGAAAGTGCAATAAAGTTCATCTGAATTCTCTGGAAGGTGAAGCTTATAGTTACATATAGAGTGCCTGTTAATTTCTTAGGGACCAAAGACTGACATGCCTTTCAAAGGTGAATTATTCTGAATTACACTTGTTAAAGATATATATGCTAATAGCACTACTGGAAAAATAATTCCCCGAAAATAACTATAATCTGAATTTACCTCATGAGCCTATTCAATAATGGGAAGATTAAGGTGACGTTGAGAACATCATGAAACTCAGTGAGGGTTAGCTTGGTTTGCTGATTCTCCAAAAGGGCCCTATTCTTTCTCAACTTGCTAGGGAAATTTCTGAAATTAGAATTACCTCTGATTTTTGAAATGAATGTTTACCTAGAAAGCCACTGTTTATTTTCTTCACTGCAGCTTCAGAATACATGAATAATGCAGTATTAGAAAAATGCAAATCATACAGCAGCCAGTTAAAATTATATTCCTGTTAAAAATGTGAAGCAAAAGGGATTCAATTATGTATGTATGATTGTGTGCACAGATGAGGGATATAAGAGAAAAAATGCACTTTTTGAAAGTGAAAATAAACTTTGACCTGACAAATCCAAGGATGAGTATTGTCAAGCAGCTCACTTGGCCTGTTTGAAAAGGGGCCGTACTTTATAATTGGAAGGACTAAAATTCATTTTATCAAATAACTGAAAGCGCAGAAGGTATTTGTATAGAAAAATACAGATGTATCCTTGAGAATATAATACCTTGAAATCATAATTTCTGATTTAGACTGCCAGGACTTTATTCTGTCTTGGCTAGTCATTGGTTTTATTTGGTTTTTTCTTAAGTTTCTGCTAATACAAAGCTTTATGTCAATACTAAGTGATGTGTATTATGTTGGCAGTTGAAAGGTCTAAACTCCAAAACTCAGTAGATTTGTTTTCTTAAAGTGTTAGTAATTCTAACCATTGCCTCATTGTTGCATGGCAGATGGTCATAAATCCAGCCAACATTCGGCTACAGATCACCTTGAATAAAATCACAAAGCAGGCATTATTTTTACATAAAAATTATGTCTCCACTTCTATACTATATTTGGCACCTACTGAAATGTGAGCAAAATGATGAAGAAAATTATACTGACCAGTCTGCCAGATTATTTGGCATCTTCATTCCCTTGTTTTCTCCATCTTAAGCAGATTCTCACACCTGCTACCAGACTGTTGTGCTTGTCAAAAACAATAAAAGCAAATGGTTTTAATTGTTAAGAAAAGTCCTCAAGGGAAGACCATTGGGGAAAACCTACTCAACATCCAGCTGGTCATCCAAAATCTATTTGCTGCTGCAGTGCATGAGAAAGAGGTGCTTTTGCATTCAATATCTGAAAGCTGCTTTTTAATTTTGGCCTTCTTTTTTGAACTCAGAAACATCTGTCATACATCAAGTGCTAAATTTACTACCTGATACTGAGAAGCTATTTATTTTAATTCTATTACAACATTACTGAAAAGAAATTAAACTCATACTATTTTAGCTGGCTCTCATAGCTTCTCTGTATTCATAATTTTGATTGGCATGCTGAATGAAAATTTTTTCTCAAAAGCATAAATCAAAATTTTCACATTTTTGCAAAAGCATGAACACCTCTGAAGACATTTGTTGACTCCAATATAATATCAAGATGATGACTGTGGTTTTTAAAACTCTTTAAGCTCCCATAAATATCAGTAAAGAAGTCCAGTCACTAGAAACCAGCAAAAATAAATTTCAAAAGTTAATTTTATAGTATTGCTATTTTAAAATAACAGTAAATACATGGGTTTATTGCTTACATGTAAATGAATACATATATATGTGCTAAAACTACTTCATGCACTCTGATAATGATAATATTGCATTTTTAATTTTTGCCTAAAACATGTTTAAAGTAAAATATTCTTAAATAGTTTATCACTAGCTAGGAGAAGACAGTTCTCTTCCTGTCTCTCCTTTTAGTAATTTCTTGTCTAGTACTTTTCAAATGTTAATAACAGAATGTGTGGAAGATCCTAAATGAGTCATTCTCAAAAGTAGCAAGGAAGTAACTTAAGCACAGTGTTTTTTTACAATGACAAAAACTAAACTAATACCCTCAGGTATGTACACTTCTGTGAGATGCACGGTCCAGCTTTCACAAAACAAGTGCATGAGATGTATTTAACAGTCCATGTGGAAGTGCTATGTTCTAGAAAGTTCTCCAGACAACAGCTGCTTTGAGCTCTATGCTAACTCTCACTTTTGCAGACTACTATGAAACCCAGGAGGGAGCTGATGTTGCTTCTGGCTTTCTGCTAACTGCTCATAACTAAGCTGAGAATATGCATGACAGAGACCAAAAATGCTACTGGATGCAGCAAAACCTATACTGCTTCAACTGGTTCATAGTAATTGCATTCCCAAACGACGTTATAGCCATTTGTTGTCTTACTGAGCATTCGTGATGGAGAATTCTATTTAGAGATGTGAGGAAAGGGTAGGCAGCTGTTCAAGTGACTGCTTACATATTAAAACTAGCAGAGGAATGACATTGTGCTGCCATTCTTGGGGATCTGTACGAGCTGGAGGAGAGGACCAAAAGGAACATTTCAAGTTTAACAGGGATAGAAAAAGGCCAAGTGCTGCCACAAGCAGGAAGCAACCTGTGCAGCTGTACAGGATGGCGCCTGCCTGGCTGAGGGCCGCCCTGCAGGGAGGGACCTGGGGATCTTGGTAGACACACACTGAATGTGGTAGTGTGCTCTGGTTGCACAGACAGCCAACAGTGCCATGGGAGATACTCACTGGGGCACAGCTAGGATGTGGAGAAAAGGGATTTTCCTCTTATACTCAGCACATCTAGCATGCCACATCCAATGTTGGGACTCAGTTACAGGAAAGTTATCAACAGGTCGATGATATGGATGTTTCCTAATCACCCTGGGTTTCTAGGATGGTCAGAGACTGGGGCATGTGACCTGTGAAGAGAGGCCTGGAGACTTTTGTTTGGCCTGGAGAAGATATTACTTTAAGGGGAACTAAAAGCAGCATGTCAGGATCAACATAGTGCTCTCAAGAAGAGAGAGCCCGGCACTTCACAGCACTGTGTCATGGGAGGATGACAGACACATGACCCAGTGAGTTCTGACTGAATATGAGGAAAAACTTTTCACCACTGGTACAGTCAAATATTGACCAGACATAAGCTGCCCAGCAGGGCTGTACAGTCTCTTGTTCTGAAGCTTTTCAAGCCCTGATTGATTTAAGACCTCTGTTGCCTACTCAAATCCTTTGAGTCAGATGTTGAACTAAAGCCTTTCTGAGATCCACTCCATCTAGAAATACCACAGGAAATTTCAAAGTCTTCTGCAAAGCATTGAATGTTCTATATTCCTAGAATATTTTGAGATGTGAGAAGCAGCAAATGCCAGAAAGTTCTGTTACAAATGTCACCTCTCCAACAGAAGCTGATGATTCTGCTCCAGTTGCTCATGCTGACTGCTTGTAAGTGTTCCGAGTACATCCACTGAAATTAGTATGGTTACTGTCAGAATAAGATATAACCAGTAAGAAAAAATGGCAAGTCTAAAGTGTCATTGTTAGTTAAGCTTTGACAGGCTTATCACTTCCTCTTCAGTTTTGAATTAAATCACAATAACGCATCTTGACAAAGCAAACTAATTTGCTAACTTTAAATTTGAATAATACCTAATATTTGACAGGAAAAAATAATGTTGATTCTAGCATTTTTTCATTATTTAGATTCTGATCTTCAGCATAGCTAAACTGAACAATATCTAAACTGCAATTAGGATGCAATTATGATGATTATCTATTCTTATGTAACAATTTTATATAATTATATGATTTATATATTATATATGATTATATGATTACATGTTTAATAAAATTAAATTATGCTACAGAAATATAAAATTCACCAGGAAACTCTCCCACATCATAATTTGACTTGTAATACATGTTCACCAGAGTACAATTTTACTGATTAATATTTGCCATGCAAACTGCAATATGCTGTTGAATAATGAGTCTGACTGATCGATTGTATGAATGGCATAAATAAGGGTCCCACTTAATAACTTAACAAACTGAAAAGAAATTGTGTAAATAATTTACAAGTGAAAACTAGTGTGTGCTACAATAAGTAAGTCTTCAAGAGGAAAGATAAAAGTCTGTCCAGTGTTGGGTCATTCTTCCAGCTTTTCCACTTCGGTTTTACTTAGGGTAAGGATTTCAGGTGCTTTGTTTAGTTCTCACAATTCACAAGAAACAACCTTTTTGTAAGGTCTATATTACAACAAAGTTCATGGAAGGTATAGTGAAATCCTGTGGGAGGCTTTACAAGTGTTGATTGCATTAAGTATTTAGCTTGAAATACAGTTGATTTATGTTATAAAATCCACAGAGTCTAAAAATCTAAATTCAATCTGAAACTGCTTGGAAAGACAGGATCACATTCCTACAATACTACCCTTATTGATCCCATCACATTAGAAATATTCAGGAGGCTATGTAGAACTACTCAGATAATTTATAATGTCTGGTATTCAATATTATGCTATAACTAAAGCCTAACAGCATAAAAGATCCCTAAATAAAAAAGAAATTTTTTTTCACACTGGATTTATTGAGGTGTGTAGTCCTGTGGATGTAGTCATGAAGATGGTGGAGCAGTCTCTTGTGGGCTTGCAGGATTGTTTAAAAGTTTTATATTAAGTTTAGTTTAGCTTTATGTGCCTAAGATGGGCCCCTTTGTTGTTTTTAGAGTGTTTTCTTATTAGAAGTTAGTATGTGGTTTTTTTTCTCTTTGCCTAGAGACGGTTTTTAATTAGTTTGTTTATTATAAATTTTTTGCTTGTTAGGGAGAGTGTTGCTTTTCAAGGACAGGGGCCTTGGAAGAGTCTGCTTGATGCCTGGGCCCCCCCCGAAACTTTACCTAAGTCTTTGATGTATTATGAGCTATGTAACTTAGTTGGAATGTATACTTTGTTAATTGGCTTGGAGATTGTATCCACCTCTTTTGAGCTAGCCCTGAAAAGACCCCCGAGCCCAGAAACTGCATCTCTCCTGGGGTTGTTGATCTAGGGTGACGGGGTCCCCTGTCCCCCAATAAACCCTGATTTATATAACCTCCGAGAGGTCACTCTTTCTTTCATCGCCACGAACCATAGCAGTAGAAGGCCTGCAGAACCAAGAGCCCACCTTGCTGTTGTCGGAGCGTGCAGGAGGGGCCGGGCAAGCCAGCCAGCCAGGCTGACCAGCGAGGCACGCACCCCAACAGTCTCTCTCTCCCTACTGTGTGACAGGTTACATGCTGTATTGGCTTTTAGTAGGTGAGGATATGAGATTTTCTATCCCCCTGCTCCTCATCAGTAAATCTGTACCTGTCTGTATAGAGGAAATGAGATTGGTACTGTGTTGGATGAATTCTAAAAGTGAGTTAAAAACAATTGCTTATTTGTTAGGTTTTCTTAGGCTGACCTCAATATTAAAGCATTTTTGCTACAATTAAGGCTGCAGTTTGACCATGTGTCTTCCAGAAGCTGAATCCTATGATTCCTGTGAAACCTTCAAGGAGAGGGGTAATATTGTCAGCAGTGTTCACTGCATTATGTTTTAAATACAGTGGATATCCCTTTTGATGCAGCCATCTGCACTGGAAGGGATGTTTATCCTCACACTCAACACTGAGAACACTGATGCTGTCCCTGCCATGAATATCTCCCTAAAATCTTCCCAAGGGTTGTTATCTCTACTGTTTTTCTCTGAGAAAGACAGATCACACACACACTTTTTGCATTCTTTCAAAAGTAGAATCCCAAATGCTTATAACTTCCTTCTATATCAGAAAGAGAACTCACTTCATGTCATAATATCACTCCACTATCACTCTTTGTGGTCGGTCATCCTTTATTGTTGAGAAGTGCAGCTGCTGTGGCAGGTGATTTCACAAGGGAAATTTGTTCAATTGTCATAGTTTAAATTGAATCAGCAGTGAAGAGGTTTATTGCCACAGAGTTAATTGGTAATCAGTGAACTATATGTTGAGGGTCAGTACCATAATTGCAACAGATACACCATTGTCCTAGACATAAAATGCCTGAACATACCTAATTTTGAAACAACCTTCTCTAACTAATCTTTAAGAGTTCTGTGGTCACACACACTATGTCAGAGGATGCATGCACAAACTTTAGCTCTTCACCCTACTTCCTGGAGCCCTCCAACACACACATGAGCACAGCCCATGAGGTGATATATGTACAGAGGTGTGGATCATACATACTGAGGTGTGGATCCCTCCCTGCTGTGCTCTGGTACATTCATGCCTCCAACAAGAAGTCTCCATCTCTCTGACTCCATCAGACATCGACAAGTGCCAGCAGGATGACTTCTAGCAATGGCAAATCAGGTTTTTCAGTGCTGTTCTGCTATCCTCTCCTTTGTCTCCACCACTGCAATTTATTATGCTCATTTTGTACTTCTCAAGCTGACTCTTTATTTGCTTCCAAAAGTTCACAATACTCCCCTTTTTACCATTTAATTTGTTTTAATGTTGATTGTTTTCTTCCCTTTTAGTGTCTCTAGGTTTGGGGAAAATGTCCTCCCGAGTAGTTCTGGATGGTCCACTCAACCACACGCTTGGCACACAGGTTCCTGTCTTACCAACTTCTGCTATCCAGGCCATTTAGCACAGAGCTGGGACTATGCAAGTTAATCTCTTATGATGTTTTTGCCACTCATAATAGTCTCGTGTCCTAGTTCAGGCACACCTGCCAGAATTTTGCAACCCCTGCCATGAGCTCTTAATACAATTCTTTAGTTATATGCTCTGTTACCAATGTCATCAGAGCCCTGCTTTCTGTTGGCTTACAAAAGAATCATGACATCAGTAGAGACCAGTGGTCTATGTGATCAGCAGCATTTGCCAACAGCACATGCTTAAGGAAGAATATGGAAAATGTAGTGATTTGGCTTGAAAACCCTCTTCTTGTCTCCAATATTTGTGGCTCAGTGATATCCTAAGTCATAAATAACAATTTTATTCTGACATATCTCAGTCAATTTCTCTGCATGTATTTTGTATGCATGAAGAGACTCTTAGTAGAATCAGGGAAACCTTAGGCCAGAAGTTCTTTGGCCCTGGGGTTCCATGGTTTTGTTTTCTATTTCTAGACACTGTTTTCCTAACAGTCAATTTCTTAGGATGAATAGTGCTGCAGTTTAGTAATGGTACATGCAAGTGATGGCTTTTCTTCTTGTAGTTTCTGGCATGTGTCTCAGGCTGGGGAAGGTTGTTTGCAGTGGACCTCCTTTTCTAGTCCCATCCTCTGTTCTGGTACCATGCAGAGGAGCCATGCAGGGATAGCAAACATGTAGATGTTCCTATCAGATATGTCAACAGAGCAGAGTCATCTTTATTTGAGGTCTTATAACATAACAAGAGCAATTATAATAACAACCAGGAATAATACCAGGAATAATACCAGGAATAAAATTTATAATAATGCACCTTCATTAGATTAATTATTTCTGTGGTTTATACTACATTACAGTGGAAGTCATAGTATTGTGGTAATTCTTTAAACTCAAAAAGCAAGTCATTCTATATCCACCAGAATGAATTTACTTAGGAATCTGTCATTGTCTTCACTATAAAACAATTGAAATTACAAATAAGTGGGTTTGCTTGGGTTTTTTTTATATTTAGGTGAACATATGAGGATCATAATATATATATATTCTAAAATATATAGTGATTCTTAACGTCTGAGTTGTCTCCAAGGGATTAAGCTAATTAAGGTAGACCACTTAGAATAACAACTGAGAAAGTAGAACTGAAACTGAGATGTCTAATGATTAGTTTGACCCTGTGTAGTGTTCAAGAACTTTACCTCAACATTTACTTCATGAGGGTAGGTTAAAAAAAAAAACTCTTAGAAGAAACATTTGTCATTCTAAAAATGCAGATACTATAACCTTTTTATAAATAATGCCTTACTATTGCCTTTTAACCACAGCCAGCAACTAAAGACCATGCAGCTGCTCACTCCCTCCCAAACCCATCCACCTGGGATGGAAAAGAGAATCAGGAAAAGGTAAAATCCATGGGTTGAGATAAGAAGAGTGTGAAATAAACCAAAATATAATATAACAGTAAAAGTCATAACAACAACAACAAGGGAGACAAACATGAGAGAGGAGTAAAACCCAAGAGAAATGAGTGATGCAGAATATCTATGCTCTCCACCCCCTGGCTGTGCCAGCACACTGCACTGACTGATGCTGAGAAGTGATCGACCTCTCCTGGACAATTCTCGCCAGTTTATATACTGGGTAGGATGTACCATGGCATGGACTATCCTTTTGGCCACTTTGGGTTAGCTGCTCCCTCATGGCTTCTTGTGCACCTGCTCATTGGGAGAGCGTGGGCAACTGAGAAGTTTCTGATTAAGGGTAAGCACTATTCAACATCAATTAAAACATCGGTGTTTTATCAGCATAAACATCAGTTATTATCATCCTGAATCCAGAACACAGCACTTTACCAGCTACTAAGGAGAAAATTAATTCCATTCCAGCTGAAAAAGGGACATTTACAAAGCAAACAAATAAAGAAACAAATATACTCAACATGTTATACACTAGAGAATAGGAATCATTTTGGCTGCAAGCATTAAAAACTAGGAGGATAGAAATTTCTCTGGGAAAATATCTTATGGGATATCATGGACTTGGAACTTTCAACAGTGTGACTAATGAATTATCCAGCTTTAAGGCAAACTGAAGTTCACATCTTCACAGCTCAAAACTAATCAGGGAGCATTAATTCCCTTTATCATCAGGGAGGGTAATGAATGGGGAATTTGAAATATGACATGTGGATTAGAAAGCATAGAAGGATTGCTCTTAACACGTGTTACACAGTAGTATCTGCATGTCTTCTGCCAAATATTGATTTAGTTTTACATAATTGTATAACATGTTAATTATGTCCAGTGTGAAGTGGGATAGGGAAGGAATGCTGTCACCCCACTTAGACAAAGCTGACTATAGCATTTTGTTGATGATTGCTGTGCTTGGAGGTGCTAAGATCTCCAGGTAGAACAGAGTAAGTGCAGAACGAAAATCCTCTCCACCGACAGCAGGGAAAGCGCAGCCCCGCCGGGGTCTCTCCCAGGCCTCAGGGACATCCCTGCCGGGCCTCTGCTGCCCCCGTCCCTGCTCCCGCTGTCCCCTCGGGGCTGGCAGGGCTGTCTGTGGCTCGGTTCCCCTGGCTCAGCCCTGGCTGCCGGGCAGCGTTTTGCCCTCCCTTGCCCAGGCTTTCCCCGGGGCTCTCGCCCGCCCGCCCGTGGCTGAGGGGCTCAGCCGGGCCCTGCGCTGGGGCCGCTGCAGCCGCCGGCACCGCCTGGGGCCGACCCGGGCAGCCCCGGCAAGGCCACAGAGCAAACACCCGGACATCTGCATCATCTCCTAGGTATACAGAAAGCAAGACCGATGTGTTCTTGCAATTCCATAAAGCTAGTTATCAGCTCATCTTTGAAGAGCCACATAGTTGTGTGAAGCAGCAGGCTTTATATCAGGTTTAAATAACACAATAGATTGGCTACTTGCCTTTTTCAAAATGCCTTACATTGATTTTCATAAAGTTATTTACCCTTGACAACAAATAAAGCAGGCTGCAGTAATGGCATACAGCATCAGACTATTGCCTGTGCATCTGTAATGACCTGTGAGGTGTTTGCTTAGCAGCATTCAGAAGGGTGGCTGCTTCCTCCCTATGATGGCTCAGTTGCCCTGAAGAAAGAGTTCAAGGAGCTGTAAAAGGCAGGAAAAAGGAGAAATAATCACCTGCCTTTAAAGGAGGAAGGAAAACAGTTAGCAGGACAGACTAGGAAAAAACCCACAACAAAATAACAACAAATAAGACCGAACCAGGATGCGGACAACAGGATGAGGTGCAGAAGGGGAAGGTAGCCAAAGGGTGTTAAGAGTGAATGTAGAACAGACAGCAGAGGGAGAGAACAGGAGGAAATAATACGTCACACAAAATTAGAAGAAATATGTAAACATAAGTATACGCTATCTAAAAGCAGGTAACACGTAGTTAAAGTTGAAAAAGACCTTTAAGATCATGAAGTCCAAATGTCTGATCCCAGGCAGTGAGCTGACACATGGATATAGGGTACTCCTGCAAAGAGTACCAAGGACATCTCATGTCTGTATGTCCCGTAACAGGAAGGCTGAGCAGTTTAACCTGGCAAGGAAAGGGCTCATTTGAGTTGTGTTAAAAGCACAACAAACAGTACTTCAGACAACACAACACAAGCAGCTTTGATAAAAAACATAGACTTGTATTAAATGTGTTTTCTTTAAAACATCACATTGTACTTGACCACAGGGAGCATGGAAAGGTATCAAAGGTATGTCTCATTCAGCTTAGTGTACATAAGTGTTTTTGAAAATCTTGTTTGTAGAAGATAAGTTTTTTTATTTCTTGAAAAGTGTTGTAAAATTATTTAAGCACAAAATAGCTTTAAATGTTGCTTCAACAATAATATAAATTATTTTGGTAAAATAATTATGTTTTTGGGAAGGTGAATTCACAGAAAGATATTACAATGAAATCTAGTATGAATGGCTCCAATAAGCTTGTTCTTATGAACAGCCACTAAATTAATTTCCTGCATCTGTAAATCTTGTTAATAGGTTATTGATTCCATATTTTGCCTTCTAAATTTTACCCTTCTTAGATGTAAATAACATTGTTTTGAATCATGTGTCCAAATGAAGGATGGAGAAAACAAAACAACATCCAACAAAACGAAACAAAAATTGCATCCAGTCAAGTGCCTCTGGCTTAGGTGACAAAATAAGAAATCAATTGGCTGAAATACTCAATCTTATGTGTTTGCTCTTTTAATTAATTACATTACAAGGGAAAAACCTGTCTCAATCTTTCCTTCATTTTCCACATATCATTACAAGCCACTGACAGCAGTGATAACTACATAAAGAATATATTAGGAGAAATATGGTACATTTATCTTTGGTTCTGTGGTTTTCTATTTAATTTAAGTAATACTGGAGCAATTGTGCTAGTCCCTGCTAATCATACACTGATAAAAGAGAGAATTCGGCTATTCTATCTTATAATTAGATACAGATGTGAATGCTCTGTTGGCCACAAATTGCAAACCTGTGTATCTGCCAAACACTCATTTGTTTGCCATCATTTTTGAGCCTTCAAGAGAGTGTACATGGTGCTAACTGCAGCTTGTTAGCAGCTGGTTCACAAGGACTACAGTGTGAACAGATTTGGCAAAGCTGTGTTTCCCAATAACAATGGGCTGCACACTCTCAGTTTTCTTTGAGTTGAAGATGCAAAATTGTAACTCTAGGGAAGCAAAGCAACCTCTGTTACCATCAGCTTCCAAAGAAAACAAACTTCATTAATGTGTTTGTGAGGAAAATGTGTAATTTTCAGTAAACTACAAAGGTATTTAACTTGTTCTTTTGTATTTGTAGGAGAGACTGACGTGAGAAGCCCCAGTATGTGCAGTCTCTTACATATATGCTCATTTCAAGAAATTAATATTAAACTTTATTTGCAGAGTGATGATTGGTTCCAGAACTTTCCCCAAAATAGTTATGTATTGATAACAGGCGTTTAATTAATCTTACTGTAATACATTTCTAGCTTTATATAATTGCAAACAGTTGCAGTGACTTATCAGGGCCACCTATGTAATATGGCAGGATGTAGAAGTGGTCTTCACTTTCAGCTGAAAAACATTTAGTGTTTCTGCAAAATTATTCAGAGCAAACCCCGATTTATTGCATGTATGTGTTGAGGTAGTAGGACAGAGTTTGTTAGCCTAGAGGAGCCCTGTGCGTATTGAGTCCTGGAAAACAATAGTGCTCGATATACATGCATGGTCATCCCATGACCTGCTCAAATGCAATGGTCAGCTCTCTCTCTGTGGCTACTATTTACTGGTCCCAGGCTGACCATATCATAGAATCATAGAACCAAAGAATGGCTTGGATTGGAAGGGACCTTAAATATTATCTAGTTCCAACCCCTCTGCCATAGGCAGAAGCCCCTTTCACTATAGCACATTGCTCAGGGCCCCATCCAGCCTGGCCTTAAACAGTCACAGGGCTAGAGCATCCACAACTTCTGTGGACAAAGCCTTTCAGTACCTCACCACCCTCATTGTAAAGAATTTCTTCCTGATATCTGTGTCTAAACCTACTCTCCTTCAACTTAAGGCTGTTCCCTCCTATCCTATCACTGTCTGCCCTTGTGAAATGTCCCTCTCCAGCTTTCTGGTAGGCACCCAAAAGGTACTGGAAAGTACTCTAGGGGCTCTCTGGAGTCTTCTCCAGGCTGTCTTCATAGGAGAGGTGCTCCAGCCCTCTGATCAGCTCTGTGGCCATCTGACACATCTTGTCTAAATACAAGAATTCTGAGCTAAATGCTCCTTACAAAACCTCTGCTTCCACTTGATGAGAACACTTATTCCTTCCTTCAGCCAGGATAACATTATTCAGAGATTTTACCTATAAATTTTCACATGTGCAGATTAATGATGTTTTCTGTTTGGACATGCATTCTATTTAGATTTTTTGGTACTATGCTGGCTAAAATGGAAGTTTGCATGAACTGGATTCCTGACATATTGAAATACTTTTACAGGCACTGTGTAAGCTAACATCTGTGCCTTCCACACTGCTCTTTCCAAGAGAGATCAAAAAAAGCACACAGAACTACATCAGTATTCCTATCACAGGACTGTAGAGAGAGAAATATGAGAAAGATGGTGGGGGTTTTTCTACTGTAAGCAGCAATACTGAGAAGGGCTAGAACCCAGCAGAGCTGGGTAACTGCTTTGCTGAATACAGTAAGTTTGTCCATTTGGTCTTTGAGCAACACCAAGAGAATTTCAAGAACAAGGACTAAACTTTTACTGCAGACATCAAAAAGTTCATATTCTGAATGATGAGACAGCTGCAAACACTAAATTTAGTATTTTCTTAACTTTTGTTCTAACTTTTTTAAGTTAGCGTTTTTATCATTTGTTTCCTCTGCAATCTGAAAAAAAAATAAATTCCTTTTAATTACTGCTAAACATTATCTTTCAGAAAGTAACTAGTTGCTGCTGGTAACCCATTAGAGGAAAAGGGTCACTCTGTTACCATGCATTTTTAGCCAAAAGGAAATTACAAGCACATATTACCTCTGTGTTTGCTTATCCTACAAATGCATCTCCCTCCCTACCCAGAGTATAAATATTTACTTATTTAAGTGAAAGATAGATTTATGGAATGTAATGCTGGTTTCAATATCTTGCAGCATTGAGAGAAGCTGGGAAGAAATAAAAACATTAAATCTGCCATGTTGGACAGAGATTCAATTTTTTGCAACAGAACTGTTTCTTCCCTTCTTTTTTTTTTCTTCCCCCCCCCGCTTTAGTAGTACAGTTCTTAAATAATAAAGGGAAATTGCTTTTCCCAAAATAAGGCTCAGTCCCTAATCTTACTTTATGAAGCTCTGAAAGCATGTTAAGGATTCATGTTCTTTCTTGCACCTTATCTATTCCACAGTCTATTTTTCTACAAACTGATGGCCAGAAGTGGTTGGATGGAGATGGGCAGCTCCCAGGAATGGAAGGGTATTTTTCAAGAGGAAAGATATTTCCATGGAAGGAAGCAATTCACCAGTCTTATAACAAAGCTCTCAGAGGATGGCTCAAGCTTTCTGTTTGTCTGCCAAGGTAGTTTTGTAAACTAGTACCCTCAAAAGACTGCAAAAATTTTAAAGTAAAAAGCCAGGTTTCTTTTCTCTGTGTATGTTTGGGGTCTTGGGGTATTTTGTAGGTTTTTGTGGTTGGTTGTTGTTTTTTTTTTCAAACTCAAACACAAATAGGCAACTTCTCAGAAACTGAACTCAAAATGAATGACTAGAAGTACATAAGAAAAAAATTATTTATAAATAAATGTTTCCCTACCACTGTTCTTTTATTTCAAGTTTACACTGAGTTGCCAAGACTTTCCAGCTTCTGCAAACATTGCAGTCTCCTCTGCCTCTCCAAGCAAAATCTCTTTCCAGTCTAATCTGTAAGCCCCTGACTGTGCCTACCTTCCACTGCATTTTCAGGCTTTCATCTGTGCTGTAAGCTCACTGCTTGCTGGCCACGCACTCCTTCTCTGCCCTTGCACTTCCAAAATGTCTCTTCCTTGCACATGTTCAATTCATTACAGTGTGCAATGCACTCTCCAGGCCACAGCTCTGGATAGGGAGGGGAGAATGTCTTAGGACTTTCTTAAGCACCTCTCCTTGAGGCTATAAATCTTATCTGGAAGGGGAAAATATTTAAAGAGACAAGGGCCTCAATTATATCCACGTTAGGACATATGTTTCCCAGGAGATGCATCAGAGATAGCACAAGGTCTGAATATGCTTTTACATGTCTTTTTCATTTTAACTCTTTGAGGTGTTCACTGGTATATGGTTATAAATACTGTAGACTGTAAAAATTAATTCAATGCTTAATTATTTTGACACTGTGGTAGACATGATAAAATGCTGCCTGTTGCCTCAAGCAGATTCTTGACAGAAGATATTAGAGAGACTTGGCTGTGCCCTTCACAATGAGGGGTTACACTTATGTCTGTACAAAAATTTTTATGACAGACTGAAGTGAATGGAGATTGCATGTTCAAAATCTTAGTAAATGTAACTAATATCATCCAATGTAAGAAATAGCTAGGTGTCTTTAGTTGAGGATTTCTGGAAATTGCCTTTAGAAGACCTAGATTTTATTTCTTGTATTTGTTTCCCAAAACTCTTGAACTAAAGCTTATTTTCCTAAGTCTACCATAAATTTTGTTCCTGAGAGCTAAATACATGTGAAGAAGAAAGTGAGCAAAAATCTACATTCTTAAATTCTTTTAATTGTCAGACTATGTTTTTTTCCAAGGGTTTTCACATTCAGAAAGAGTTCCTTTTCTTCAACTTTAAATAAATAGGCAGAAATTTATGAGAAATCATCCTGTTCGTAATGTTTCTGGATTGGTATTTGATGGTAGAAAATCATGCTCATTGGCATTTGGTGCATTTTTTATTCACCCTTCTACTTTTCATATGCGGGATGAGCTGGTTTTATCTTGAGATTAGTCCTTTCAGCAGAGCTGTTTTTGCTGTTGGGTTTGTAAATGAGAAAAAAGATAATTCCTTGTAAAAATCTGAAGACAGACTGGAGGACTGAAAGTGGCTGTAGGCAAGCTGTTATGTGGAGTTCTTGTGTTCTAAGTGAACAAGGATTACAAAATGAATGCTGCAGAAGTGTTGTCTCAACAAATTTTATTCTGGTCACCTCTTTACCATTTGAGAATTTGGAATCTCCTTTCATATTATGGAGGACATTTTCTGTAACCTTGCAGAGATATTATAAAGATGAATACCTTTTTTTTTTAATGAGCAATTCTGATACAGTGATGACAAATTCCATATCTGTTTGGATTTTAAAAATGTATTTGTAACTTTTAAAAGATGTATATTATAAAATCTGTATATATATGTTTAAGCTTGTAAATGAGTAAATATAATCTAAATAATAACTGATGATTCAGTGGCCTTGATTATTATAATATGCTTTTGCTTTAAAGTGATTGTTACATTTGCATTTCTCCAAGGGACTGGAAAGGAATTTAAGAAAATCCCAACAACCAAAACTCTGTTTTTATGTTTCAAAATACTGATAGATTAGATTTCACTCCAGAATATTTTCCTCACCAGTAGATTAACAACCAGAATTTCTTTCTGCATCTTCACTTTTCAGTTATGCAAAAGATAGTCTCAAGAAAGAAATATACATGAATTTCAGAGTAACATTTTTGACAAATATGTGTAAAATATTGTATGAAGGTAAATTATTCCTTTAAAGAAAAGGAATTGTGTTTGTCACAACAGTTTGTAAATAAATAAATAAATAACAGACTGAGCAGATTTTGCTGTACCATTTCAGCCCTTTTTATTGTTGAAGAGTGTTTAAAATGGAAAAAGACTTTGAGTAGGACATTAAAAGTTACCCAGCTTAATTTTCATTAATAGACTTCTGCAGTAACTTTCGTCTGATTTTTCACTGATGCTGACCATTCAAATGTTCCTTTGACAAGACGTATTTACTGCTGTTTTTATGAAAAGATGCACTTTGTGTCAAGAAGTATTTACTGTTGTTTTTATGAAAAGATGCACTATGTTAAGTAGTAGAAACAGATTATCTCGTAGTAAAAATATTCTTCTGTGTTGCAAACAAGTAGAAGATATTATAAAAGAAAGGCCTTATAAAATCAGGCCTTGCTCTGCTAAATTACCAGCTAGCCCATCATTTCTTCTAAGTGCAGCTAGCTAAGTTCCCATGCAAAGCAATCTTGGGAATGAGAATCTGTTTGCATAACAGCCTATTCTTGGAGAGAAAAATAAGTTTGCACCTGCATAAGAATCAGTGAGCAAAATATGTAAGCATATCTGGAGACAGAAAACTTGATAGACATACAAAATACCCCTTACTGACGGATGAACTGAGCTTCACTATATTGCTGAGGAATTAGATTTAACACAGCACCTTCTGATATTTCCTATAAATATGAGCTTTGTGAATAAAGAATGGGCTTTTCTGCATGAAGAAACTGAGTCCCTTCTGCTTATTCTTGCAACATTCTTGAAACATAGATGTCGACTTCAGCTAAACTATTATTGATACTGAAAAGGAATGGGAGGCTGTGTGGCCAATATATGGCTGGGGGTTACTTTTTATTATTGCTGTTAAAAAGTTCAGATTTCTCTTAACTGCTGTCTTTTATAGTCTGATTTTAGAATTGAGAACCAAGATTTTCACCTGTGCATCAAACATAATCCTAGGGCCAAGGAAAACCTTTTTAGCATTATGAATATTACAGGAAAGTGGCACCTGATCATACAAGAACCGCTGGCCAATTGCTGCTATTCATGTTGCAAAGGCATTGCGCAATGCCAGGAATGTTGTCCTTTGTGGTGGAAGTTGAATCAGGAGAGCTGTTTTAAAAGAAAGAAAGTGTATATCAGTGCCATTAGCAAGGTACTGAAATAAGAAGGCTAGAAGGCTGTGTGCATGTGTAGTGATTAAGGCATGCATGGAAATCAAAGGTCAGCTTCTGTCAAAGGCTGGCTGTTGTGGGCAAACCATTTACTTTGCTCATCCCCACTCTGGAACTTCTTCACAGCACTAATTCTAAACAAATCCCCATGTATCCAATAATGTTAAACAGTTGAAACAATAAAAGGTGAAGACAGAATTTGAAGGGAATTACTTTGCAAGTAAGTGTAGTCTGGTATCTAATAAATAAGAGTGGCTTGCTTATTTATTTATGTATTTATTTGCTGACCTTGGTGTTTCTGAAGCGTCTGCATTTTGCTTCATCATAGGGACTGATACATGTCTTAAAACTGAGAGTGCCTGACAGAAGAGAGACAAATCTTAGAACACTGGTATTGAAATAACTGCAAATTTACAAGTTAAAGACTGATAGCAAGTCCTGGTATAGGTAAATGTTCATCTCCTTCTTGAGATTAGCTGTAGAAGTTCTTCTATGAATACTAAAATTGTGGAATATGGGGAACCATCTTGTGTGAAATGCCACCATACATACCCTATACTCATGCGGGATAAGACTTGGCTCTCTGAGAGGGTCTTCTTACCCACAAGAATGTTGTTACATTTTTAAAAAGTTTTCCTTAAAAAAATAAATATTCACATAGAAACGGCATATAATCACTACAGTATAAAATTCTATCTGGCACTGAAGATTACCAAGTGATTCTGATGGGCTGAAATTAGCCAAGAAACTTCCTTTTTTAAATAGTTCATAGTGTGAAGTAGGAAATAATAATGCTCTTTTTCTCTTATAAGCCATTTTGAAATCTCATGTAAGATCAATGTATAAAGGTATAAAGAAGAAAAACCTTCTTCTTTGTGAAATCCTGTTTCCTTTCTGAAAAAATTCTTGGCATTAATCAGCATACTAATGCTCTGACAATATGTGCAAGAATATAATTCAATTTTTTGTTGTACTGCATAAATCTAAGATGATGATTTAAGGCAGCTCAGAGGCATTTTCACTTTTCATTCTTCACATTCTCTTAATGCAGGTTCTTTCTGAGTAATTTCCATACTGTGTAGACTGTCAAACATACTAAAGTTTTGCTTGCAGTTGTCTAGATTTCCATTTGAAAGTCTTGCCAATGATACAGCCATAGAAAACTACATCAAAGGGTAAGAATAATCATATAAATTAAGATTTCTCCATAGATCATCCTCCAATTAAATGTGAACCCATGATTTTCTTGTGGTAAAAGAAACAAAAGTGATGCCGATTCTCATTAAAACATTGTAATTAGTTAGCCTTTGAGTAATGAACTTTAATATTTCTTATCTTCATTATTCAGTAGATCAGATAAATTTTTGCACTATCGTGTAATGGTATTTCTTCATAAAACCCAGTTCATATAAATATGCAATATTGATACCAGTATTTCAGTCACTCATTCTGCTAAATAGAGAATTTAGCAATTTAGTAATGCTAGAGTCAGGTTCCCTTCAGAATAATTCAAGTTTAACCTACCATCCCACTTAGAATGTTTAAAGTTTATTCTTTGGGATACTGTGTGATTGCTGTGCATACTTCCCCTTTAGAAGCATAAGGAAGAATGGTCTTGCTGAATTAATTTTTTTTTCCTGGAATGCAGGGTAAATTATAGTTTAAAGGGAAAGCAGGGTGTATATTATCATTCTGAACTTCAAGGCAAGTTAGCTATTCTGATAATGCTTGATGAAAGAAAGCTATTTTAAAAAACTTGTATTTAGTTAACTTATTCTACATTAATATTGATTATAGAAAGTTTCTAGAATCCTAAATCAGATCTGTAAATAAGATTCAGACAGAAGTTAAAAATGTAAATATTGTTGCCAGCTTTTTTAAGGAATTGCTGGGAGAGTTAGGACTTTTTGCTTTTTTTTGCTGAAATTCCAACACTGCTAGAAGGTAGTCAATTGCTGTTCAGTATACATATGTGCATATTCAAATATGTGACTGACAGACTGCTATGTGAAGTGCATGTCACTTCCAAATATGATCTTTCTCTTTACTTTTTTTTTATTATTATTAACAGATAAAATCTGGCATTCTATTATCTATAAAGGCTAAAGTTGCTGCATTAAAAAAATGCCATAAACATCCATGTTCCTTCTCTAAAACAAGCAATGGAAGAACTTTTTGTCATACTATTTCCAGGGTTTCACTAGAATGATTATGGAAAATATGCCCTCACACAGCTATCATTTTGTTGCAATTTTTTCTCTTACCTGAAGTTTAAAGGCTGAAGGAATAATTTTACACAGTCCTAGAAGAGAAGTCCCCCCCCTCCTTTTTTTTTTTTTTTAATGTTTGTTCTTTGCCGACTGCAGCCTAAAATATCCCAGAAATTAGTTAGGCCTGGGTTCCTTCTATTTCTTTTAATTATTTCTCACTACTGCCAGCTGGAACCTGTTTTCTAATTTTCAGTTTGAATGTGTCCATGGCTGTCTTGATTATATTGGTCTAGTTACAGTGTATTTCAGTTCAAGTATCCATTTTCTTTCATTTTGTTTTAAACACACTAGTTAGACAAGAGAAATTCTTTTGATCTGCTGTGGGCCATTAGGGAATCTGTCTAATTTAGTTGCCTTTCTCTGTACTTGTGTGTATTTAATTTCATCTTTCCCCTTCTATGTGTAATCTGATTTTGCACAGAAACAAATTCCTGGTAAAACAAGGGGCTTATATTTTCAATTTTTATGGTGACATTGCCTTATCATGCAGATTCTGTGTGATGAAAACATGGACTCATTAGTCCCTTTCCTTTTACCTCCATGTCACACTCCAATTACTTAATATCAGAAGCATGAGTGTGTCCAATTTCAGTTCCTTTTTTCTAGCTATCTAGTTGTTCCTGCATGATAATCCATTGCCTGTCACAATGATGATGCCTCCTAGCATTTTTATCAGAAGTAATCAGCAAGCTCCTACTTTTATGACAAAATAGTTAAGGAAAACATTAATTACAACAAAGCCAAGGGATGAAAAATAACTTTTCACTCACCACAGAGGTTCTACATAAACTGTCAATTGGTTACGCCTTCATAAATACTTTGGCAAATATTTATAGGGTGCCTTTTCAAGTGTTTTAATGCAGTGCACTGGTCTCTTCTACATCCCTTCTACTGACAGGGCATGAATTTCTATATTTTTATCAAGGAAGAATGTTACTATGAGAAGGTGATTTTTATGTCTACTTTTATCTTTCACATTGCCCTTAGAGGCGCTTCTTGAATGGTCTTTCTTGTTTAATTGCCATAATCTCTCTGTGGCTGTCACACTTCTCGAAGACAAACAATATGTTCTCTCCAGTTAGAATTTTTTAATGCAACTCAAAGTGTCAGCTTCTGTCAGACTTGAAAAATCTTTAGTGAACTGAAATTTCATATTCAAAAAAAATCCTATTTGTTTTGCCAGGTTTTTTAAAATTTTTTTAATGTCTTAGTCTTGATAAACTTTTTCCTATTAGTCTAGATAAATGAGCAAGTTTTTATTACTTCAGTAATGGATATAGCTTTTCTTCAAGCAGATGTTTGGCAATGTTCTGCCCATTTGAAAGATTTTAATAGGGCACTTTTTTATTTTATTTTTTACCTGCAGTAGTGAAAAACTTCCACTAAAGTAAATATAGATACTGAAAAGTAATGGTCACATATCCAGCAGTAACACACTGCACAAAAATGAAACAGAAATTAAATTTCTATGTGGACAATATGCTAAACTTCATTGCATGCTTTTCTGGCAAAAAAACTGTAACAGCTGTCACAAATTCCCTTGGAGAGAGATACCCTAGGGACAAAGTAACACTTTGAAGTGAAAATCTTGGCCAAGTAACTAACCAGAATTTTAGTCTACTGGATACTTTAAAAATATCAATATATTGGCAGTTATGCATTTTCCGTGTCTTTTAAGGAGTGAGCACTGCAACCCCTGTATACCTGAGAGTTTTCTGCACTTCTTGAGTTTTGTTGTAAGTGCTGTGTGCAAGCTGGCTAATGGTACTTCAGAGAAACATGATTATCACTTCTCTAGACAATACCAAGAAATCTCTTCACTGTTAAATCATTACAAAAGATTTATGCCCCAATACAAGAAATAAGTTAATTTTTTCTATTATTTACTTCTTGACTTACATGGAGGTTGCCAAGGATGGGAGGCTCACAGATATTTTAGAGTAACAGCTGCTGATTTCTTAGGGGGAATATGGCAGTAAAGGCTCCTGAGGGATGGCATAATATTTGTCACCTCCCAATCAGGTTTAAGAATCACTAGGGTTTTTCTTGGGATCTAGGTCAGCTGTTAGTCTGTCTGCATCACAGTGCTAGGCCAGCACTAGAAATAATCTGGTACAGACGTATACTGAGGTTACGACTAAAGATGTTGAAATCAGCTAAACACTGTAGATGTTAAACCACTGCCCCATATCAACTTTCCAGGATAGTCTCTAGGTGAGTACCTGTAAAAAACCTCTGTGGTATGCTTTTTAATTGCACATGACAATACTTGCCTACTTCTGGGGAAGTAAGCTAGACGATGATATAAACCGGAGTTCTATACAGACTAGGTTTGGATTTAATATTTAACTACAATAAATTGATACAGTTACAAAATTTTTACTTTTTCACTCATCTCAGTTCTTTCACATTTTCTTCCCTAGTGCCTGAACTATAAGTTCTTGTCTTAACTGTTGTGAAGTCATATTTTGCAATAGAGTTTGTCTCCTCTGTCTAGTAAAACAAAAATAGTTCAGAAGTTCTCCATTAAATATGAAACACAGACCATATGTGTTATACACAAAAGAAAATTAAGCACAATGAACATGAAAAAAGTGGCAAATTAAAATAAAGGAAGGTTGCCAGGAGAAAATCAAACAAGAAAACTAAAAAACAAGGGGAAAAGGATATATAGACGAAATCTTAAAATAAGGCATTTTTCATTGTAATAAAGACATTTTTCTCATTTGCAGCACTCATTACCCAAAGCAGACATAATTCTAAACATTAGTAAACTGGTACATTGAGAAGCAGCACAAAATACATTGAGAAGCAGCACAAAATACTGAGCTGACTGAACGAACAGAAGACTGACAGCTTAAATTCAAAACTTTCTTTGAAAAATTATCTATTAAGTTTAATTTGTATTAGTTGCAAATCTTAAAAGTCATTCTTCTCCTTAGAAACAAAACTTATGCAAACCTCTTTTTGATTCATCATTTTCTAAAATGTAGTGATGAAATGAGTAATTGTTCTACTCTTCTTGAAGTTTGTAGTCTTCTTGTTTTTTTGAAGAACAGAAGAGATTAGTAACTTCAATCAGAGCTTTTAAAGGATACATTTAAAATAGCAAGATAAGTAGTAGGTGAAGCTGTAACAAAAGTGTATTTATAAAAACAGCTATAACTAATGTTTCCAGAACTGACTCTCCTTATGTATTGAATTTGCTTAACAGGAAAATAGTAATAGTTTTTGGATTCACCATTTTCATTCCACTATTCCTGTCTGACAAACAAAATATTAAATTATGAAAACTTACTCTGTTGCACTTTACATATTTAATAACAGAACATGATTTTAATCTTTTACACATTTTATTGGTTATGCTGCTACCTCTACGTGATTTTTTTAGTTTTTCAGGACATTTAAGAGGAATGCAATGGTAATTTTCAGTCCTCTTTTAGATCTACGTCTGTACTTAGATATAATTCTTACTCTATCCTGGAGCAATGGAGCTCAGCATAAAATCTTTTTTTAACTTTCAAATATGTCAAATTGAGTATTATAAATGAATCAGCCTACCTAGATATTTATTTTATTTTCCAGGATATAAGTATTCCTTGCAACCTACAGATGTATTTTCAAGGATGTAGCAAAGATCATAATTCTTGCTCACCAGATGTTACCATAAGAATTTTTCACTCAAAAGAGACAAAGAAAACATCATAACGTTTTGGAGAACCAAGCAATTGTCTTTCTAAGTTGCACTTAGAGGCAACTTGGGCAAAATTATGAACGTTAACCCACACAGAGGAGACTATACAATGAAAAACTAAAGGCAGAAATTGCTTCTGACCTGGTGCTAACTGCAAAAATGAGATCTACAAAGAACTAAGTAACCTATTACATCAGCTTGGAATCTTTGTGCTCTGTTCCCATGTTTCTCCTTAAAAATATCCTAGCAGCATTTAGGCATGCAACCAGATAGCCTCTGATAGCCCTGCACCTCTGAACCTGTAAGGCAACACTGGCTCTCTGTTCCACCCACTAAATAACACGAGTAGCCACTCCAGGGCACAGAGCTCTGTTTACGTTGCTGCCAGATGAAGAATTGCTTGTACTGGAGGGTTAATACAATTATCATTTTGCAAAATCATTAGGCTATAAACATCCAAGGAAGGGAATAAGAAACAACTCTTCATTGATATAAGTACTCACAAATTAATGAACCAGGCCAATTAGGCCAACTTTTCTCCTCCTTTGGAAAGTAGCACCAGATCCTTGGGCTGTCACTCATGACTGTGGGATTGCTGACCACCAGAGACCACCAAAGAGATCTCCAGGACAGAAGATATGCACCAATGAGAGAGAATAGATGTAAAAGACTTGAGTGAAATGATTATCATATTTATCTTTCTTCTGGGTAAACCATGGATTTGTGTGTTAAATATAGCATATAAACAGGAGCTTTTTGTGTACTCAACCAGTTCAATAGGTGGATCTATCCCCCATATACCCAGTGCCATCATAAGAATGCCTGTTCCCTAATACTAAAACTACAATGTCAGAGAGTCTACTTTCTTGCTGGTTTTGGTAACATCATCACTTAACCAGTACATTCAATATCAGGAATAGTGTGCCTTTTGGTAACTTTTAGACAGCAAGTTTAATCATAAAATCATAGAAAGGTTTGGGTTGAAAGGAACCATGGAGATCATCTGGTTCTGACCCTCCTGCACTGGGCAGGGACACCTTGGACTAGACCAGGTTGTTCCAAGCCCTGTCCAGCCTGGCCTTGAACACTTCCCAGGAGAGGCTATGCAAAACTTCTCTGGGCAACTTGTTCCAGTGCCTCACCAGCCTTATTGTAAAGAGTTTTTTCCTAATATCCCATCCAAAAGTATTCTGTTTCCGTTTAGAACCATTCCCCTTTGTGCTATTGCTACGTGCCATTATAAAAATAACCCTCTCCTGAGTTCATAGCAGTTACTTCATAAGAGAAAATTCTCTATTGAAAAGAAATTATTTTCACAATGGACAAAGCATTGCTAGTATAGAATTATCTCTGACATGAGTGCTATAAGAAGTACTTCCAAGAAAAAATTACATCCATAAGATTGTGAGTTTTGGGTTGGGGGATTATGAGTTAATTTGAGAGTTTATTTTCTGAAACACTTTTTGAACTAAAACATGCAACCATAAATATCTAACTACTTGTCATGATAGTAGCTTCCAATCCATCAAAATGCTTTGAGGTTAGGAACAGCCCATTGTTTCAAAGGACATTGTATAGTTAAAGAAAAATTAAGTGTGCTTCACAAATGTAAATGATCCTGAAAAAGTGTTATCTTTTCTACTTGGAAAGCTTTGCAACAGAGAATATAGATGCTATTAACTTTCTCTTAATTGCAGAAGGGAATAGAACACATCAAACTTCTCATCAAACACATTTGAGGAATTCTGATTTAGTCACAGTATTATACAGCCATTAGTTCAACTTGAGGAATTATGAACTAGCTGAGCAGAAATCAGACAGCCTTTTCTGGACTGAGCCAGCACACAGGAAGAGCATCTGCTCATTTTGAGCAGAAGAGTCTCTTGTATTTCAGTTAGCCCTTCCTCTGATACCACAGTTTCATATCTAACACCACAGAAGTTCAAACATTTTCTAAATCATTCAAAGACTGGCGTATTGGATATCAAAAATGTCTGAAAGTAAGTTGTTGATAACGAAACAAATTATGTGCAGTGAAGTGTTTGGAGAGTTATACACTTAAAAAGAACATCTGAAAAGATGTACCTTGAATTTGCCACATATATAGATTTAAGAGGGGAAGGAAGAACCATGCAAGGGCAATAGTGAAAGAAGACCTATCCAAAAGACACCTGAGGAAGAAAGTGGAGAACTAAGCACAGAACTGTACACCTGTATTGTGTGGGTGTTGCCCTGAGTTTTCTGCCTTCTGTCTTAGTGAAGAACTTTCTCACGCAGCTTCATGAAAACAGTGTCTATTCTTAGAATGTTTGCATACTTCTCCTCTGAGACAAAAAATGATTGATGGTGATGTCCACCATCCAGGTTGAGAGGTGGCAACCTCTGTAGCCAATGTCTTAACCTCTGTACAAATGTATAAATAGAGTTAGATTTGTAAATAAAATAGAGAAGAGTTTGTTCTCTCATGATGCTTCTGTGCCTGCTCTTTTTCTGTCCCTGAAGTGGGACAAACCCAACCTCGACAAGCAACAAGTGGTGACCCCCGTCGTGTGAGGGCTGCAGCTGGAACAACAGTGTGGGTAATGAGGCGAAACAAAAACAGTTTTCAGTGAAGTTTCAGGAACAGAGACATTGGTACAACACTATAGATTGGCCAGAAAAAAATAATACTGGACCATCCTTGTGGAGCAAAAAGATCGTCCTGGTGGAGCAAAACCTCTGGTAACTGCAAAGTTCACTCTTTTGAAGGTAACTCAGTTTAGATAATATTCAATACTGGGGATATGTAAAAAAGCAATTTAAATGAATATTATTCTCAGTGGCAATAAGTGTATACCTGTGCTACCGATTCACTGCTCTGCACATTTTTCTTAGTGCTCTTAAATATTAAACTCCGAAGCAGAAATAAGGCAGATTCAAAGGATGTTTTACATTCCAGTATAAAATCAGCCACTATGGAAACTACTTGAGTAATGTTAGAGAGTATGTTAATAGCAATTCACAGGGGACATCACATCTTCAATCTCTTCCTATTAAATGCAATTGCAATATTTTTGGATTTCCTGTGCATGTAAGAGGGGTTTAATGTGTTGATTCATATGAATTGCATCACAACATCAATTAAGGTTTGGAAGCAGATTCTTTTCTTTTTTGGGTTTTTTGTTTGGGTTTTTTTGTTTTTGTTTTTGTTTTTGTTTTTGTTTTTTTGACATTTTCATGGGGTTACACTCCATGAATAATCTGAAAGGTCAGAAATTTCTGGTAAAGTCACTGCAGTGTGTTAAATGTGTCTGAACTGGAAAAGAACTTCAAAAGTAATGTGAAAGCTTTAGACAAAAAAATCACAGTGTTTCAAAAGCCAATATAATTTCAGGTAATTGTATTAACTTGACTGGGGCATGGTCTGGACACTGAATTCTGGAGTCTTCAGGTTTTGTATCAGGGTATGTGGTTTAGAATAGTGTTTAGTTATTACAAACAGTTTCATTAAATAAATTCCTGTGAATTCATACTCAGCTTTTGGCTGCAAACTACTATAATTTTTAAAACACTCTTTTCCATATGATCAAGTTCAATTTTTTAAGTCTAAAAGACCAAATTAAAGTTTGCCTTTCTTCTTTACATTTGGATAATGCTTAGTTCTTAATATGACAACAAAGAGCAGGGGAGAAAAAATTGAGTGCAACAAGATTAATCATTGAAACATTCTGACCCTAAAGAAGCTTTGCTTTTTGGAAAATCTCTTCTGGGAAAGCCAGTTGGCTCTACTAAAAAATGTAGCATTTATGAATCCTAAATTCAGAAAAATGACCACTTTTTAGCAGGGAAGAAAATGGGGAAGTTATGAAGCTGATTCCATCTAGAATATCTGAAAAAATTCTCCAAATTGTCCATTATTTCCCCTTGTCCATTATTTCCCCTTCATCCTTTCACCAAATCTATTCTGTTTCTAGCTAACAAGATTAGTGCTGACTAAGAACACTGAAGCTTAAACTATTTCATGGATTTTAAAAAAAATTGAAGAGTATCTGAATTAATATACTGCATTAAGCTAAATTTCCAATTGTAACTTAATTACTTGAAATTAATCTCTCTAGAGTAAAAAGAATTTATTGTCCTTCAGGTAAAAATAAAAAAATTAGTAAAATTTTCAGGACTACTACCATGAAAGAGATTTCTCTGAAATCCCCTGCCAAAGTAACAGGATAGAAAAAGCTTAGGAAGGCTTCATAGTGGGAGTTTCAGCTACTTTCTGCTGGATGGTATGGAAGAGCTGTCCTTTTAATAGATTGTTTGATCTCTGGCAATTGAAGTATACATTTGAAAACTTGGGAATCCATATGCCTCAGCTTGCAAAATTAGAAATGCAGAGCTAAAATTTTCAACAGACTTGGAACAAACAGCAGGGTTCACAGTCTTTCTTAGCAGTGTATAGCTCATTTTAAGAAAAGCAAGCAGAGAAAAGTAGTTTATTATTGTGTAAGATACTTCTCCAACTGTTTACAGTACTACAGAAGTGTATTCAGCACAGCTGCTCCCCTCATCACAGCCATTCCATATTTATTTTTACAATTATGTCAAAAACTCTGTACTTTTGACAAATGTTTTTTCCTCATGTTGACTTGTTTAATAGTTAATCTCATGCTTACACACACACACATGAAATCTAGAATGTGAGAGAAATAATACTCCTCCTGACAAGAATCTTATATAACTAAACTGACTTAAAGTAAATTTGACTTTGGTACTGGGGAGAACACCTCTAGTACTAAATAGCATTTAGTGCAACCTCAACAATTGTAAGGTAAAGTGTGGCTTCAGTGCCTGCTTAATAAATGTTTAAAAAAATTACTTATTGCAATATCGATAATGTTTTTCCTATAATGTAATCAAAAAATTACTTAAGAAATGTGTGAGTGCTTAGTTTTTTTTTCACTTCCTGGATCACAATATTATTACAGTGTTTGTTTCTAAGTGCCTAACTATTCTGATATTTTCAAAGATATATATAATTGTTCTGTACTTCAGTTGTTTGCCCACTAAACCCATGTCAGCTTTCAGTAGGATTTTTCTCCTTAAATTTTAAAATAACTTCCAGAGTGATGTGCTGCTGATCCTAACGGATCTCCATAAAGCTCAGAAAACAATGCTGAACCAAAGATGAGAAGAGTTAATAGATCTTTTCAAATATTTCCTTGAAGATAGAAAGGCATGTAGCCAAATGGACAGAAAGAGCACTCTACCATAATTTACTGACTTTTTCTTGTCAGTTTACTCCTCAATCTGCCAAAACGCTCAGTTTCCTATATTTGAATCTATACTGAATGTAAGTTGTGACCCGTTGGTGATCACTAAATCTTCTTCTAGTACTTGCTTGTGAATCTGAGAGTTTTAACTCAGTGTGTATGTCTAACTCATAGTTCCACAGTCTATCATTTACCTCATTTTTATAATTCCATCTCTGCATTCCTTGTCTACACTTGCAGTTTTCAAGTGTTAGGAAAGTATAAGTGAGTAAGTGCAACTGAATGTGTATTGTTCAAGGTGCTCTGTATTAAATGGTTATAGGTGTGTTTATGCAGAGCAGTTATAAGGTAACTGACATCTGGTGTCCATGTGAGATGAATTCTACTTCTCCATTCTTCTGGCAGTCTTAGGAGACAGACCTTTTTATGCAGACATAATTTATTTTGACTCTTCCAGGCAGGTTCCTTCACCAGGAACTGCTGAAATTTTTTTCACTTTGCCAAGAGATCTTTTTGTGTGACTTCTCTTTTTATATGTCTCCATTTAAATGTCTAAAGTGTTTTCATTCCCCAAAAGACTTCCTAAGATCCAGATGGGAAATAAAAGTCTTATCTATTTCTTTAAGTTAATGCCTTGTTTGTGAACAACAGAGACTGTTTTTGTCAAATGCATTTGGACTAAAACAAACCCTATCTATTCTTATACAATATTCTAGTAAAACCTGTGCAGTGAATGGATTAAATTATCAAGTCCTATTATGATTATTAGATGTTTGTGAAAGACAACTTCTCTATAGGAACTATAGGAACATCTACAAAAGAACTGATTACACTGTCATTTGCATAAAAAACTTTTTATCACTTTGCAATATCTGTAAAATCATCAAAAATTGCCTCAATTTGACAATGGTTCAAATAATGGTGTAATGTTTGGCCAGACATTCAAGGTCTTGCAGGTTCTAATTTTATTACATTTGGCACCAGACAGAAATTTTACACAAAATTTCATACAACTATTCTACTAGAGGAAGGACAAATTCTTTGATCAAAGATTTCATTTCACGATAAATCCGTTCATTTACAGCTTGATTTGTTTGCTTGCATTTAGCACAGGCACCCTTTGTTTGCAAGATGTATTGTGGTACTTTTCCTCTAAAAATTTATATCTTTTTTAGCAAATATGTGTAATTTAACATAAAGCCCATTTAATGGGCTTCATTTTGATTTTAAATGTAATAGCAGAGAGAGATTGACTGGGGTTCACCTCAGTTCTCTTGGTCTAAACCCAGATTGTAAATGTCTTCACGAATCCAGGTCAGAATTGATATAGAGCACATAAGAAACTTCTTCTGAATTGTCTGAGGATATCTTCCATTCATACCATGTTCTTACTACCAGATCCACAGAAATAATGCTTTTTCATCCCTGTTCTAGGACTAATGGGTGATGAAGCAATTATAAAGCATCTTTCCACCTTTTAAAGGTTGCAGGAAATAAAACATCAAGGATGCAGACTTAGACCTGTAAAGTGTGACAGCTCATTCAGACTAGGCAAGCCAGCTTTTTGGTAGTCAAAAAAAAGAGATACTAGCTTTTTTCAACCTCCTTTTCAACCTGAGCACAGTCAGGTAGCATATGTACCTCGTGGTTGTAACCAACAAACAGTAATTGTGCTCTTTTGCTGACAAGACTAATTTAAGTAGCATCTGTGAACAGAGAGCTGATAGAGACAGCACTGTACTGTCCAGCACTGATACTCCAAAGGTTTTAGTGAACTGCCAAATCATTTGAGGTGGGAGTCTACATCAGGTCATTAAAAAGAGAATTACTAAACATGGAAATCTTACATCTCTTGTGATTCTGACTATACATCTGTTTCCATGTCATGTTCTGCTTCAAAGAGAGGTTGGGCAACTTTACAAAACCAGGAAGCTGCATCATCTCTTAAAACTCTGTGCTGCCACTGGAGCTAAATTAGTCTATACTCATTTCATTTTTCTGTCTCCTCTGCTCTATTAATTCTGAATAGGAAGAGAATATGATACATACTCCAGATTCATGTATTTTTTCCAGTGTAAATTTGATTTTCCAACTATGCTTGCCTTTTGTTTATAATACCTAAGTTTTGAAGCATAAAAGTCAATTTATACTTGCACTGTGCGGCTTGATTTTTTAGTGAAGTACGGTTGTTGCATACTTGAATTAGCTAATAGAAAAAAATAGGTTTGCACAGTTAGTCTCACCAGTACCACCTGCCAGTGCATTTCCTGCAGGGCAAATCAGATATGCTAAGTGCGCAAGCGAGTGATTTCTCCCTGCATGTATAAACTTATGACATTGCATTCCTAATAAAACTGCCGGCCAGTGGCATGTGGCATGAATGGCAGATAAATTGGTGGTGGTTTACAAGACTATCATGTGCTGTTTTCTAAAAACTGTCTGTAAAGTCTCTGCTTTGCAATTCTTTATTACGGGCTCTGTACATCTGCAGGGGTTTCTGTTCTGTGCAGTGAGCAGAAAGGCAGGCAAACAGTCTCTGAATCACCAAGACTGGGTCATCAGCTGCTCATCTGACTGAGGAAATAAAAAGGCAGGGTGCTCTAAAGTGAAAAGAAATAGCTTTTGACAATCCACTGTTGTGGAACACCAAAAATCTGTCATTCATATGACTCCTATAAACTGATTCAAAAAGCTAATTTAATGCTCAAATGAGCCTTGAGTACTATATGGCTGATCTTGAATCACATCTACCCTTCTGCTACATACTCCTGAAGTGCAAGACAAATAGATGGAAGCAGTGCCTACTGTTGCTGAAAACAGATTTTCACCTTATATTGAAGGTCCTCCTGTTATACAATTTTGTCCCATTACTTTACAGCATTATGGATTGCCTATTATTTTTAAAAGATCATTTGATCCAGTCATTGTGCTCTTTGCACTCAGAAATGGCAATAATTTTCTATTGTTTCCCTGAGAGAGTCCATACTGAATTAGTTGGTGGTGTCTTTTAATTCTATTCTATTTTGAAGTAGTGTACTTTGAACTTTTAACTACTGAAAAAAAAAGTTTTTTTCAGGTTTTTAAACCCACTAGCTAACACCAGAAAGGTGAGATTGCTTACAGTGTGTTTATTGATATAGCCATTAGATGACTGTGGTAGTGAAGAGAATTTGGCTGCATTAATTTGCTCAATTTGCTTTTATTTCATATTATTCAACAACATATAAAGAGCTAGAAATACATTTTAGTAATCCATTAAACTGAAATTCAGTATTTTTGACAATAAAAAAAGGAGAGAGAACATGACCTTAATTTGGAAATGGACCATGACAGAACTCACAAGTTCCATGTAAAATTTTATAATGTATTAGCTTACATTTTCCTGTCTACTTCATACATGCCTGTTCTCCTTATCATTCGCATACAGTGAATTAAAACTGCCAAATTTGGGGTGTTATAAAGCAATTACATTTTGTGCTTCTCAAAAATTTTTACTTTTCCAAGGGAAAATTGTCCACCTTACACTGTAATATAGTTTGCAGAAGCAGAATTCCATGGTGGAAGAATGAGTAGGCAGCAGCTAATACCTGTGTAGTTCTTAAAAAGCCTTGGGTACAGCCAGAGAATAAAATGATCTGCCAAATGATTTTGCATATTTCTTTTTCCAGTTGTTTAACAGTTCACTGCTTCACATCTAGCCAAATTCTCTGCAGAAAGCTTTTGAAAGCATTTTGAATTGTGAAATGCTTTCAGTGATATTGAAACCTTGGAACATCCTGGACAGTAGTTTTGTCAGATTGGAAACTGAAAATGTCATCATGCTGCTAAAGCATTTCATTATATTTGAATTGTTAAAGCTTTTGAATGAAGTCACAGTGCTACCTGTAAAGGTCTGATCTTGTGAGAGATGGCAGCTCTTATTTTCATTGTCTGATTCTGCTGATTTTAACTTACTTATGTTAGCTGTATATTATAAGTTAAAAAACAAAACAAAAACAATGACTAAGCCAAAACAGAGAGAAAGAAGTGCATTTCAGATATTCCCAGTGAAGCAAACCCATTCAGAACAGTCTTTTTTTTTTCTTTTTTTCTTTTTTTCTTTTTTTCTTTTTTTCTTTGTTTCTTTGTTTCTTTTTTTCTTTATTTTTTATGACTGAGTACTCATAACTGTAAAGGTCAAAGGATTTTCCAAAACTCAAAGGTAAAAATCCTGTAGTCAGTTACAAGACCTTGTCCCATTTGGCAATCTTATGAGTTAGTGAATTCACATCATTGCTGAAGTGATTTTTGTCTTTAACTTAACAGGTTGTTGCTAAAATATTTTTGTGTTAAAAAATTGGGTTTGGTCAACTGCTTGGAATAAAAAAATATAAATTTTTGCCATTAGAACAGTATATGTCTGACTTTGCTGAATGATTGTGCTTTAAAATCCCAAACAAGTATATTTTCAGTAAATAACCTCAGATACTGGTTCTTGTATATACTCGCGATCTGATTTCTTAATTATTTTTTTTTTTCACTTAGGTCATGCAAAGTAAAGTGAACAACAATTCAATTTATCATTTAGTATTTTTATGTTCATGTCAAAACTGAGATCCACAATTTTGTCCTGATAGAGTTTCTGAAACTTGTATGTCTGTCTAATGAGTACAGCATAGAACTGTGACTGCAACGGTAAAGAATCTTTGAAAATGGCCCCAGGCAGAGTGCACTGCAGTCACCGAATTCTGGAGGATCATGTACATGGGAGGATATAAAGTGCCATTGCCTGCTATTTTTGACATGTTTGAACAGGACATGATATATACCAGAAAAATAAATAGTATGCCTACACAGATTCAGACGAACAATGAAAACAAATGAGACATGAATGTAGTGATCATTCCCTTTTTATGATCTCCCAGCCCCAGGCAAGTTGTAAACCAAGTACTTCATGAATTGGATGTCACCTCTTTGTACTGAATAGCTCATGATAGTTACTTTTTAATCTTTAGTTTTCTTATTTTCTGAATTCATGCACATTTTGTCATCATATACCTCTGTGGTACCATCTAGTTATATTTTAAATGAACTACACCTTTCATTTTCAATGTGCCTACTTTGTTTTGATGCCCACTCTGAGAGGCAATCTGTAATCAACTCCTCTTCAGCTTATTGTCCTGTCTTTAATGACTTTAAAATCAATACTTGCATTTCTTTTGTCATCTTTATAGTTGGTAAGAGCCCTCATCCCTTCAGAAGCTCTTCAGAGAAAGAGTTTTAATATGGACCTTGGTTTCTCCTTGTTGTCTTTTTCTAGGTTGTTCTTTTTTTACTTGTCTTGGTTTAGAAAGACAGGTATCTGCCAGGGAAACTGGGGTTCCCCTTAGAATAGAGCATGTAAATTCCTCACCCCCGCCAAATTCTAATTTTGCAATTAACGGCTCTCAGGCAAAGATTTGGGAGTAGGAATAACAGCTTTTTGCTAAGGATATAAGAATACAAATGTGGTAGAAAAGAAAAAAAAAACAAAACCGCCCCACCAAACCAGCAAACAAACAACAATTTTGGAAAGCCTTGACAGTGTCAAAGCTACAACTTTGTTAGTCAGGGTGTCGGAAGCAGTCCAAAAGTGAGCTCTCCTGGAATGGCAGTTACGGCTCCACTGAGGCAGAAATGATCCAGTAGCAGAAAAAAAAAGGGTCCTGAGGGTGAGAAGGGTCCAGCCTTCCTCCGGTAATCGGATGAAGCAAGACCCTGTCCTGGTTTAAAGTTCCAGCTTTATCCAGGTAAGAATGGCTGGCTCCTCCCACTGGGTGGAGCATCTCACAATGGGTATGATAGAATGTGGGTATGTGTTGGGAAGGGGAAACTGCTTGGAGCGAGTGTTAATGGCCCATTATGGAGAAAGATAAGAACAATGCTCTACCTGATATTGACCGTTGGGCCATTATCAAAAAGCACCCGCCCCCAACTGTTTTTCAGCAGATGAAATTGAATAGACTCTATAACCCAGGACATACTGTAACTCTTGAGAATGGGAAGTTTTAAAGTGCGACTGAAAAAATTTTAGTTTGGTTTGTTTTCCTTATCAACAGTTCTTAAAATTCTATAATTTTTTAACTCTTTTCCACTATAAGAGAAAGAGAGAAATGTGATCATTTAAACTTTACAGGACAGATTAACAGGAAGATAATTTATGATCATGTGCACCCTATTTGAATTGTGTAAGTCACAGTGGTGAGAGGTTATTCAAGCTTTATATAGTGGAAATTAATATGAGCAATTTATTAGATGCATATTAAAGGAGCTTTTGTGTTAGTGCAATTGGTACATACAAATATTTATGTTGAATTCTAATGTTTCCTCATTGTGATCTAGCAGTTTGCAAAATGCTTGTGACTGGACAGTGCTCAGTATTTGTCAGTCACTTTTTCAGCCAGGAATAGTGCACAGCTAGACTGAAAATATATTTATACTAATTAATAACTGCAGATACTAAGGTACACCCAAAACCCAAGACAGTTTGAAGAGCTGTAGATAAAACAGGCCAAATTGCACTGATAGATGCAGCATTTCTGATGCTAAGTCTGAGGCCTAGGATGATGGTCAGAGATAAAAGTTTTAATATCATTTTGAATACAAACACTATTAAATTTGAGAAATATGCTGTCCAATGCAGCAATGGGTTCTTATGAGTTCGGATTTTTGGATGGTTTAGCCTCTCTGGAAGATTTACATTTTGCCTGCAGTTTAAGTCAGATCATCTGACCTTCCTTGGAAACTCATAACTCTGGAGGAGACTGATGCTGAAAGGAATTCGCATGTTGATTTTTTTGTTTTCTCTTCTCCAATTGCTGGTGCTTTTTTAAATATTCAAAACTTGGGTGCATGAAGGAAAAAAATTATTTTATATTTATTTTCTCTCCAACTTTGCAACAGATTCAAAACACCCTTACTATTGATGCTACTACCTAGTCCAAACAAACTGAAAATTAAGTGAAAGCTTCATTTTTGGGAGGCAGCACAAAGCCTGTTACAGAGCTATACATAATTGGGAAAAAAAGCCAAATATATAATTTTCTGTTGGGTCTTCTCCTTAGCATGCTAAACAAAAGAATATTTATCTAAGCTATTAAGATTCATAAATACTATCCTACAAAATGTATTAACTTCCTAGAGAACATTTACAATCATGTTCATGTCACTCCTTCCTTAAAAGTAATCACAGTAAAGTAACAAGCTTTGAATATTTCAAAACTAGGACAACTCATTCTAGATTAACTCGTCCTTCAACTGGTCTTAATGTAACCTGTATTTATCTTTTTTTATGAGCCTGAAATCGAGTATTTAAAGTAATAAAAGCCATACAAGAAGATTAGAAAAATTTGCATTCATACTAATCATTATTTCTAAGATAGAGATGTATTCACTCATGTAGAGCAACTATTTCTAACTATCAGGAAGTGAATGCTACAAGTTTTGAAATTGTATTATGCCCTTGAAAACTTCCTGTAGGTAAATTTGTTGTAAATATATATTTTAGAAACGGAATTTTGATTTATTTTTTTTTTAATGACCTGTATCCACTTCAATTAAAAAAAAAATCCTTAAAAGTGTTGGAGTCTCTCTTTCTTCAGCATCATCTAATTTTGGAACACAGTAGTGGAGCTTGCAAGGAGCCATTTTAGAATAAAAATCAGATGCAAAAATCTGTAGCTTTCATCTTTCTGAGTAGTTTGTAAACTCAGTTTTTAACCCTCCCTTTATCATTTGCTAAACTTGGGAAAAAAAAGTCTTTTTTTGCATTTGAGCACATTTCTTCTCCCTTAATTCTACAGCAACTTGTGTAAAAGTAAAGGTTGCTTCAAAGTGCCTACCTTCAACCACTCAAGTGAATGTGGCAAACCAATGAAATCATGAAGAATACACTGCTTCGAGTATGCATCATTTTCTCATACATATATATCTTCAATTCAGGATCTCTTAAAAAAGAGGATAAAAATGTACTAAAAGCAGTCAGTGCTGGATTGACTAGATTATCCTGCTGGGTGATAATACGGATGATGCCAAACCACTTATACAGGCAAGTGAATAAGAAATTCTGTCCTCTGTAAAGTGAAAACTATCTAGTGTGGGAGAAAGCATTGAAACATTCAGCTTGGAGACTAAGATATTTCAGCTGATAGAGCATGAAATTATCTCAGTGTGGAGGAAAAAACATTGTTCTTATATTGTGAGGTTTAATTAACTTTTGATTAAGTTTTTGACTCTTAAATTGAGCTACCTTAAACAACAACTTCAACTGAAATTTATGTGTTTACTTCATATGAATATATTCCAGCTGCAAAATTCTAAAGGATACATTAGAGATTTAAATGTTTAAAAAATTCTGTCATAATTAATTTGCATGCCCACACACGCGCGCACACACATGCATATAACTTTGTAAATCCATTCCTTTTATCACAGCTTTAACTTTTTTTTTAAGAAAGTAATAAGGTTTATAGCATATTTAATTGGAGGAAGGAGTAATAATTTGAAGTCTGATGGGTATCAGGCTGTAAAGATTTGGAATGTATTAAATATTACGTTCATGTTGGAGTGTTAAGAAATACCTAGTGGGAAAATTAACTACTGAAATAAATTAAGCATTCTTTCTGCATAATATGAAAAACATTCAGTTTGCAATTGTTTTCCAGAGTTGTACTTACAGCAATTTTTAGAACTGAAAATGATCTGCAGTTATCCTTTCATTCTCTTATTTGCAATAAGGAGGAGTTAAATAATAATAAAAAAAATAAAATTATAGTGAAGCATTAAGAAGGAGGAAAGCTAGTTTTTGGATGCTTTTCGTTGATTAATGTTGCTTGGATGTGAAGTAGTTGGACAAATTAAAAGAATTTATAGCACTTCTTTCTTCCCTTGTTAGGGATAAGTTACTGAGACAAGGGAAATAATGTTTGTGTGTTGAAGAGAAGAGAAGCATTTAATGGTGAGTGCCTCACAAACCTGGGTGACCTCACAGGTTTGAGAGATTTGCTTGTACTTAGTAGAAAAAATAAAGAAGTGTGCTGATTTCTTCTTCTTCTGCAGAAAGATAGGGAAAGACTGATAGCAGAAGGTTTTTCACTAACTCACCATAAGAATCAAAGAAATGGATCAAAAGCATAGGAGAGAAGGAAAGTTTTAAACCAAAGGAGCCTTCCTCACAGTTCTTTTTTTATCTAGACACAAAGAGTTTTTCTGGAAATAGTATTTCTGAGGAAAAATGCTATTGCATGAAATTACTTGGCTATCTATTATCCCATCATCTAAATGGAGCAAGAAGTTTTTATCATCTTTATAAAAATGGTCCCTTAGGTTTAGCTGTGATGAATTGAGCATCACAGCCTAATTCCAGACAGAATTTTCTTAAAAAGGATCACACAGTGTGCTCCTGTAGACAGAATGTGTTCTTCCCCTAGTGATGCAAGGGCTGCACCTAGGTGCTTTCTCTTTGCATCTCAGAAGAAATGGAAAATGTCTGAGAGGTTATTCTGTGGTCCCTCATTTAACAAGCCTGTACAGTATCTAATCATGATCAACCTATGTAGGTTTACTGGGCAGGGTAATGGCATTCTGTTTCATACAAAATGCATACAAGATAAATTTTAGAAAATATCAGTAAATGTTCAGTATTTGCTTTCCCTATGCTAAATGCAGTCTTTTTAGTTTTTAACAAAATAATTTAATTTCATTTTTCTATTTCTTTTCTCAATATGCCATAATATTTCTTTCAGTTTCTGTAGTCTCATTAGTGTTACTAATTTTTAAGATTTACTGTGCTCTCTATCTTTGCATGTTTTCATCTAAGATATTCAGAAGTTTTGACTTATTAACCATTGCTGCTAGCTGTACCTTGATCATGAGAATTAAACTACTTTCTTCTACTTTTTGCCACATTGCTTCTCTTTTCTGTCTTGATAGAGAACTTTTCATATTTACTCTTTTAACTGTCATTGCTGAAGACTTTTATACTCTTAATTTTCTCTTCTACTGAATACGACAAGCTGGCATGTAATTTGCATGAACTGCTTTCAAAATCTGCTTCTGAACATGACAGTCTACTGAGCTGCTGTCACAGGTAGAGTGTTAATATCCCTTCCCATTAAAGGCACAAACTGTGGAGGAAGCAGAAGAGGAGAGATGGGTTCAGACTGGTGGTAAAGCTGCTCCCCTTACACTCAAAAAAATAAGAAAACTTTGGCACAGCTCTTGCCAAGACTGGGTTTCTGGAAAATAAACATTCAAAGCAGGCAAATAAACTTTTCTTCCCAAATGTGATGTCATCTGAGAGAATAACAAAATAGATTTTCTAGATAAATGATAAGTTTCTGGATATCAGTTTGCCCATGCACTTGAGCACTGGTTGTGGCATGGGGGCTTCAGAGTCAGTTATTGTGTCTGAGATAATTGTGACTCATGAAAATCTGTTTTGACTACCAGTTCTACAAAGGAATAAACTCTCATTGTGTAGCAGTAGAAATTCAGCTAAATATATTATTTTTGGGGTTTTTGTAATAGTAAAATCTGCACCTGAACCAAGTGCATTGTGTCTAGTATGTTTGATAGGGATTTTTCTTTCATCTAATTATGAGCCAGATTTTGTTGCATTTTATCCCTTCAGCGGAGAAGGAAAACTCCAAGAGCTTTGGTGGGAAGAAGACGGTTTCATATGTTTGTACTCAGAAACTACCTTCTCTGACTTTTGCTTCTCTCAGTCACGGTTGTGATTACTAAGGCAAGCCTACGTTTTGTTTCATTTTGGTTCTTTGCACACAGATACGCACATAATATCACTGATTGGGTTAAACTGGTAACTACCATGCTGTGCTCGTCACAATATGCTGTGTTCTGCTGGTTTAACCAGTGAGTTACTGAGATCTTATCATGTCTTTGATCAAAATTCAGAAAGAATATACTATATATATATATATTTCACCTAGTACTACTCTCTCCATTGTGTGGTTCCTGTGCAGATTCTACAATATGTTTTTATTCCCCAAGATGTTTTACTTACGGCTCTTTTAAAACTAAAGACGTCTTTTTGTCTGTTACTTCTTTGAAATGCACTAAGCTGTCTTCATTTTCATTGAGTAATGAACTGTTAGGAGACACTGAATGCAGTGGGATGGGGTAAAGAATCAGGAAAGAAACTCCTAAAACTCATGAGTTGAGACAAAAACAATTTCATAATTGAAAACAAGCACATACAGTAATACAAATTCAAATTATAGTAACAAAAAAGTGAGGTGGAGACTGATTTCTTTTGCCATGCCTACAGTGATGACCAGAGGGAAATGGTCTTAAACTGTGCAGAGAAGATTCACATTAGATAGTAGGAGAATTTTTTTCACTGTTGAGGGGGTCAGGGACTAAAATTGTTTGTCTGGGGAAGTAGTGGATTCACCACCCTTTGAGGAGTTCAAAAGGCATCTGAACCTGGCACTGGGTGATCTGGTTTAGTGGTTTAGGGTTTACAGTACTGGTGGATGGTTGGACTGGATGATCTTAAAGACTCCTTCCAACCTTAATGATTCTAGGAATCAATTCTGTGATTCTATGACAAGCTCAAGCGGGCCAATGTGAATCATTCTAAATCCAAAACACAGTACTCTACCAGGTATTATGGGGAAAACTTACTCTATCCCAACCATAACCAGCTAGGATAGCCTACACAAATCTGTATAAGGATGGATAAAGTGGTTAGGAAAAATTTCAGTTCCTAAAATACTGTAGAACTCTTCTGAAATTTCGTTCACATCATTCCTGACTCAATGTAAAAGTAAAAATTATAAACTACACAATTAATTTTCTTGCTATGTCACTTACATAAATGAGAATCACATTTTTTTGGTCACTCACAGAACTTATCCTATATCGCAAAATACTCCAAAAGTTCTTTCTCTCTGTAAGTGAGCACAACATTTATAGAAAGACTGTGGGATGAGAATTTTGAGGAGCAGCCGTCTTGGATTCAAAGTGATAGCACAGTGTGTAAGAGCAAAATTAATTCCATTATAGAGCAGCAAATCAGTAAAAAAACCAAAAAGCAGGATTTCATAAGAAAAGGACTAAAGACTAACATAATGTAAAAGCATATAAATGCCAAATTATCCCTACAAACAATGCACTGCTTGCAGTCTGCTAAACAGAGAAAGCAGTAAACCTGATGGTAATTTCTGTTACAGATTAATTTAGCTAGAAATTCCTACCTGATCTCTATAGTAAATAGTGTGATTTGAAAAACATACTTTTCTCTAGTGAGATACTAGTAGTTTTTTCAACTTTATATAGGTCAGAATAGCCGGATGACAGATACATACAGAGATAAGTACTCACATGGCAAACAGAAAAATATTGGCCTTTCTTTCTTATCCTCGATTTTTTTTCTATACAAAGTGGGTTTTGCTGACAATGACTGTCTTTGTGTCTACAAGCTCACAGTTTGTACCTCATATTCCTCTGGGGACAGGTTCTGAAATGAATATTTATGGTTTCTCTTTACTGTAGTTACCACCAAGATACCTGATAGTCTACTCTCCCTTTTTTGAGAGCCAACCCTGTCCTGCAGTGTATCAGGAACAGCATCACCAGCTGGTCAGTGGAGGGGATTGTCCTGCTCTATTCTGTGCTGGTGTGGCCTCACCTCCAGTCCTGTGTACAGTTTGGGGTGTTAGGATACAAAAATGACACTAAGGTCTTAGAGAGCATCTGAAGGAGAGCCATGAGGGTGGTGAAGGGCCTTGAGGGGGAGCCTTATGAGGAGTGGTAGAGGCCACTTGGTTTGTTCAGCCTGGAGGAGGCTGAGGGGAGACCTCATTGCAGTTTACAGCTTCCTGAGGGGAACAGGAGGGGCAGGCACTGATCTCTTTTCTGTGGTGACCAGTGACAAAGGAACAGCATAAAGAAATGTCAGGGGAGGTTTAGGTTAGATATTAGGAAAAAAGGTTCTTCTCCTAGAGGGAGGCTGGGCACTGGAACAGGCTCCCCAGAGCAGTGGTCACGGCACCAAGGCCTACAGAGCTCAAGAGGCATTTGGTCAAGACTTTTAGTCATATAGTGTGACTCTTGGGGTTGTCCTGTGCAGGGCGAGGAGTTGGATATGATGATCCTTCTGGGTCCTTTGCTGCTCAAGATATTCTATGATTGTATGACTCATTACTTAAAGGAATTGTATTTGGAAAATAAAAGGACATTGTTTTCAGGTCCTTTTTTACATTTCTTTTCTGTTTTTTGTTTAAAATACTTATTTCCCTTCACTGGAGTCATCTGTTTCCACTTCTAAAATCTACTGTAATTCAGGTTCTTGTCATTATCTCTGAATTATGATATTTTATGAACATACAGTGTTTCAGGGTCTTAATTGATATGGTTACGTGGATCGTTGATGCCAGTTTGGAAAATTATGAAAAAGGCATCCCTTCATTAAACTGGATTACAGACTTAATCTAAAAGTTTGATTTAAATGTATCAGAGTACATTACATCAATCAAACATCAGGTGTTTCTGTGTTAGCATTTCTGATGATATTTAAATGCAGGCAATAAGGCTTTTCTTTTTGGGAAATGCTTAAGGAAAAGAGGGTGATTCACCTAGTTACCTAGCAGGCCTTATTTCTGTTGTTTTCCACAAATCCCCAATCAAATCTGCAACTCAAAATTTTCCTATATTTTTGCCTTGCTGATGTTTGCAGTTATAGCTCTATTATGCTAACTCCTACACAATTAGCTTTCATAGGGTTTTCTGCAGCCATTAAGCATCTTGACATCCATTGCTTGGAGGCATCATCACCCTTAAAAAGATTTGCACTTATATGCAGCAATCAGAGTGTACAGTATGAAATAATACAATGCACTAGACCAACTATTACATTGTAAAACATATTTTAGCTTTAGGTTCAGTCAATGTGCCCATGAGGGTTCTCAGACAATCTCAACATTGTGCAAGACTGCGCATAAAAATACCACCCCATGCACACACAAACTAATGCATACATAATTAAAATATTATTTCAGCCTTATGGAGAGAAAGGCATGTAGGACATGATACATGAGATTAATCTACTCTTCTACCACTTTAATCAGATAACTTGTCTACTCTAAATGAGAATTGTTCCAAAATGGGGAGAAGACTTGCTTGGATCAGTTTTTAGACAGCATAACTATGTGACTTTTGATTTCCCTACCTGTTATCTTTGTGTGGCTCTCTAATAAAAAATCATGCAAGTCCTAAATTTGCTTAGAGTCAAACCAAGGGAAGATCTGATTTTCCACTCAGACCATCCAGAGCTGAGGATAATGAGTCAGGAATATTAAGGACACCTGAAATTCCAGTAAATTCCATTTTCTAGGTCAGAGCAGTGTTTTAATTGTATAAAACCACATATCTTATCAATAAAAGATGATTACAATTTTCATCTTGAGATGGTAGATGTCATGAAAAAAAAGTTAATTTCATCAAGTCTGACTGGTAAAGCGCGACAAGAAGCTATTTAAATGTGAATTCCAGGGACACAGGTACAAATTTCTGAGAGGTAAAAATAATGTGATGCTATTATGTTGAAATTTGAAACAAATATATATATACACTTATCAATGGAGTGACATTTCTTTATACTGCACAACATTAACTGCATAAAAATTGTGAACATCTTAAACCATAAGCAGAGAATATTTGAAGTTATGTGTTCTTTTTCTGTGAGTAGAGAATTGCTATTCAGTTGATGAATTGACAAACTTTAGAAAGGGGCATGTACAACCAGCTTTAACTGTTTCAAAATTATCAGAATGTGTCAAAGTGGAAACTATCAAAACAAACTTGTAAAAATCAGTGATTATATAAAACTGCTCATTGTGCTTGCTTTGCTTCACTTGATAAATGATATCATCATATATCAACACTGATAGGACAAAACATTTTTTGGAAATGGAAGTCTAGATGGTTAATTTTATATCCATTTTTATTTAAATAATTATCATCACTTAAATCTGCAGTATTTACTTTATTTCTCAAAGACAAGGCAAAATAAAAGCATGAATATTCAGAAATAAGATCGCTAGATTTTTGAACCAGAGATGACAGCTGGATCATAAATGTTACAAAAAGATCAATTCATTTCTTATTTTAAATATAATTATTGGGAAGAAGCATAAGTATGGATATTTATTTGTATTTTTTGTTCAAGTCCTGCTTGCACTGCAACAGAGATCCTAAAGCTACTCAAAATTTTAATAAGCTAATTTTCTCCATCTTGCATGCTTTTAACACCCAGATTTGTGAAGCGATATTCAGTTCTTAGACAGACTGTAGTATTAGTGTAAGCTCTTTTATATATGATGCATGACATGGAGAAATTGACTGTTCTGCCCTGCTGTACAAGTTCTCCTGCTTGCAAGTAAGGACAGATTCTGTCGTCTGGTACTGAAGTTTAAGTTCCTTGGCCTCTGGGTAGTACTTCTGGGCTTATTTTGTAATGCTATGATTTCTTCACATCATCCCAAGGCTCATGGTAGCATCTCAGACTGCCCCCTTTAGATATGCTGCAAAAGAAACAGAATCAAATGCAGTGTCTGGTGAACACGTCATCCGATGCACTTCTCCCACACACATCTTTTTCACAGGCATCACAAGATGACAGCTTGCAGAGCAGGTGGGATAGCAACTCATTCTTCTGAGGGCCATATCCCTGGAGGACTGAGAAGATATAGCATGACTTCCAGAGTGCTGGCAGGTGTCCCTTACGTCGGTGTGCATGACAATGCCCTGGGACAACTAGCAGAAGTTGCACACCCACAGCAATCTCCTGTCAAGACTATGTATGCCGTCAGTTTTGAAAGTAGTGCATGTCCCTTTTTTCATGTAGAGAAACAAATATACATCCAAAAACATACTTAGTTGTCATAAACATTCTTTACTGAGAACTGCAACTCTCTTTTTTGTGGTGATTTGCTGCTATTTGCTGACAACTATTGCCATGCGAAAGTATTTCAGCCCATTTGCCAGGCTGTGCTATCGAACAGGCATAAGGGCATATTTGGTGAAGGGCTTATTTTTCACTGCAATGCCTGTTTCCTCCACACCAACAGATATCTAATCTCATGCAACATACTTCCTGGGGCAATATTCCTTCCATCTCTTTCTTAAGTCTCTCTTCCTTTAAAAATAAGTAAAAAATTCCTTATAGTCACCAGAGCTGGATTTCTCTTCTTTGATTGAGAGAGCAGCTAAGAATTCTAGTGATGACTGGGAAGTGAGAAGCACAGAAGAGAATACCTGTTCTCTAAAATCACTCATAAAAGAGTGATATAGTCATCCTCGATAACTTCTGTGCTCCTACTTCTCTCTTGTTTCGGTGAAGTCCCAGTTTCAAACCAGCACTTCAACAACTAGAATTTGCTTCCCAAATCTATCTTTGTTTTCAACAAGTTAAATTATTTTTTCCCAAATCTAGTAAGCCTATTTTGCCAAAGACAGTAGTTGGTAAGTGATTTCCCCATCTTTATCTCCAACCCAGGATGTTTTTCATCCTACTTTCTCCTTCTGTCCTGCTGAGGAGGGGGAATCAGATAGTGTCTGGATGGGAATTCAAACCTTAGCCAAGGTCAACAATGCTAATTCGGGTTTATTAAAAATCTAGTTGCATATTCTTCTGGTGGCATATGCATAGATTAACCTGAGACATTTGGTCTCTGGGTGTTCATAAGTATAAAATAAGCTACTGAATCATTCCTATAGCAGCAAAATCTTCCCTTGTCTTCCACATTTTACTGACACATTCCAAGTTATTTAAATAAGGGGTGGATTTGGGAATGGCAACGGCTCAAAACAAAATTCCTTGTCAACAAAACAATTCATCCAACACAAGATAAGGAAATGGTTCAGAAAGATGGCAGTCAACTATACTGTTTGTTCCAATGGTAGGTAGCTCCTGACTGTATTTTCCCAGTAGGAGGTAGCTTGTTGTAAAAACACCTGTATCCTAAGTGTGACTATTATTCTAAGGACTTGAACATATGCAGAGATCACATGGTGCATATTCTTCAAGATGCATGTTTGTAAGTGTTCATTTAGCTTTCTGAACCATGAGACTTACTGCAGAGGTCCAATGCATTCAAATATGTTGCCAGAAACAGTTGTTTTAGAAAGTAGGAGTTTTTTTCATCTGCTCAGGGAAATTAAGTGCTTTTATTGGTTGAACAAATGCAGCTTAAGCAGTAGTAGACCCTATTATTTGAGCTCTACTTGGTCTGGTCACAGTTGAGTATCTAAAGAAATTTTCCAGCTCATAATGGACTGTACTTTAAAATAATCTTAAGATGTCCAGAATAATCAACTAGAAAAAACCCTATGACTTGTTCCAGAAAACCATATTAGGATTTTTGGGGAAACCACATTCTGTAAAAAAACCAAAAACTACACAACAAATTAAACCGAATTATTTACCTTCCTGTGGCATTCTTTTGAATAAATGATAAAACTTCCCTTCAAAATTTGTAGGTTTTTCCTCTGTTATTCCATCAGACAACTGTTTTGAAACTTCTTTCTTTGTTGTATCTAATAAAAAGTAAATTCTTCCTGAGACATTTTTTGCTATGAAAAAATGATTGAAAAAAGGGCGAAGATTCCCTAGAATGTACTTTTTCTTAAGTTTAATAGGGTCATGAGTGTTTTCTCTGCCTCTTCATGGCATGAACAGTCTGGGGTATAAACAGTTTTATTTACATAGCATCATAGCATAGTTTCCAATTACACAAAATCTGCAAAGACAGCTTGCTTATAAATGCCTATGAAATACCACAGCTAGATCCTTGTTCCTGTAATAACTAACTCTTTCTTCAGATCATTCTAATCATTCTAATAAGTCTCTTCTACATCTGTTTCACATAAAATTCTTTTTTTTTCTCAGACTGTGTAATTACAGAGTTCTCATTCTAACAATTTCACTGAACATCAAGACTAGTGAAGTGTTTTGCATATCAGCTTAGTTATGCGGAAGGCATGCTTCAGAGATTGAAATTGTAAAGCCTGAACCACAAGAGTCTAATTGAATAGATAAGTTTTAAAAAAATCTGACTTCAGACAATCATATTAAATAATAGAAAGGGGGTAGCAAATAGCATAATATTACCATAGCATCATATCTTTCTTCACCTTCCTCTTGCTTTGCCCTAGGAAAATATTGGCATTCTGTTTCTGGTTTGTGGTTGGATTTTTTTTTGGATTTTTTTTGCCTGCTAAACTAAAATTAATGCCTGAGTAAGCTATGCTTCATGGTCATAATAATCACTTTTATTCTTGGGCTTGTAGTTCCAAACTTTTATAACTCTCTGTTGCAATTTCTTTTTTTTAAATTAGATTATTTTAATAGATGGGAACTCAGTTGCATAATCAACTATATTCCATTTTTTACCACACAGCTATTAAGAAAAAGGAGGGAAAAAGCTCTGAGTCACTACAACACTCGATATTTATTTTCCAAATACAGGCTAGGAATGTCAGTACTACTGGGATTGAGCTGAAAGGTTATTCAAGATTTCTTACCATGCTAACCTTTATTTATGAATGGAGCAGACAAACCAGTGAGACAATATGCAATTCGAGGTTTCTCACTCTGTATTTGTGACCTGTCCATAAGAAATTTCCTTGGGAGAATGATTGTCTTGTAAAAAGCACTAATTAGCTGCTGAACTGATTCTAGCATATGGTGCAGCAGAACTTTCACAAAACTGGCTTGAATAGAATGGTGCCATCTGTCTGGGTTGAGTTCAGCTAACAGTCTGTCAGATTTTGTTGTTTTAACCTCTTCAGTAATTAAAGAGAAATTGGCATGGACTGCTAAGAAAATGGAACCTCCCAAAAAACTACCAAACCTTAAGTTTCTGTGTAACAAAGACTCCTTGTGAATCATAAACAACTATTAGGGTTAATATCAGTAAAATCAAGCTAATACCATTTTCTCTCACATCCTGGAACCTAGAATTCTGATGTAAAGCTCAATGGGGTTACAGAAGATCACCTGGTTTCTGTGTTCTGGAACATTGACTAAAGTTATAAATACCATTTAATTTAATCTCCTTTATTATGAGTCCCTTATCATTTCCATTAATGGTAGCTATCTGCTGATGAGAAATATGGCAATTGAAATTCAAATTTAAAATTAAAAAATATGCTGAATATTTGTCTATCAGTAAGCAAAACATGCAGAAGAGATTTATTTTTTTACCTTGCTAATATCTAAAATAAATTTTCAACATCAGACATCATATAAATTCTTTCTTTCTTTAGGCCTAAACCTTAGTGAGATTCAGTCAAATTTCAGAATGAAAATAACAAGTTTGCATTTCCATGAAGAGTTTTAAACCCATGCCATTAGTCAAAACAGAGCTTACAGAGCTTATTAAAAATATGAAGTTTATTTTATAAAGCAGCTGCTAAAGCAGAGTTTTTACCTTAGTAGGGTAGGGGTAGAGAATTGTCTCAAGAATGAGAACAATAAACTACACATGACAATTCACTGATATTTTTTCCTCCAAATCAAAATCAGCTTCAATAATACCTGTTTACATTTATGCAGCAGCCAGTGAATGTTTTAATATAGTCTACTAAAAGGAATAATTTTTAAAATAATATCTTCAGTTAAGAAGGTCATACTCAGAAAACATCTCTCTACCTCCTTGAAGTATACATCATTTCCCAAGGATTTCCTAATCCCATATAGCTGCTCTTCTTGATTCAGAATTAGCTGTCTTGATCTGTGACTTTCTTTTGCATCAGAGCATGACACTCATTCTGTATAATGAAATTTTTGCAAATGTAGTCATCCTAAAATGTAAGATTGTAAGATTGTTTGTAAGATTACACACCCATTAGTCTTAAATGTCCAGCAAATTCTGAACACAACAAAGTCAATAAAAATCATGCAGAGACCAGAGAGGGGAATGTTTTGTTTCAGATCTTCCCATGAGAATCTGATAAGGCACAAAGACAGGGGTCTGGTCACACTGCTGGCCAGGTAGGCTGCTGGACACTGAGACTTCTGCTCTCTTGCAAGGATATCCATTTTCAAGCTTCAGAGAAGCTAGATTTTAATGTAAACTAATAAAATGAGAATAGAAAGACCTATCTGCACCCCACTTATTTAATCTCTGGTCATAGAAACATAGAATGAATAATAGAATTATAGAATCATTTGGGTTAGAAGGCGACATTGATGATCATCTAGTTCCAACCGTATGCCTTCAATAAGGTCTTCACCTTAATATTTCAGCAGTTTTAATTTAGCTGTATTTACATATGTTATCTCTAGGCTGTAGTAAACACCAATTTTAACTATCAGTCTACCAACACCAGTTTTAGACTACTCTTTTCAGAGTTCTTTCAAATATATTTTTTCAATTGAATTAATGTGCTCCCATTCTAGAAATTATAAGTAACCATAATGGATTTATTCTTCCTGTTTTCCAGTAGTGGTGAGAGTATAATTACACAACGTGAATTCAATTTTTCTTTTTCAGAAATAATAATAGTAATAGTAATAATAAGGATTAATGAGCCCTAGCACTGTAGACATTCAGCCTTTCATAAAATTCCATTAAATGAAATGTACTAATACTGATAGTGTACTTTTTCTAAAGCATACACATTTTTAAGACTTAGTGAGAATTTTAGGAATTATTTTTGAGCTAAACAAAGGTCATTTTAATTTCTCGTTGATACAGTAGAATACTGGAAACAATGGGAAATCATTCATAGTTAAAGCTAGTGAAATATTCAAGTCCAAAGTTCATGAAGGTAGGAAACTGTTTTCAGAGCCTAATTTATTTAAAATAAAATCTACTAAAATGCTGGTTTCTGACAAATATATCAAAGGTTCATCTAAAATTTACATTGGCAGTTTAAAAATAATATATAAAATTTCTCTGAGAGAAACATAGTATACGAAGAAATGGTCAAAGTAAACTATTAAGAGGAAACTACCAACAGTAAAACAGTGCCATCTACTTTGGATTAATGAAAATAAAGTTGATGAGCTAATTAAATCAAGAAATTGAATGAGAGGATAGAAGGGTTCATTAATATTTTGTTAAACATCTCAAAAATAAGAGTAACAGAAGGGCAAGGGAAATTTTCAAAGTGAAATGTGAGTATATCCCCCATCCCAAAAATCGAAGACCAAAATTAAATGGGATCTTGCTACTTCATTGTATAATTGGTAGCTGTTATGTGAATACCCGTACTTGGTTTCAACTTTCTCCTACACCATTTTCAGACAGCAGTAAAAATGAAATTGTAGTTTCTCACAAAACTCAGTTAAAACCTGTGACAGGTCTTAAATGGGGTGCTACTAAACTATTTAAATCTACAGAAAGCAGTCTTTAATCTTCACTACTGGAAAACTCTCTAATCTCCAATCACTGTCTTGAATGCTGAACCATTTTATGCAATACAGAACAAGAGCTCTGACACTTGAATGCTTCATAGAATTCCTCTAGCTTAACAAAGGGCCTGAGAACTGATAGGTTATCTCCATCTTTATTTGAGAACTTTCAATATTGCCTCATGTCACGTTTTGAGATATGAGTTTGCTGCCTCTATTCAGCTACTGCTTGGATTCTTATAACTGAAATAGTGCCAAACCCAACTGTCTCAAAAACAGTTTCTCACTGCACCTCATTTCTTGGAGTGTGTTGCACTGTTACTTGTGTAGTTCCACCTGTGCAGTAACCACTGTAGTGCTGGATATTTTCCACTACTGACAAGCACGGGCAAGATGCTGAACAAGTTGAAGCCCCTGCCTAGAAAACCTATTTTGGCCAGATAAAATGCAGACAGTTCAAGAAAACATCAATAGGGAACTTGTGCATTGGATGTCATTGTAGTAACAGCAACACTAAAATCCGCAAAAGGAAAGTGTGGGACTTGGAGAAAAGATGTTACTTGAGTTGGTGTGAGGAATTCTTGAATTAAAACCTATATGAAAGATATCCTCATATTTTAGATAAGCTAAACCTTATTCACACTCCAGCTATTTTGGAACCACTAATTCGTCCTCAGAATTATGAACCTGAAGAATGTTGAACTCTTGATCGGTGCAGGACCTTGGAGAAATGGAAGCTGCTTGATTAGTGTTTTATTGTTCCAATCCCAATTTAGACAATGAAGTAAATAATAATGAACAAGAAGTTGTCTATGTAAGTTGATAGACTTTGAATTCAAATGAAGAAAAATCCACTTTTGGACTTTTGAATGTTACTATAATTCTGTGATGTGAAAATCAGTCTTTCATCTATTTTTCTTTTGAGAAAACTGCCTCTGGGAATACATGTTAAAATTTGCAAAAATGGCTATGAACTTTGAAATGCAGTTGATAACTTACAGGACATTTACTACATTATTTTGAACTGTATATTTCCAAATGTAAATATACTAGTTTAAAATACACAATTTAAAATCTTTTGAAGTGCTTTTACTTTTGTAGCTTACAGCTTGACCCATAGTGTTGTGTTTTTGTTTTTGATTTTTTTTGTAAAATCACTTATTTATATGCAAATTTAAAACACTTATGGAACAAGATACACTTCAGACTCCTAAAATTCAAACCTTATAAAATTAATATGGAGATAGCCTTGCTGATTCTGTGGTGGCTTAGAACTAACAAATTTTTCCCTGATCCTCAAAAAGGTTGAAAATTCTGTTGTTTGTCTGTGGTGGAAGTAACTTTCCAGGAAAAAGTGAGAAAGACTACTAGCTCCTCAGCACTGTGTCTGTTTGAACAGGGGAGCTGACACATATCTCATCAATTATTGGAAATCAATACACTTTGAACCTGATAGAGAACTGTGCAAGAAGAGTCCTATGTAAACCACTCAGGTTTCTTTTGCATTAATGTGACCAAAATAGATAATTCTCTTTTAACACATAAGCTAAATGTTCCTTTTGAGATCTGTCGTGTTTCTTTCAAATGTCTTAAAGCAAGTAAGTTTTTTTAAACTGCCCCACACACATTTTTTTTCCCTTTTTCCCTTTTTCCTTTTTTT
>VZDJ01007755.1:42479950-42669589 GCA_008694505.1 Cyanoderma ruficeps
AATACTTCCTTAACCTTTTCTTAGTAATAACAAGGGGAAATAACAATTCCCCAGATTTCCTTTATAAGCGAAGGGAAAAAAATGTTCAAAGCAAACAAAACCACAAGATGAATAAGGAAAATCAATTCCACATACAGAGGGGTAATCTTTGACTTTCCATTAAATGGCATTTATAAGTGCCTAAAGAGTCAAAAGGGATGATCAAAAAGAGATGATAATTTTTTTTCCAAAAGTAGTGGAAAAGAAAAATGAAAGGAATAGGTATAGATAACACATTTTTTCAAAGCAACATCCCTGTTCAGTTGACACATTTTTCAATGGAAGAAAAAAATTAGGCAGGAGAATCTTTGAAGTGTTCTTGTGTTTTCTTTTCATCAATTTTTTTCTATTCTGAATGGCTTCTCATTTTTGTAGTCTATGACCTGTTTATACATGTAAGTATTTGCTTCTTCAAAAGGAAATTGGTAGAAATAAGAACTGGTGTCACTAAGAGGAAGACCTGTGAATTCTATTTAATAGCAAACTACATATGTTCACTTTCCTAACTGTACAGCTGGAGAACAGATGCTTACAATTCTTTGTACTCTCCAGTTGTGGAGTAGGACTCCAGGTATAAACCACTGAAAGACAACTTTATTTTCAATGAATATTGTATGTGTTTTGGAAGCAAACAAATTTCTTCTCACAGTCAGGGCTGACAGTAGGAGTGGGATAAAAAGATAGAAATCTAGGCCTCTTTCCTCTTTTCCTTTTAAATTAAAATGACTTTTTGCCTTAGAATAGTCTACTGTGTGAAAACACACCAAATTAAATATTCAAGGGAGTCTGCCATACTTTCACAAGTAAAAAAATTATTTTAAAACTTAATTTGAGAGAGGTGGGTTCAGAAATTAAGTGTTATCATGTCAGTCATGATCACTTTTTACTTTTTATCATTATTTAGTATTTAATTATTTATTAAATATTATTTATCAATATTTAGTATTGCCATTTATTACCTAGCATTTTGTTCTTTGACGCTAAAATACTCTTGTTTTGTGTGTGATGATACCATAGATAGTATGAAATTATTTCCTTGTCATTCTTCTTAAATTACATCTAAAACAGTATGTGCATGAAAATTAGTATTTTCTTATAGTACACTGATCTGAATTGCTACTTATTAAGGCAAATAATTTTCAATTCTTTTTCCTGTTTCAATGGACTTTTTTTTTTTTTTTCATTTGAGGTTAGGTTGGAATTGTCATGACAGAAAACTAAAAAGAGAGATTTGTTTGAAGTCAGATATTTAATAGCATTAAACCTTATTTTGAAACAAAAAATAAGTTCAAAGTTGTCTTTAATCTGTTGGAATAATTAATTGTGTTTAAAATGCAGTGTATGGATGCTACACACAGAAACTTTGAGTCACTGGTTCTTGCTAACTTTTTTCATGCAGTAGTGCATTATTCTAGCACATATTTTGAAGGAACTGAAGAAGAGCTAAATGGAAAGCTGTTAATCTTAAGTCAAAACATTTCTGTATGTGTGCACATGTATTACATAATGGACATACAGTCTGGAAGATACTTAATGATTATGTTCATAGTTAATTAAGTAAGACTCAGTAATGAATATGCATACAACATTTATTTTCTCATCAAAATAAGGCCAAAGACCATTAATCTACAGCCACAGTAGGGATTTTTACACCTTCAGCATTTAGCTTGTGCTTTTACAGCACATTTTTTTGAAATGTCTTAACCTTGTGCATTGCCAAGATTTCTTCTTGAATCTTTTCTCATGAACAGTTCTTTGTCAGCCTCATTTCCCATTTTAAAGTCTTACACAACTTTTTAAGATCTTTTGCTTTTGCAGGTTTAAAAAATGCAGTTTTTCATTATGTATTTTTTTCCATGTGATAATTTATGGAACAGCTTACATCCCTCTTACACATCCTATTTGCATTCTTTTGCTTTTTCCCACTTTTTTACATTCTTTACATCACTACTTCTGCTACCTTGCCTTCAGAGAATAATTCCCCAAGGAATTGTTGAGCCTGCCTGATACTTCAAAAGACAACGCTGTGTTTTGAAAACTAAACAAGATTTGTGTTCATGGTTTCTTGTAGGACACTATCATTTGGAGCATATGGAATTTATCAAATTAACATGATGATACTAAAATATATGTTTATTATAAATGATCATTAAAAAGAGTTAAAGTCTGGCTGAAAACCATGTAGTTTCCATTCTTTACTTAAATGACAGAAGTTGAAATGTTTTCGATAGATTAAAAACCTCCTTGTAGAATTTAATGCATTTTTAGAGAAATCAGGCTCGTGAAGGAGAAGGGACTAAAGTTCATTGGAAAACAGTCTCAATATGGTCTAAAGTTGCAAATATTTAGAGTGTTTTCATGAATAGAGGCGTGGTGATGATGTAATGGCATCATAGGGGTGGAACGCCTGGCTACATGTCTGTCTTGAAAAACAGGTAATTGAGCTCAGGACAGACCTGCTTATAAACGTTAGAAAAATCTTTAGGCCACAGCTTCTGATCTTCATTTTTCCTTAAGTTTGCATTTCTTTTAAGCCTCACAATGTTTAATACAAATTTGGAGGGCAAAGATATTTTTCTTCATTTTATTACTAAATTTGAGAGGTCATGACTTTGTTTTCTTTTTTTTTATTTAGTGCAACAGCACTTTCATTTTTCATTAATGCTTTTGTTTTCTACAGTACAAGAAATAGGAAGGGCTTTAGGGTTTCTAACTTAAAATTGTATGTCATAGATTCCTGTATTTGTTAAAAGAACAGCACATATAATTCTGAAATGAACTACAGTCAGTGAGCATAGGGTAATCAGCCCCCCTTCATGAAAAGTACCCAGAAAGTGTCTGAGGAAGATTGCGGGAACAGAAAATCAAAATTCCAAGTAGAAGTTTAGTCTGTTAATCTCTAAACTACTAATTTGTACTTAAGGCATTCCTGGAGGAGAATATGTAACAGATCCTACTGAGTCCCAAGACTCCTGGCAAAGAGTCTGTTTCAACTGCCCAGTAAAGCATGGAAATAACACATCCATTTCTTTTGATAGATGTTCTCCTCTCTTCTTTGTACACAGTGAGACAGATAATATGGTCCCATGATTCCATCCCACTCCTACCTCTGTGGAGTTTTCTAAGTTGTTTTTAGAAATGAAGTGCCATTCCAAACTTCTTTCTTGTCTAGATGACTGATATGATACTCAGAAGTCCAAGAAATCCTCATTGTACAGTGGACAGAAATTTCACTGAACTAATTTGTTAAATGTTGCATCTCTCAGACCCTGACTTCTGTAATTCTGATACCCCTTGCTGACTGCTTTCACCACAAAGCATTCTTAGACTCTGCTGGAAATTTAACACCCAAATGTTTTAACAGCAGCCATTATGTCTTTTTGTTTTGCCATAAAACAGAAGGCCTAAAAACTACTGTTACCTGCTTACATCCATTTAATTCTCCTGAGTTTTCTGTTAAATCCACCAGTAAAAACTGCCTCCCTTTTGGATTTATCTGTATAGATAGATATAGTTCTATCTGTAGATAGAACTGCTTCCCAGTTTAGGACATGATTTGTTTTTTCATATTCACAACAAATTCCCCCTATATGATAGTGCAAAGTGTTTTTTTTATATTCTTCATTTTCCATTTAGTTTTGGTGTAGTTAAAAACCTCATATTTTATTACCATTTGCCATTACTCCTCTGGTTGGAAAAGCTTTTGTCATTGCCCTTTGATAAAACATTTTTCATGGAAAGATCACTTGAATCCTGCCTGTAAGATTATCTCAGATACACCTAAGTACAACAGAACAATAAATCGAGTTTGGTAGCAAACACATATTAAAATTGGGAGTTTTGAGATGATGCAGGAGGAATAATAGAAAAAAAGAAAGAAAACAAAACCCAAACTTAGGTGTGGAGGGTAAAGAAGCTGCCAGCATCTTGAATTCCTGAAATGACAGGAAGCAAATCATGAGGTGAGCCCACTTGGTCTGTCCTGGCATCCCTGATGCCACAGACACGTCATCAAAGTCTTGGTCTAATCCTGAAACCTAAGAGACAAAACTTACTACTACAGTGAGTTATATAGACTAAATGGTCTAATGCCATCCATCACATCTTTTCTGATGCCCTACTTCCAGCTGGGATCAATATTTAAGGCTTCTGCAAAAGTGAAAGAAACAAACATTGTTTATTTGACTAGTTATGGATGGAGACAAGGGGGAACTTTTGCCCTTTGCTGGCAATCACTAAATCACTGAATCTTTCGTTGTTTCATGGTTTGATTCCTCTATCTTATCATCAACAAACACCACTAGCACAACATGAGCAAATCTAATGTTTTCAATGGTATAAAAGCTTCAGGCTGTCTCTTGCTATTTGTATTTTATTATCTCACTAAACAGTGTACAGAAGATGTACATCACAAACATCTGTACCTCTTCTGAAAGACTTTCAAATCCCAATACTGGCCACGTTTAACAAGATCTCTTAATCCAGCATGTGGCAGCCCTACCTAATACCCTTGGATGGAAATACTAATTTGGTTTTCAGCAGAAAGTATTGTGTCATAAGTTACTGTTACTCCAAGGTACCAGTTCAGTAGTCGCACTTACTTGTTCACTACTATGGTAAGCCTGGCTCAGTGGTGACAGAGTACCTGGAAACAACTGCACGTTCAGGAGGGAATGTAACTGATTCACAACAACCTTGAAATTGTAACTTTTTCCAGTAATGTTCTAATTGAATGAGAAACTAGTGTGTGGCAAAAGTAATGGGTTCCAGGGTTGGTCCAAATTATGATAATCTGTGCATGTGTCCTAAACCCATCCCTTCCAGAACAGTAGACCCTGAACTGCCTCATTAGTACAGACCTGTCTTTCCAATGACCTTGTATTTAGTGCTTTCCCCAGTCCAGCTACCAGTTATTAGGGGGATGATATTTAAGAAGATGGTGTCCACTACATTTTAGACCTTCAGATATGCAAAAAAAAAAAAATCTGAAAAAAAATCTGAGAAACTTGTGTAAGGTAAGGAAATTAGGCTAAAAGCTTATGGTTTTACCAATTAAGCTACAGTAAGCTACTGTCAGAAAGAAGGGAAAAAAGATAGAGTATTATTGTTGTTGCTAGTTTTATTTTTGGTTTAGTTAGCTACAAGAAAATGTAAATCTAAATAATAGACACAATAATACTAATAAGAGTAAGGGCTAATATTATTTCTGTACCACTGCAAATCTTTGTTTAGAGCCAACACAATTCAATATTTAAGAAGTGACAGGAAAAAAATAGCGTAAGGTTTATATTGTGTAAAAGACATCTTTGAGGAAGTGCTTTGATACTCTGCACTAAAAGTACACTGTGCACCCTGGAGTCTAATGCTAAACTTAGGAACATAAGCTCATATTGCAAACATGAAATAGCATTAAATGATTTTATTTCTTTGGAAAAAATTGCCTTGATTTCAGTATCTATAACTTTTGTCTTCATTTTTACTGTGGTGCTTTTGTGACTTCATGGGATATGTTTTATATTTAATATTTCCATAAAACCATTTGGTTTATTAATTTTTTATCATTCCCCATTAAGGAACTGGCTGCAGGTAAAATAGCAAATGGCAGAGACGTGTTAAATATCATCAGATGCATGGAATATCTGGGAAGAACCATTAAAAAGGTTTTAAGCCAAAAATTTGAACAAAAATAATTATTGAACAGGTTTATGAACTCACTAGTGGTGTTGACAAACACAGAATCATAGAATATCCTGTGTTGGGTGGGACCTAAAAGGACCATTAACTCCAGCTCCTGGACTGGCACAGGACAATGCCAAGAATCACAGACCCTGTGCCTGACTAAGATGGTTTCAGAAATGATTGAGCAGGCTTTCTTTTGGTGAAGCTTGTGGGAAAAATGATAAAATATGAGATAATTAGATCTGTGAGTTTAAAAACTATTGCAAAACTGGGTTATTCTTCCAAGGAAGCACTGTAAAATTGTACTTACTACCTTTCACTATTCAGTTGCTAACCTACTGACACATTTTTCTTATTGTCTGGGAGATGATCAAGATTATATAAAGCTATTGCTTTCCATTTTAGACAAACAATGAACTCTCCTTACCCTTAGTAATTTACCTAATTTAATCTCAAATACTTTTTCATTTTCCTCACACAGGTTCCTTTAAGGTAAAGGAATTCAGAAATTCCGGGAGACACATTTAGAAGTCTCAGAAAAGATGAAACTGTCTGCCACTTGAAAAGCTGTTCTCCACAATTTTTTGAGACAGGGCCTTTCAGGAAAAAAATTTATGATGTAAAAATATCTTTTGCAGCGTGATGACTTAGAGCATGTCTAGAGTAAAAAGGAGTTCTATTCCTTCCAAATCATTCAGGATTTATGATGCAGCTCTGATTTTCCCAAGAGAATTTTATTGTTTATTTTGTTATACCCAAGAGGAGATTCTAAAGAAGAGAGAATTTAATTGGAAATATTTCTTAAAGTTGGAAAAAGTACCAGCAGAATGTCTAGAAAGGAAATTTGTTTTCCCCCAACTTTTGTTGATAAGTTAATTATTTAAAAATAGAATACACAGAGATGATTTAGCCATTTGTTGATATATGTTTCCAAGTCTTAATAACAACCCAATTCCCAATGGAAAAAGTAGGAAAAATCCTGAGCATGTAGCTCCCACTGAAATCCATTTTTAGATGCTAGGGATTTTGTCTATATCTTCACCAGGAGTCACAAATCATGAATATTTATGACTTACTGAAGAAAGTTGAAAGTATGATGAGATAAAATATCAGTATATTGAAAAGGTATCTTAATTTTAAAAAGAAACCTTGAAACAGCAAACTATCAAACCATGAAGAATAATAGTAATTTTGTCCCCAACTTGGACCTTAGAAGATACCACCTCTATCACAGGAGGTTCTTTTTAACGGGAACATGTAAAGGTTTTAAAAATTACTTTTTTCCCAAGCAAATATAGTAAAACTAGCTAAAAAGAAACATAAGCATCAGGCAAGCATGGCGCTGTTGAGCTGAACTTATTCAGTGGTCCAAGTGATCCCCTGTATCAGGAAAAACCTTTGAACTCCCTCTGCACAAATGCACCTGCAGTAACCGAGAACTGCTCTATACGTCTCTCCAACGACTTGACATTGTTGAATCCAGGGAAACTGCAACACTTGCTGCAGCCAGCCTCAGTATCAGGCTGTAGACAGCATCTTGGCACCAGTGTGAAGTTGCTTTACCTCAAGCAATTTGCTTCTACGTGGTGCTGGGTGGCCAAGCAATGGTATTCCACCAGCTACTACTGAGGGCTTTTATGCAGATGTCAACACAAGCTGCCAATCAAACCAGTCCATGATGATATCCCAGTGTATGTTTCCAAAATGCTAAGGTATCATTCTCTAGCCACTTATTGATCCGTGGCCGGTATCTAGGCTCACCATAGCCTGTTCTTTCTTTTCATGCCCTGTTGGATCTGGTTGATTATACCCAGGGGTTGTGTCTATCGTTGTCTCAGCCACAGCTCATTATATTCTATTATTAAACACAAGAGGAAGGCAAGTACCCATGACAGGAGCTTTTACCTATTCAGACCTGACTTTGAGTGCCATCCTGAGGAAAAGGCAGTGAAGTTTCCAGAGGTGCTCTGTTAGAGCATTTCAGAACAAGAATTTGGACTTTCCTTGGTTGTATCTCCAGGGTGACAGTAAAAACTTACTTCCCTGTCTTCCAAAATTAATAGGAATACTTTGTTCTGCAGGCAGTGCCAGGGGGAAAAAAAACCCAGAAATCAAACACTAAAACCCAAACCTGCATGTCCCACTAATAACACCCATCAAAACACCTGGATAAAATATTCTTCATACAAAAAAAACAATTTCAGCCACTTCGTAAAAGCTTAACAAAACAGGATGCAGGAACAAAAAAAGAAACCCTATCTTTTCCAGTTGAAATTTATAGGCAATGAGGCAATGAGATGGGTTGCTGGACTCATTGCAAAAGGTATGAGATTCATGTTCCCAAGGTTGGGACCTGCAGCTGTTCTGGATCTCTGGTGGCGCTGTTGGATCCACCTCAGCCTGGCCCTGGATACCATCTACTGAAGTACAACAGCATTGTCATGTTGATAAGACATTTGCACAATGTTATTTATAATATATAATGTATTATAATATCTTATTTTTTAATAATATTATATAATATCTTATTTTGCTTCTCTTTTGTTGTTCATTAGGTTTTAGTGGGAAATGGAATTTGTCTTGGGCAGCAACTCAAAACCAGTTAAAACATCCAATGCTATAAAACATTGGGGGAAACTAGCAGTAGAGCTTTGCTTTGTTCTGACTCTAGCAAAAAAAGACATTAACAGTCTCAATCAGGTCGTCCAGGGGTGGACCAGGAGACACCAGAAGAAAAGTGTCTTTTGTTTGAGATTTTTAAATTGAAGTGTCTAGGAAAGGATACTGGGAACTCAATAGTTTTACCTTATTGTGTTTAAATATTTATTATCTGTTAATATACAGTTAGAAGATAAAACTTTCTCTGGAGAAACACTTGTGTGCTTTGCACTGTTACCTTCAGTTTGTAGGCTGTGACATGGACACAAACCCTTTGCATGGTGTTGCTGCAGGGTGAAGATTGTCTTTCTATGTCCTTCTGGCTGATTGCTGTGGATTGGGCTGTACCTCTGTTATTCCAGGATGTAAGATTTTGCAACTAATACCCAAGCAAAATTCATTAGAAACAGATTAAGCAAACACAAGGACTGTGGGGATATTGCACTTCCACAGATAGACCATAGCTGAAGACAGTCCAGAAAATTACAGATGCTATGCAGGGATGAGGAGGAATCACAGCACTGGAGTTCAAGAAGCATTTAGAGAAGCACTTGGGCAATGCTCTTAGGGACAGGGTGGGTTACTTGGGACTGACCTGTGCAGGAGTTACTTTGATGATACTTATGGATCCCTCCCAACTCAGAATATTCCATGATCCTATGTCTCCTGTAACTCTTCAGAAATAAAGATATTCCAAAAGTTGTAGCTCCAATATTTAGAAAATAAAATAAGAATTATCTGTAAATCAGTTAGCCTAAGTTCGTTTTCTTACAGAAAAAGAGACAATGTAACTGATTCTCTGGCATCAATCCTCAGTTAAACCTATCCAAAATTTTGAAGTGTATAGGTCCAAGTTCTTTGAGACCAACAGATTTGTCTTAATTTCTCTTGTTCTTTACCAATGAATACAGAAACCCTTGTCTAAATGTGTATACAGAGTAGACATAATAGAGATGTTGGATTTTTCAAAGAGAAACAAATTCCTTGGTGGCACTTGTTGAACAAAGATGTTCAACTAAACAAGTCAATCTTCATCTATATTTCTGAGGAAAAATGAAATTTAATGCTAAAATAGGAGAAAGGGTCACCCTCATCAGGCAGAGCCTGGAATGCCTTGGCTGGAATCGAAATGGCTATTTTCCCCACTAGAGATTGTGCCCTATTGATGTATTCTGTATAAGGGATATGGATATTGCTGACACCCAATTCTAAAGCAGCTTGAAGACAGATTCCGCTCTGATATGGACAAGTTTTTGCAAATGTCTTTGGTTACTGTGGTGAAGAGACACAAAGTAGATAAAGAGTAGTAGCTTTCCTGTTAAGCTTAAACCAAGAAATTGTTTATGAGGTTGTCAAGACCCTATTATTTAGGGATTCCTCTGCCTGAGTTGAGGTTCAAATGAATTCATATACTGCAGTCAATAATATGGATTTTATTTAACAATAAATGTGAGGCAGAGAAATTAAAAAGATAGGGGAGAGACAGAGAGAGGTCTCCTTTTTTTTTCTTGACAGGAACATGCAAAGGAGTAGAAGTTATTGTCAGTCATCTAACTAATTATATCAATTAATTACTGGTGTGAATTGATTGCTGAGACAATAGTTTATGACTAAATTAAGATACTCTTGTAGAATTTCCAATAATTAAGAGAAAAAAAGACAACATATTTCCAACATAGTCATATGCAGTGTAGTACAATGAGAACCACGAATGCAAGCAATTTTCTATCATTCATGCCAAAATATCTTAAAAATGGTGAGGATGTCAGAAGTAGCTTCCTCATCATGAACTCTGAACATAATTATGAAAAAAAAGAGAAAAATATTTCCTTGATTCTTTGAAAAGACAGATATAAAGCTGATCTTATTTCTGTAAATGGCATTGTCAAAAATATAAAGAAATTGTCTCTCTGATACTTCTTTTTGCTTTTAAAGAATACTCAGAGTTGTTGAGGTTGAAAAGAAAGCACATAAGCTGTAAAACAAGCCCTAGTTTTGTGCCTGAGATGTTTTGGTTTTCTGAAATTCTTTTCCCAGGGAATTTTCTGTAAACAAGAGAAGTGTTTTTGTTTTAATGTGTTTTGAGTGTACTTTGTTTTAATTCCTTTTCCTAGGAGGGTCTTCTTCTTGATGTCCCTCTGGTCTGACCAATGTGAGTGAAGAGGTTTGTCCTTTTGTCACCAATCAAATTAGTCTGTGTAAAATAGTATATAAGGGAGACACATCCCAAAAATAAAGGAGTCATTTTAAGCCTTCTGAAGTTCAGAGTCTCATGTCATTGTGCATCATAGGAGAGTGATATGTTCTCTAAATAAACATATCGGAAAGACACCCATCAAAAGCATGATCATTTCCAAGTGTGAAGTTGGAATTTAGACTACTACAGCCTTAAAATAAAGTCTTTTCTATGTATTTTGGTTGCTCTGTTGTATCTTCATCGATATCTCCTGGTTAACTATTGGCAATCAGGATTCACAAGCTTCCACTGTTTGTTCCTGTTCTTGAATTTTTGAAGAACTAAATTCACTTATGTTTTTGCCAGCATGAAAGCTGGCTTGATGCTGAGTTTGATCTTCAAGTTTTGACATTTGTTTTTGTGTCATACAGCAGCAGGAAACCTGACTTGTTTAACACTCATCAGACAATTACAGTGAAGTCAACAGTCTAGAAACATCAATCCAGGAATTCAAGCTATAATTCTGCTCTTTATCCTCTACACTACTACCTCATGCACTCTGCTGTGCCATTCCATACTGCATATAATTTTCTGCTAAGAAAGTATAAATAATTACATATAATCATGTTAGAAGCACACAACTCAGTTCCTGCTAGTAGTTGTGGTAAATATCCAGTTGTTACTAGTTCATATTCTGTGTCCTTTGAAAGATGTTTTGGGACTTTTTGATACCAGACTAACTAGATGTTGTCATTCATTCTTTGAAGTACAAACATCTTGCTCATTAGCTGTTTGTCTTGCTACTTAGGAGTATGTACTTGTGTTGATTCTGCACAGCCTGGTTTTTGGAATCTGGGGAAGGCCACAGAGGGGGCTTCTGTGAGAAGCTGCTAGAAGCTTCCACCATGTTGGACAGACAAAGCTTCTGATGGCTCTGAAAATGGACATGCTGCTTGCTCAATTAGAAAGGATGGTAACTCCTCTGTGATGAAGTATTTAAGAAGAAAATCAAAACAGTACACAGGCATTTGGTTTTTTCCCAGGGGTGGTGAGGTGCTGTAACCAGGGGCCATCCCAGCACAGCGAGCAGCAATGCGTGACCATGGCTGCCACCGTCTGAGCACAGCCTGCGGCAAGCCTTGTCTGCCGTCTGCCTGGCTGCCCCTAGCCAGCTGTGCCACAGGCAGAAGTGAAGGGGAGGCAGCAGTGGCTCCTCCTTCCTGGTGCTCCACGTGAAGAGAGGCATTAAATAGTGCCAGCACCATAGTGGCCGACACTGCACGTGCGATGGCAGAGGGGCTGCCTGTCTGGCAGCAGAAACATGGGGAGCAAGACCCCGATGCAGAACCTGGACATAATCAACCTCTTGGGCCTACGGGATCCTGCAGGAATCTGAATTAGTGGAACTTGTTGACAATGGTACCTACGAGCACCAGTTTTGCTTCTAGTCAGAGAAGGGGAGGAAGNGCTTTAGGCTTTTGCTGGCTTTCGCTGCTTCCATTTTTTTTCCCTCTTCTTTTTTCTCCCCCCTCCCCGAAGATCATTGGGCCAGCTCCGGACCTGACCTGGGAATATCTGGGGATCTCCGGGGTCCGTGAGAGAAGCTCTGCGCCCTCCCTTCACAGCAACTGCCTGACTACCATCTGGGTCTGTTTCTTTTCCCTTGTGTTGGGAAGTGTTTTTTTTCCTTTGTTCATTGGTCAATAAACAAGTTTTTTCCACTTTTCCTCCGAGGAATTCCTTCACCAAATCCAGGGCTGGGGAGAGGGGTGGTGGAGGTTTGTTTTCTAGGGGGCTCCTTTTGGAGGTTCTCCCCTAATTTATCCTAAACCAGGACAGAGGGGGAGGAGGTGCTTCAAGTGTTGGAACCAAGATTCCTCTGTAAGCCATAGTGAGGACTATGGTGAAACAAATTGTTCTTCTGTAATGCATGAAGTCCACAGGGGATGCAGAGATCCACTCCCAGCCACGTGGAAAAAGTGCTCATGCTGGAGTGGGTGGATGCTAGGGAAAGTTGTAACCTAGTGGGAAACCAACTAGGAAATAGAGAGACAGGACCCCTGCCTTCCTGCCCCTTCTTCTAAGCTAGAGCGTCCTATCCCTTGAGGACTGCACCCTGTGGACAAGTTACCCACTTTTGGGAAGACTGATTACCCATGGGTAGGATTCTCAGCATAGCAGAGGAAAGACTCCTCTCTATGAGTGCACAGAAAAAGATCTTGGGTGACAAAGTGACAAAAGCCCCACACCATCTCTCCCTGCAGTGTCAGAGGGAAGGAGGGAGGGGCTGGATGCTGAGGGAATAAAGGTATTTTAAAGAGTTATTTTACTTCTCATTATCCTCCTCTGTTTCTGTTAATAATAAATTTACCTTATACCCTTAAATTTGAACCTGTTTTTCCCTTAGAATGTGGGGTTTTTTTCTCCTAGTTCTTACCTCAATTCATGACCCCTTAATTTTTTTCCCTCTCCTCTGCCCAACTGAGAGCAAGAGAGGGTGAGAAAACAATTTTCATGGGTGCCAGCACTGAACCACGACAATACTGAAGTTCTTATTTCTTCTTTTGTACATCTCTAATACGTGGCCTGATATTTCTGAGTCTAAAAGATTTTTAGCCTGCTAGCAGCTGCTAATTTTTCCCAAGGAAAAATTTCTCAAGAAAGATTCTTCTCAAAACAGTCTTGGCAAACAACTATCCTTTCTCAAAACAATCCTTCTCCAGGTGGCATTTTGCTGTTTTTCTAGTTAACCCATGGGGTTAGACAGGTGTTGTTCCTATTCACCAATCATGTTAAGTCTGTATCAGAACACCTTATAAAAAGTACCAAGAATTAGGGAAAAAAAGCCTTCTTTTTCTATACTCTTTGCCTTCTGTCTTTCTTTTGTGTCCTACAGCGACAGTAATAATCAGTAATAAACATCATGCTTTTAGGCCTGTTTAGCTTTGCCTTTGCCTACATATTAAAAGGAGGATATTTCAATATTAAAACAATTTTTAATACTGGTGTGCTTTTGTTAGGAGATTTATATGTTCCTGTCCTGGTTTAGGGCAAATCTGGGAGGAAACCTCCGAATGGGGGTTCCTCTGGAGAACAAAACCTAAATGGCCTCTCCCCCCAGTCGGTCCAGGAAAAGAATTTCCTCGGAGAAAAGTGGAAAAAACTATTTATTTAACAAACAAACTGCCCAGAAGCATAAGGAATGAATAATATGAAACAATAAAACCTCTCGCTGGTGCGAAGAGAGAGATGGCAAAACTGAGAGAAGTCCTTGCCGTGAGCCAGCTCAGCTCTCTCAGTCTCTTATCAGTCCCAGTCCCTTCAGCACCGGAAAATGCTCAGGTCGAGGCCCAGTGGGCCACAGGTGCAGCTCCTGGTGCTCCCCTGGGTTTTCAGTCCAGAGCAGATTTAAACAGTCCCAAGAAAAAAAAAGGGAAAAGAAAAAAAAACAGTCCAGGAAGCTTTTTGCCTCAGCTAGCTAGACTAACGAAAAAGGGAAAAAAACTCTTTCTCACCGCTGTCCGTGCATCCGACGAACACCCAAGGACGACGAAGAAGAACTGAGGAGGAGTGAAAAGTGTTTTTTCAAAACAAACTGCACACGTCTTCTTCCCTGCTCACTCTCAGAATCAGTCTTAAAGGTTCAGAACACACAGCACACACAGAACAGATGATTGGGGATACAGGCACTATAGTCACCCTAGGACAGTTCACTTGATAGAACTTGACTCTCCCCTTGTAAGTCTGCCTTAACCTCAAAAATGAGTCTTTATTTACCTAAATAAAATAATTTAAATTGCTCCAATAAAAGCAAAAGAATTTCAATGTGAGCGATAGGAAGCCTCTAATAAAAATATCCTAAAACTCAATGTTTTGCTGAATCTCCTGGAGAGCAGGGACCCAGGATCTCAAACTATCTTTGGGAGAGGAAGGATTTGAACCTAGGCCCTCTATGTGCTAGCTTGTTTTTCTCATTACTTCACTAGCAGCATGTGGAAGATGGGCCAAAATATCTTCTAATGGGCTTGACCTGGATCATTTAAGGCTGTTCCTGACTATGGGTGAATTCTGAGGACATACTTATGACATTTTGTTAGATTTTTCTAACTAGACAAATTAGACTGTTCTCTGCTTACTATGTTATTTTTATGCATGCTTGAGTGCATTTTGCTCTTCTGTGGACTACTGTGATATCTATAGAAAATGGGAATGCACCCTGTGTACTGAGCATTTAAAATTCCATCTTTGAAACATCTCTCTCTCTCTCTCTCTCTGGCATAACTCATAGCCTTGGTTTCCTGCCATAAAAAAACAGACAGTTGGATTTCCTGGAAACTATAACAATTAAAGTTTGGACTCCTGATAGAAACTAACAAGGTGAAACTCAAGATCTTTAGGTGACAGGTGAACAGACCAAACACTTCAGTGTCTGGAGCGAATGAAAAGTCACATGCAATGTGTCACACAGAAAGAATATTCTGAAAGGTTTTGTTCTCTTTCTTGGAACACTGCAACAGGATATTTAGTGGCCCTAAAATGTAACAAGCACCACTAATACTCTGCAAAATATCAATTTTGCAGGAAAATAGGGAGACCAATAGATTTGATTTAAAATTTGATAGATAATAAAATACTTGTGGGATATTCTGCACTCTGTAGTAAAGTGAATCTCCATTAGAACTTCAGTTTTTGAGTGCTTGAACAGGCCTTAATGGCCCTGACCTGCCTCACCTGGGTTGTTCACCCTCTGTTCACGCTCACACAGCTGGGGTCTCATATCCATGGGCTGAGAAGTCTCTTTTCAGTTCAGCAGTTTGTCTTGAGTCCCTGCCTGAGATACTTTATCACAATGCATGTTTGCAGTCTGGTCACAGTCTATACTTGCCCCTTTTTATGATTCCTCTTGATACAGATACCGTCATGTCTGGATTTCCTTTTTTATGGAAGCACGTATAACTGAATTGATAGCAACAGCAAAACCATTCCACTTAAAGCTAGTACTCTGGAAAGATCAGAAAGGGCTCACTGTTCATGAGTTCTCAAAGACAACATGGATTTCCCTAAAAATGGATATACACATTTCAGTTAATGCGGTTTAGATTGAAATGTAAAAAGATCCACTACCTTGCCTTCTGTAAAACATGTATAGAAATAGTAAACACCATAAGATCTCACTCTTCTCAAATTATTTTTTTAATGATGGGTTTAATCAGGAGCTCCTGTTGGCTTGCTTACAAAGAATATTGACTGATTTATAACTGCACTGAAGACGTTAGAAGATGTTAAAAGTTATGGTGAAAGGGTAGAATGGGACAAAGAAGAAAAATATAGGGTGGTCCTTACTTAAAGAAAGAAAGAAAAGCAAATGCCCAAGAGACTTGAAATTCTCTGAGGCACAAGACTCAATTTAGACAGATCTGCATTCATGAAAACAAAACTAACTTCTAAGAAAACCCTGTTGTGGGCCAGTATTTTCAATCATTGTGTCTCCTAGCAAGTCTTAATTTACCCTAGTCTTACTTGTTATAATGTCAAGGAAAATAATGAAAACCCCCTGTAGACTGATTATTGTTACACCTCATGCCTTGAGTAATTTACATTTTTTAATCCAATTAGTTTTGTGGGGTTTTTTTTTAACTTTCTATTATTCAGGTGTTCTCATCCTCTTTCAGAAAACTTCTCATTTGTAGCTTCTGGTGATGGTGTAATTCTGAGATTTATTACTGCACAATTGAAAACCATTTATAAATTGCCATTACAGATTGCTTCATAAAATTTTCTGTACAAGGCACAATTCACAGTATCCCTTGAATACCTCCTAAATGCACAATAAAATGTCAAAAAATTTAGTGTGCATTTTTTTCCGAAATTTTCAGAAAGAATATTGAAGAGTGAAAAATTTGATTACATCTTCTTTGATATATTTAGTAGCTATTATATGAGTTTCATAAAGCTTCTGTATTCACCCAGAACTATCATTGCATTAAAGAAGCAACCAAAAATTGAGAGATATTTCATGTTTTCCAAGTAGGTCTGTGTAATGATTTAACATAAAGTTTTTCCTAAAATACAATAAAACTAAGCTTTTATAAATCTTTTGGGGATAAAATAATCAAATTAACTTATTGATTTTAACAGAAGAAAATTTTCATTTCATTTTCCATTAAAAAACAATGGTGTTTTTAATTCTGTTACAGAATTGATTCTTTGGTAACTAATATTCTTAAATTTTGTTTGTCTAATGCTATTTTTAAAACCCAGAGAAAGGACGAGATGGGGTGATAGTTTTATTTTTCCTGAAACTCCAACACCTCAAAATATTTTGCAGATAACAATCGAAATGGAAGATAACTTGAAGTAGTTGTCTATATAACAATTCTGTAAAATGTTCAGTAAATAATAAAATATTTCCATAACAAAAGCTTGAACTGTAGCTTTTCCCTATTAGCTAGCTACTCCCAAGAAAACTCCCCAAATACAATTTCACTTTTAGCTTATTTCCAAATATATTGCATACATTAAAAATACCTCTGCAGAGGGTAACAGATTCACAAAACCCCGTTTACCCTTCACTTCCTAAAGCAGAGATTCTAAATGGTGGTTCAAATTTATAAGTATGCTGACATAATTACAGGAGTGGATTTCTCTCATCTTAAATAAACTTGTGAGGCAAAGAATTTCAAATTATAAAATATTAGTTACTTATACTTCATTTATAGCATCTCCAAAATCAAAAATATTTCTACTGTTTTATTCCACTTGAGGTGAGGAATTTCAAGGGGAAAATAATGTTTCCTTCCGAGCGACCAAGTGTGTGAATATTGGAGCAGCTTCATTGTAGACTGAGGCAGGCAGGGATGTAAAAGCAGTCTTTTGGAAGCAAGATTTAGACCTGAGTTCAAAGTATATTGGCCCATCTGATGCATAGGGAATGTTCAAAGTCAAGCCTTCAGTTTTTTAAAAGGAGTAAAAATTTTTATATGCGCCTCAAGGACTACTGGTGGCTATTTCCACCCAAGAGCCTGGGCCACTCCTGTATGAATGTAGGAGATAATGTCTCTATTTCTCCCCCATGTAAAAGCAGCCTGGCATTTAATTTATCCTACACAACAGTGCTATGTTTCCTATTGACAGGTTTATCTTCTAATTTTGATTGACTTGGGATTCCCCTGATTCAATGCAGTGGAAGCCAAGGTACCAAGTGTATCCAACTGACCATGGAGAATTTATAAACACTTTAGATAATAATCCTCTAAACAGCATATCATAAGTGAAGAGACACCGTGATTTTGTATCTCAGGTATGTGATGGGGAAAGAGAGAAATGGCAATGTTTCCGTAAGCAAAATTAACTTGGGACAAAGACATTTTAGTGTTTGGTCTGCAAATTACGAGTAATAATAGTGTATGTGAGGAAGTTAGATGACTAGTTTTATAATATGCTCATGCAGGCTTCGAGAGTATCTGGCTTTTTCATGTCTAACATATGCACACATCAAAAGTGAGAGAGTGCAATGAGAACACAAAAAATTTGGTATTTATAAATTATGTTAAAGGTCTTTGAAAAGGTTTTTGGGGTTTTGTGCATTTTTTGTTATTTGTGGGTTTTTTGATTACTAGGATAAGCAGCAGTTTTGACACTACCTCTAGTGATTTCTTTTAGACATTACAGTCACACACTAGCATTCCTTTTGAATTATGGACAAATTCCACATGAAATACAACCCCACAATATTTCAGAGACACGTAGGAGCAAAAGAATGCTGAAAACTAAGCCTCTTATTTACATCTGAAATTTTTATTCCCCTCCATCCTTCCCCTAAAAACTGGATAGGACACCTGGAAACTGAATTTAAGTGTAAACTCCAACTACTAAATTGGGCTAAGCTCTTACCCAGAATCATAAAGCCAAATGCTGTTCTGACTTCATCAACTTCCTTTTGTAGTTTGAGCTTTACTTTCAATGGATTTCACTAAAAAAAGTCCACAGAATAAAAAACTACACTACTTTGGTAGTGTCAAAGTAATTAGGTATAAATAATTCTTTTCCTTTTTTGATATTGATTGATTAATTTTTATTTTCATATTGAACTGATGCATATATCTTTCCATGGGTTCCTACAAGGGATGTGTATTTAGCAGCGTAACTTATTCATAATCACTGTGGTCAAGATTATATGATTTTTTAAAAAAAAAATTTTGGGGTTTTTGATTGGGTTTGTTGGGGTTTTTTTTTTCAGATATTCAGTAGCATAGATGAGGAATTATGGGAGAGTTTAAAAAACATAGCAAGAATGAAGAAACATTTTTCACTGAAGTGATCAGCCTGTCTGTTCACTTGGAAATGTAATAATGCAAAAATCTAAATTTTGCTCCCTCTCTTTTTATTCAAATTTACTGTGCTCAGGTTTTACAATTGTTCATTTTCTTGTATAATGTATTTATTTATAAATGTAAACAATTGTTTGTTTATAAATGTACCAGAAAATTGTACTCACTGCATTTTCATTTAAGATGTTAATGAATGGCACTAAAGCTTCCATTCTTTTCTTATAAGGATTCATTTCTGTATGATCAGAAATCTCAAGAACAAGTGAAAATTCATGCATAATTTGCTTTTCATTAGAAACATTCAAAACTTACAAAGCTCTTTTCTTGTAAACTCTAATTTGCATGATTATGTTTAAGCCCTACTGTCTTAGATCAACAAAAAAACTATTTAAAAATGTTTGTATTTCTTGCCTCATAAGGAAACGCTGCCCACATACTTAGAGAACTGGCTGTTTCCTTGCTATTTATGGTGGTGTTGCCCCCTATAATGACTAGAGGCTGTTTCTAGGATCTATCAGAGACAGCATGAACTAAGACATAGAGGATACTGAACTAAGAACGACATAAAAGTCAGGGTAAGAATGCAGTGACAGTCAAAGGATGAATTTCTGCTAAACATTTCTGTCAAAGAAATCTGTCAGTGAAACAACCAAAATATAAGATCGTATTTCATTCATTTTATTTCAAGGTAAAAATTGGACAGGTATCTCTTCTTTTACACTGAATGTATGAATTCACACTATTTAAAGTTGTAAGGAGATAAGGAAAAAAAATACAGATTTTTTTTCATGAACAGACTACCCACACATGTACCTGTTACATGTCCATACAAAAACACATACTCGCTGTGCTTCACCACAGTTTATTAGCTTACCTATGAAAATTTCATGGTGAGCAGAAAAAAAATCTAATGATTGAAATATTTTCAAATTGAACTTTTCCAAATCACATTAAATGTCTAAAACTGAGGTTAGAAAAAAAAGAAAATCACCAATTTGATAAGGAGAAGAAAGTCATGTCTATAATGTAATGGATTGGCAAATTGCTCAGGAATTTTGGAAAAGGAGCTAGAAAAAAAATTTATGTTACTTCAAAAGCTATTTGCTTCTCTTGCTAGAACTAGCTAGAAGTTATTTCACAAGGTATTTGAATGGCTGCAGAAAAAATAGTCTTGAATTTGTATTGGGCTTTCTCAGATTTTGCAAGAGATAATTCCAATGTCTAAATAAAGCAAACATCTAGTTAGTTTATAAGAAACCCCCTAAACTTACAATAATTAACATGCAGAATAATACAATTACAGAATGCACAAATAATAAACCTTCCATGTATTTTATAGGTATTCTATTTGCTTTCTTGTAAGTAGCTTCATATATGTATCTTCCTTTCATTAAAGTTTCATGTGAATTTATAATTTCATGTATTATGCCAATGAACAGGTTACAGAAAATGAAAACAGAAAACGAAAAACGTTTAAAAACCCAAAGAATTTGAAAAGAACATGGAAGATAACAGAAAAATAATAGTCTACGCAGATCTATGAGGAACAGTTTTTTACAAGTAAGTTTAATTATTTTTTGACATTTTAATTTGCCTTGTATGCCAAAGGGAAGTAAGGGATGCTCAGTCTAATCTTCAATACAACTTTCGATATTCAGGTAATAGGTTCAACAGCCATTTAAGAGAATCTATAGTGCAGCTCCTTGGAATCATATTGAAAGATTTGCTGGAGGTTCAGAAAAACTGAAGGATTCATGGGTTGGTCTTGTATCAGATGATTTCTTAAATAATCTGGCCAATAGAATAGAGAGTTCTGGATTAAATTTGGATTATATCGAATTTGGGGACAGTTTGTATGGGCTGAAATAGAAGGTTAGAAATACACAATCTGAAAAAAAAAATCAGAGATAAGGTTCAAAACAACCGAAACAACTAACAAACTGCCTTATTTCACTTAGGACATATACATCATATGAATGGAGGAATGGAGGAACAGTGCTCAGACTATAAAGTAAATTAACCATACAGAGTTCTGCAGAAAGATTTCTGAGAGCTAAGCATGAATCAAAACCACCATAATTCTTAAAACAGTAGTATCCTCATATTTTGTTGCGTGAATAGAAGAATAGGCAGTGATATTTACTAACATTATCCATCTGATGTATTCAACATCACTAAAATTTCTCCAGGAGTGTTGGTTAGTGACAAAGTTCAGAAAGATTGGGATAGATACGGAGGGACTCTTGAGTAGGAGAAAGGCAAGACTGAATTAATCACGTTTTTAATAAAGTTTTGCAAAGCAAAATAGAGTAGGTTTTGGGGTTTTTTTTTTTTTTCTTTTTCTGTGAGGTATAGAACAAGAAAAACTGGTCATAAATTGCAGCCAGGTTAGACACTAGAGAAATTTTTCTATCACTAAGATAGTAAGAAATGTAATAGATTGCCTGGGGAGGCTGTGGATTTCTCTGTCATTAAAGCCCTTTAGAGCAGATGGTGACTATCTGACAGAAGTGATGTAGCAGTGCCGAATTCTCTCTTGGGACAGAAGGGTAGATTAAATGATCCCTTAAGGTTCTCTCAGCTTCTTCTGCCCTTTTTTCTTTTCAGGTCTAAAATGTTTTACAGTACATTAAATTTTCCTGTGCACCCTGATTACTGAAACTGTTCTGTGTAATCTCTAGGTTACTTGCCAGTATCACCTTGCCACAGAGTGTTCTCCCCTCACTGAAGACAAAGAATTAGATATTTATTTTCCCTAAAGGTATTGGATAGACCAAGGGATATGTGTGACTATGTCAGGTCAAGTAACACTTCTCTATCAAACAACTTTCGGCACACTGAGCCTAAGGAAAGGGAGAATGCACACTTGATTTTAAAAAAGCATGCTGTAAGCAAGCTTTCAAAATTTATAGTGTTTCAGAAAGTGCATCAGTGTTATAATCCAGGATAAATGTTTGTAGAATCATTTCAGTTGACTTTCAAATGTGAGAATTTGTGCACCTCTTTTCCCAGTTGTTTCCTGTTGTGTTCATATTAAGTTAAAGGAGAAAAGAACAAACCTTCAAATACCAGAGCAATGCCCACTTAAATAGGAATTCAGCCAATCTATTCCAATTGAAAAATAGATTAGGAAGCAAAGGTAAAATTTGGAGACAGAATAGTATATTTTGCATTAATGGACATGGACTGGACATTTAAGCAATTTATATTTCATATTCTATGTTTGATGAACTCCGTTCAGATTTTTTATATTAATATAAGTTTTACCTAGCGCTTAACTCAAAATCTCCAAATGAAATTTTGTGTTGATATATCACTTTTCAAGAGAAACTTTGTGAAACATGAGGTTTGTTAAATCTCTATATTTTTTTATTGACATGGGGTAGAGAAATTTTGAATTGCAATGTATAAATATTGCATTACTTTACTATGCACTGTTCACTATTTCAGTAGGCAGAGAAAAATAGTAATTTTCTATGTAAAATTAATTTTAGCTTTTGGCAAGCAAACACAGTAATTGGGCTAAGTTTTTCTATGATTAGAAAGTCTCAGAAACCAAGTGTATTTCTGAGTACTACATCCATTTTCCTTTTGAAGTCTTACTTTTCATAAATAAATAGCATATCACTCAAAACTATTCAAAGTAAACATATAGCAGCTTTTCTTTTTTTCTCTATATAGCTTATAGATTTTTTCTTTTTTTACAGCTAATAAAATATTTAATTACCATTTTAATATTTCTGAGTACTAAATTTTCTTAAAGTTCTCAATAGAAACACAAAATATGCTACTTAGTTTTCAAGATAAAGATAATTAAGTATAGTTTCACTGTACATAATCAGAAGCCCAGTATGCAATTCCACTGGGGAAAAAAATGCTGACTATTTTGAATAGCAAGGAAATGGTTTCTTCCGTAGCCTTCTTCATTGTATAAGAGAAAATACACCCACTCTGTTACTATAGACACAGTATTTTAATACTGTTTTATTTGTACATTTCAATTTCATATTCTGCATACAACCACAGATGCAAGAATGCTATATGGATCATGATGAACAAGTCACGTAAAAAGAATGAGACTTCTGGGCTGCCCTGCATTCCCCTTTATTGGCATCTTCTCTCTCTGTCCCAAAATTCAGTGAGTGCATAGAGGTTTTGTAGAACACAGTGAATAATCTGTTTCTAAAACACTATTGCTTGTTTAAAGGGAAAGCCTAACCAGTGTGGGAACATGACTGAGGGTAGAAAGATAATGGTATGGAAGTTCCAGGGGAAGGCGCAGTTGCTACTCCCCATGTGGAATGAGGTCAGCGTCTCTGACCTCCCCCACACAATACAATCCAAGGGGGGACTAAGCTGATGATGGAGCAGAGGGCAACCAACATTGCCAGGCTGTGCCAAAACCCTTGCAGAGGAGAGAACTCAGTGGTACTTTCCAACTGATAAGCCACGCAGCACCTGAAAACCAAGAGAGATAAAGGAAGACGTCCCCATCCCAAGGTTATCTCAGGTACTATCCTGAGATATCCACCCCCCAGATGTGACCACCACTCACTAGTGAGATGTGTGACTAAAGTCACCCAAGCTCCACCTAAATGTGAAGAAATAGTGTTAAAGTAAGATAAGAATGGAAAGAAAAGGGTGAAGACTCCAACATAATTTCTGAGATCAGTTGAGGGGGCTGAACCCCCTCAGAGACACCTTACAAGTAGAGAGTTGTGTTGTTTGCATGCTGAATGATTCTCTTGAGCCAGCTTTTACTGGGGGGTAGAGTGTGTTAGTATACTGTTTGAACTAGTATAACTTTGAATATATATTTGCAGTCAGACACTATCACTGGCAATTCTTGAACCTTAAATTCTCCCAATTTCACTAGTAAAGGTCCTTATTCTGTAAATTGTTGATGTGTGTCCTTCAAGAGTGCTGGCAGCCACCAGCAGTGGTAAAGGTGTGGACTCCCAGGAGACGTTTTTCTATTTGGTGTGTGACTCTGAACAAAACATTTGAACCTCCCTCCAACCCGGTGGGACTGTTCACTGAAGGGCTCCCCTATTGGGATACAGACAGACTGATTGGGCACAAGGATCTTGTCGTTCCTGAGATTCTGACAGACTGATCAAACACAAAGTGTTTGAGAAAATCTCTCCTTTTCACAACACAGAGGCTAACAGAATAAAATATCAGGTAATTAAGAAGCAGGAAATGTAAATGACAGAATATTTGTATAAATAAATAATATACATTTTTGTGTTAGAAAAAGGAAATGTCATCTTTCTACATACCATTAAAAAGTGTATTTTCAAATTTCTGTGTTTAAATGCTACCATTAAGGAGGTCAGTCCAAAGGATATCATACTTATCCTATTATACGGACTGCATTTGCATCAAACAAATGTGCTTATAAAAATTTCCATTACAAGGGTAAAGAAAAATGATCCACATCTCTCAACAAATAATAAGTAAGAATACCTATTTATAGACAGGACCTTAATCAAGTGACAAGCTATAAATACTGAGGGGAGAACAGAGTGAAGAGATTAGTAATTGAGGTATAGCAAATGATACAGGACTTGCCAACCCATAGAAAATGGAAGAGGGGTCAGGAGCTAGATCGAGGTTTCTGCCATGGGAGTCTCCCCCAGTCCATGCTGAAATATATGCATGCAGGGGTGAGAAAAGTGGATTTTCCTGTGACCTTATCTCATCCTCTTGTAACTTATCTGTTGGCCTTTCTGGGTTTTCTGGAGGGAATTTTTGATCCTCAAGAACATGGAAAAATTTTTGCCACAATTTTATTTAAAATTATAATTAGCCTTGTTTTAACATTTCAGCTACTATAAAATGTAGCCGTTTTCCTAGAATTTAGGGTGGCACTCGTAAAAGTGTTTATGTCTTTGTCTACCTTAAGCTTGTTTGCAATTTCTATTTTAGCTGTACTACAGTGCAGCTACAAGTCAATTGGAGCTACACTGCAATTATCAGTCCAAATACTCTTAAAATACACAGAGGACTCCGTATTTCCAAGGTTCCAATTACAGCAGGGAAATCTCAGCGATCAAGCTTTCTTCAGTTCATGAAAGCACTTTCTATTGGTCTTGACAGGCCTGGGTGAAATGCACCCTGAGAAATCTCAGACTGCTGAATTTGCCAGGTTTGATCTTCTGTTATAGTCACAGACACAGCACAGGACCAATCTGTCTAACTCTTCACTGCAATGTACTTTATCTATGATGTTAGATTAAATTAACCATACTTGTAACTAAATAATTTTCAAAAGAGCTTAGTACTACAATGAGACCATGGTGAAATATTGTTATGCTATGTTTGTCTCCAGTCTTTTGTACCGTATTCTGGATAAGTCTCTGTTTAGCCTAGAGGAAATTTTATATTAAAGTACCTAGCAGGATCAAGATGACCTCTGTACATCATACGCTGTGAAATGCCATCTGATATCCTGAGCAGGGGGAATTTTTCAAGTGGCAAATCTCACTCGGGGAATTTTCAGCAGTTTACAGGAGTTTTTGAGAGTGTCTACTTTCAAGGAATTTTAGAATGATAGAATGGTTTAGGCTGGAAGGGACCTTAAAGATAATTTATTGCCAACCCCTCTGTCATAGGCCAGATTGTTTTCTTCTACTAGACCAGGTTACTCCAAGTCGAATCCCACCTGGCCTTGAACACTTTCAGCCACAACTCTGGGCAGCCTGTTCCAATTCCTCAGTACCTGCACAGTAAAGAATTTCTTCTTAAGTAAGTATTTTAAAGACACTTTCCTTTTAAAGTTTCTACCCTCTGTTCTATCACTAAAGTATTCAATTCAACATGTAACACATAAAAAAATATTTGAGGTACTTGTTTTGGGTCGGATCCTCAACTGGTCATTAAGCTACCAAAGTAAATAGAACTATGACAATTTGCATAAGTTAAAAAGTTTGCACTCTGATGAAAAAAAAATAAAGTATGTCAGGTCAAAAAGAGCCCACAGACAGATGATTTTGGACACTTGCGTAGCCTCATACCAGCGGCCAAGAATAAAAATAATTCTATCCAAGTGAAAACCAGCATAAGCCCTGTGAATAACTTGTTTGGAAACTATTAGGAGGATAGAAGTGAAATGTGAATAATATGTGAAATACAACTTAGATAGAATTCATTCTGTTAGATAATATTCTTACAATGCTTTGAAATGGAAACCCCTCAATTTCATATGATAAAGTTCAACATAAATTTATGCAATGATAGCATATATCTTTCCTGTTTCATTTCTCTGAATCTCTAAATTTCAATATTGGGCTGTCATGTTATGCTTCCTGAATTTAAAACTGAAATATTTCAACAGAGATAGACACTATGAAAATTATCCACGTTACTCCCTGGCTGATAGCTCTGCCACTGTTTGAAACAGCTGAATTCCCAGTGTGCCAGTTGTCACTTCTGTTATCAGCAGAGGCATTTATTTCTGTACTCAGAGTGTAGCACATTTTAATGAATCTGAAATACAAGAAGACACGCAAAACTGATTTTGCATTCCATGCCCTTAAGCAAGCCTATTATCCATGTTGTGAAAACAGCAAGTTAGCATTTTTGTTGTAATTATTTGGGCTGATTATGTATTATGTTTCTACTCAGAGGCATTTTCTTCCAAAGCAGTTTATGCAACTACTAGCTGAGAAAAAGCAAAGCAGCACTCCAGAGGAATCTGCCTTAAGATAACCCCATGCAAGTTTCCCTTGACAAAGCTGGCACGATTTATGATTGAAAAAACTCCACAATGTATGTATTGTATGTCTCAGATAAGAGTGATTCAGGACTGTCTGTGAAAGAACACTTTTTCAACACTTATACTAATGATTATAATAATTCTTAAACTGTGCATGTTTATGCTGAGCAGGACTACCATACTAGTGTCATCCAGAGATTTAAAGGCAATGTTATAATTAACCAGTAGATTCCCTACAGTGAGGGACCACTGCTTCACTAATGCACGTTTCCAAAGAAATGTATTTTGATGAAATAAAAAAGAACTCCATGAGCGTCATTTCATGAGGAAATGCTTCTGCAGCTGTTAGGATGAGGTGAAGCCTAATGCAAAGTTCATATTTACTTTTTCATTTAGTAAGTTGTAAAACTTTTATCCTACTTTTCCTTCATACTAAGTGTAGAAAAGTATGGAGAGATCAGCAGTGGAGCTGGCTTGTTGGAAAAATGAAGCAGCACTGCTGCACTGCTGACTGAAAAGTGCTGCCATCCTGATATCTGAGGTCATTGTAGCAAGTGTACTTACCTGGGCCTGGAGCATAGGGATGGGGACATCTGGTTTCCTTTCTCTTCCAAGGATAAGGAGGGGTTGCTCATCCTGCAGAAAGGAAAACCGTCATTACTGTTAGGGAAGGATAAGTGGGCAATTTGGCTGGATGGGTCCACACAACTGCCCCAGCTGTGTAGCTGGGAGAGCAGGACAGGATAATCATGTGTTTGCTGTGGAGCCGTTTAATGATAACAAAGACTGGCAAACAGAACCGGTGTCAAATCAGCTAGGACACGGAATTCCAATCTGAATGCAGAAGTGTTGTCTTAAGGAGTAAGGGGTCAGTAGCCTTTGTGTTGTGGGAGTAGAAAAAAGAGTGGAAAAAACCACAGGTGGAAACATTGAGATAGACCCATCTGTGCAGAAGATGTACATCCACTCACAAACACAGCCAAGTCTTGTTATTAGTGTGGTGAACAGACACAGTACAAACAACCAGGCCTCAGGAGATATATATAGGGGTGCAGTCATAATAAATACAGCATTAACTGACACTGAGTAACCCATGGCCAGAGTGTAATAAGCCACATGCTAATATATCAGTCTCTGAGGGACCAGCCTTCTGCAGAGAAGTGACTATAATTAATTTGAGCAGGACTGCTCCTCGGAGGTCTTTCTTAAATCAAAAGTTTTAATAAAAATACCAAAATAGCAAACATTACCGAAAACAAATAATAAAGCCGTGCACAGGTGTCTGAGAAATTTCTTGCCCCTTGCTAAGACACCCCAAAAAGCCCCTCACTTCCTTAGTGCTCTTTCCTAAATACTGAATGTTCTAGGAGGGATAACCTGGCTTGCAGCCACTAGGATCACCAAGAGGCTTTGAATTACACTCTCAGAGCCCAATCCATGCCTCTGTGCTGGTGCTGAACTAATCTCTGTCAGCAAGGTATGGAAGTTTCTAGGTAAACTTCCTAAAATGTCTACAGGTAAAGTGAAACTCTTTGCCTATTTGGAAACATCTGCTGGAGGTGTAAGAGATGCTTTACTACAATTAACTTCAACAATCTGTCTCTCCAAAGGGGTGTATATTCTATTTATAAAATTAACTCTATTGTCTGGACCTCAAGGAGGAAGTGTACAATAATGAATGTAGAGATTTGGAAAGGAATTCATAGAACTAATCAGGCTGAACTACCCAGTTAACCTCCACTCATCAAGTCATTCTTGAACAACAACATGTTAAAAATACTATAAACAGAAATTGCTCAAAATTCATACCAAAAGTGTAATTACTAATGGGAAACTACGCAATGAAACAGTCTTCAAAACTGATAAAGAAAAGGTTTTGACTATTACATCTTGAAATCAGTAAAGGGGTCAAAACTTGCACAACGTATTCCTTCTTCATTAGCCAGGCATATTCTTACATAGAACAGCTGGCTTTGAAAATAGTTGCAAAGGTATTTTTTTCTGCTCTGAAACAGTTTTTGCATATGATAGCTTCCCCTGAGAGACTATTTTAAAATTAATTGTTAGCTATGTTGACCTGTAATTACATAGCATGGAGGAAAAAAGATAATGCAGTCCAATTAATAATGAAAAACCCTATTTGATTCTAAAACATGATGAGAAAATAACATATTCTGGGCTGTTATCAATGTGTGAAATGTGTTGTGAAACTCATTACATAATAGCTTTCAATTTTTTTCTTAAATTACTTGTTTGAGAAAAAAGATTGTACATAAAATAGTTTTTTATTGCATTACTTTGAAATTATTGGTGTAGACAGCTATCATTATTTAAGATGACAAAAAGGTGAAAACTTCAAAAGGGAGATGTATACTGAATGTCCAACAAAAATTTGAGGAAATTTAACTTTTGTTCGGAATTAGGTTTGATAATACCAATTTTAAAAATATTCATTTTATTGTTCTCTGAAATACCTTTTTATTAGAAGTACCAAGTGCAGTTTTGAAAATACATCTTACACATCAACATATATAAATTAAAATACTATTAGCATACAAAGGCAGTACTTAAATCAATATATGTTTTATAATAAATAATATAAATTGATAAGATTTTTAAAGATAACTAGTAATTCAGATTTTGTTATTATTTGGGGTCTTAGTTGATTTTCTTTGCGAGGACTTACCTTCAAAGTGTATTTGATCATTACTTTCTGAACATGGACCTGTTTCATCTGTCTCCTCTTAATTTGGACCTGACTTGAGACACATAAAAGCTGCACATTGCTTTTAAGTTACCAAATGATGAGAGGAAGAAGGGAGAGAGATAGTGATAGGAACACAGAATAAAACAAAATATTAGTTCTTAAAATAATTTCATCAGACAAAGAAGATTTATTCAGATCTACTGTTGAAAAAGATACAATTATATGACTGAATGATTTTTAAATAAATTTTTGAAAAATTCTAGATTCTTCTTTGATCAAGAATGCTGAGACAGTGAGGAAGCAGAGAATGAATAGGCAATAGCGTGTGCTATGATTCATTTTGGCAGATAATGTAACCCATGACTGGATAGCCCANTGTATGACGTTGAAGAGAGAGTGTTGTGAAGTGCTGAGGAGAATAAGCATTCCACTACAAACTAAAACCTTTGGAAATGTGAGAGACTTAATTGTATGCTGCACATAGGTCCATAACTGCAAACATGACATGAAAATGAGAGCAAGTGGATAAGATGAGAAATTTGAAAATCAGGAGCTAATGGACTATTGCACAGTAGTGAAAAGTTGACATCCAATTTCCTCTGAAAGCAATAAGAGAAAACACTAATGCACTTCATATTCTCAAGGCATCTCCATAGGAAAGGCTGTATCTTTATGTCAAAGTTTGTGTCTTAAAGAGAAGTTCTATGAACCAATGAATGATTGTTTTCAAAAATGGAAAAGGGTACCAAGACAAATTAAGAATGTTTCTCTAATGCACTATCCTCAGCTTTTTAGGTGAGTAGCTGTTCTGCTGGTTTTCTTTAATTGTGCATCGTATCCCAAGAGAAGAGTGTGGCTTATTAGAAGCAACATTTTTGCCCAGAAGTAAAGATTATATATATTTTTAACATGTTATTCTATATTTGAATACTGGCAAAAAATGTTACTTGTAAACATTATGATGCTTTCCTTTCCTTCGAAACTATAAAAAGCTGAGGGGGAAAAAGTAATCCATAAAGAGCAGAAACTGAAATATTCTGTCCCAGTATCTGGGTTTCTGATCGAATGTGCAGTTTTAAAAACTTTATTACTTCAATATCTTAACAATATAAAACAAGTTGAGATATCTCTATGATTAACTAAAAAACTTTATTTTAGTTCAAACCCCAAATTATTTTGTTCTAGCATAATGAAGAAATGGGTATCATAAGGCCAGATTACTTAAGAGCTTTGTACACAATGACTTTTCATCTTACCCACTTGCTCTCATTTTCATGTTGTGTTTGCAATTATGAACCTATGTGTAACATACAACTAAGTGTCTCACATGTTCCAAAGGTTTCAAATCTCTACTTAGAGTAATCTGTTTTTCTGTTCCCTCTGTCTTCGACAATGGGTCAGGAGAGAGCGTGCTTTTATTCATGCTTCATCATTGTTTGGATTTGAACAGCCAAACAACTCCAAAATTATAAGCTGCTTTCCTAATTTTTAGGAAATCATATTCTGACTACAGAGGATTTGATGCTGATTTGGAGCATTTTATCTCTTATGTAATTACATTTAGCTCTTTTTTCTCCTTCATTGTCAGAAACATTCAGATCCAAAAATCATCCTTTCAATAGGTGCAAAATTTTCCCCAATTTACTTCTGCCTGGCTTTTTTGTCTCTCTGTTAATGATTTTCCTATAGCACTTATGGTGCTTCTTTTTTTTCAGAAATAAAGCAGCAAAAAGACCTTTCAAAAACCTCCTCACATCAGAAGTACCAGCATTTATTTTCAGATATAAAGTCATTCCAATAAGAATAGAACATTTAATGATATAAGGTTTAATTATAAAATAATAAAAGTTTAGAAACCTAATCAGTTCTATTGTCTTTACAATGTAGTCAATCTGTGCAATACTAAATCCTGTTGCAACTTACTTGGAATCTTAAGAAATATCAGCATTGGAAAGACTGAGATCACATCTTCAAAATCATTTGGGGATTTTATATTGTTGTTTGGTTGCTTGCTTGCTTTTAACACACCTCAATGAGATTAATCCCTTGTTAAAAACCTAGTTCAGGATACAAACTAATTTGTCCATATTTTAGGTAGTCTTCATTTATCTCCTAGTGATCAGGCAGCTCTATTATAAGAAGGAACCTAAATAAAATCTCTGGAGTAAAATATTCAGAATCTGGGTCTGGCAGCACATTATTTGCCAGTCACTGTATATTCTTCTCTAGAGCAACCTCGATATTATATGTAAAGCTTATCAAAATGCACAAGTAATCGAGTAAACCTCCATTAACAGGGAAAGTATTCATCAAATCAGAACAAAAACCTTCTTCTAATAGCCAGGTAGCTGTAAAATTATGTTGGGTTTTGTTTGTTGGGGTTTTTTTTAATTTATTACACTTTGTGGAATTAGCAAATTAACAGATCTAAGGAAAGCCTCTCTCAGTAGATAAAAATTGAGTGAAACATGAAGAGAGAAATTGGTATTTTGTGGAGACACCTGAGTGGAGGCAAAAACAACAGAGAAAATAAAGAGCCCAAATAAATGAAAGGATGAAGTAGATATGGCAGTATGTTCACCCAAGTTCATTTGCCTTAGCTAAAAGACAGTAAAGAAACAAATAAATGCTTTGCTTAACTATTTTCAGCAGTTAGACCTCTAAAAGAAGAACACAAAGTCTGGCAACTGGGGCTTTTCTATGTCATTTTATTTTATTTGTGTGATTTTTTTTACGTTGCCATATGAACTCCTCAAGCTGGATTTTTTTTTAATGTGTAAAATAAAATGAAAGCCTGTGTTTACTGCAAGCCTCCATTTTTAGAAGTTATTTTATTCTTTCATAAAAAAATGGCTGATACTTTGCTTGTTTCATTACTTTGGGTAAAATTTTAATTAAGTGGGGTATTGCAGCAATCAAGGGGAGCACTAAAAAAACACAGATAAAAGCCAGTAAGGTTTTATGTCACTTAATTTGTAGCAGAATCCAACAACTCACTTTGCCAAGCAGAGTGGCTTGCTTTTACTTGAAAACACTTTACTAATTGGAAGTCAGAGAAATTATCGATAACAAATACTGTTGATTTCTATGTACAACAGTATCTACATACAGAGTACTTTAAAATTATGCTCAGAAAGCTTTTTGTACTAATAGGAAAGTACAGTACATGAAAATATTAATAGACCTGGATTGGCTGTTAAAAGCAGAATTTCTGAGCTCAGAATTCAGTTTTTGTTATATGGCCCTTGTTTGGCCTTAGTTTAAATACTGGAAGCAGTAAGTAATACGATGTAATCAGATGGTAGGAACAATAGTGAGTGCTGAGTTGCTAATCCTAGAAGAGAAAAATTGAAATAAAGAGATGACACAATCTTGGCTTTTTTTTGGATAAACCTTAGTCATTCTGTCACTCAAGAAGATAATATCAGATATACAAGGCCATTTTAGAGTTTCTCCTTTTGAAGATGTAGTCATTTATGAAGAAAGAAAGAAAGGTACTTGATAGCACTGTGCAGGTTCTTTCCTATACATTGGACTTTCACTTAGTCCACTTGCCCATTCTGGAGAGTTTATGGTTTAGTATTTTCAACTTCTTTCCAGCATGTCATTCTTCAGACAACAGCAATGCTTCCTTTTTCCTATAATCTATTTTTGAATAATTGTGCTGAAATTATTCTTCATCCCTGCAGCAAGAACGGCTGTTTTGTGATCATTCAAGCCTAGGCATCTTTGAAGACTATAACCATAGCTCAGAAATTTTCTTTGGTGATATTCAGAACAGTGATATTGTTTTCCCCTTGTTGTTTAGGTTAGTGTGAATATGCTTATCTTATTGAAATTAGTAGGAATAGTCAACAAATCATTAATCTGCACAGGTTCATTATGCTTTTTGAATTATGGACATTTCTGTCTAACAGTTAAATAAGGCATGATCAGCAGTCCAAATGATTACAGAGCAACTTTCTCAAAACTTCTAATGTCCTTTTTAGTCAAAAACAAAGAACAGTTCCCTTGACACAATTACTCATTTCTTGCTTTTCTTCTGAAGGGTGGAAGTTTTGTAAAGCTGCATGGCTATATTTTCATTATTCGGGCAGCAAACATAACAATGGAAGAAGTTTTAATATTGTTGGGTCACATTTTCACTGAGATTTTGGGATCTGATAAGTTCATTTCTTGACACTGGAAACAATAAGTAATTAGAGTAAATGGGGAGGGATATGAGAAAGAAAGCAAAAATAAGTGAAAACCAAGCATTAAATATGGACTTTGTAAGCTAGAGAAAATTCTGTAAAATTAAGGAAGAGACAAATACATTACAGGAAGATGATTGGTCAAAGAAATTAATTACCAGGAAAAAATTGAAAGCAAGTAATATAGATTAATACATATCCATAGGTAGTTTTCACTGACAAAAAATATAAATGTAAAAATTGTAATAAACAAAAATGGAAGTCATTTTACTTTGGCTAAAACTTCTGATATTGGTAACACACAGATTCTCACATTAGAGCAGAAGTTTTACAGTGAAAGTACTATGAAACTTTTTAATTTCTTTTTAATAAAATACATCTGTTCATAAGTTTTCAAGACTTCTGTATAAGAGTTTACTTCAAGGAAAAGTGAAACTTCCTGAGATTTATAAACCCAGAAACATTTCAACTATCTCTCTCTTGGAAATCAAAGAAAACAAGTGCACTGTGAACATGAAATAACAGATTTAAGTAGCACGATATCTTGTATATGGCCGCAAATCAAATTTCTAATAGACACAATTACAAAAGATCCAAAGTGAAAAGAGAATCTGGAAGGTTAAAATCTTCAACAAAATTCCCAGCATTAAGAAACTGAAAAGTAGTGGTCAGTGTTTTATAGGTCAAACATTGTCTCCATAAAGGAAGTTAGTAACCATTTAAAGAGAAGATAAAGTCTTGATTTAAAAAAACTCATATATGACTCATCTGGTATTATTCCAAAAAGACGGCCTTCAGAAATCAAAGGGAATAGATTCTTATAACTAGAAATAAGAGCTGGAAAAATTACAAAATTGTGCACAGAAAAATTGATGGAGAATAAATTAATCGTTGATGTATTTCTATAAAGATTTCCAGGGGGTTAGGAATTAAGCACATTTAAAAATCAGCAACTGTTTCATTAAGAGCTTGTTTGGGTACCTTACCAGTATCTGCATAAATATCATATGTGTCAATTTCAGAATCAACATATCTAAATTCTCTTACAGGCTGTCCCATAAGGTATATTTTCAAATGTTCGTATCTGTGTCCTTTGTTCTAGGTTCATTTCAAGACAATATCTTTTGTCTCTCCCTCATTATACTTTCCTTATCCAATTTTCTTCTTAGTTCACTTCTGAAAGAATTATGCCTGGTGAATTTTCTTTCAGAAGTATACAGAAATTGAACTAAGGTGAGGTAGCTCTTGTAACAGCATAAATGTGTATAGCACATTGCACAAATACACTTTTATTCAGATATTTATTCATATTTATTTTCCACCAAAAGTATTTTCTTTTTTGTGTTGTTTCGTTTTATCCTATGGATTCAACAATACATCACCTTCTTAACTTTTTCTGTGTATAAGACAGCTATTTGATCTCATTGCAACACTCAGTGTTTGGGGGGGAATACTGCTTTCCACTGCTGCATTTTTTCAGACCATCAGTGCAACTCCCAGCATGATGACAATCTGTCAGATGGAGACAACCCCTGTAGGGCACAGACAACACTGTTACCAGCCAGTGATGATGCTGCATTTCATCTCAGCCAGGTTTCTTGTTGCCCCTAGGACAATGCAGCTGCATAATTACAATTACACACCACTTCTTCTAGGCCATACTGCTGAATATTTTTTGACTAGTGTTGTGGATAAAACCTCTGTAAAGAACATATCAGAATTACAGTGTCTTCTCTTGGGATCTGATGGTAACTGGAATGCTTGATGATCAGCGGTAGACTGCCACACATATTAACATGAGAAACTTGTGCAGACATAGATGGAAGGGTCCAATCACTTCTTCTCACCATTTCAAGTTAGCATCTGAATACCCAGAAGTTATTTTATTAGCTTATGTATAAGTTGCTTTTCTCAAGGAAACCAGTCCTTCAGATGCACAGAGTAAATGGATTGAAAAATGAAAGTTATGCATGTAGACATCAGGATTTAATGCAGTTCTGAATCAAATCAGATTGGTACTCCTGAGTACATGTGCAAGCTTAAAAAAAAAAAGCTTTAAAATGTATTAGATAATTAATTTCAAAGGAAAGAAGTATAGATTTATTTCACATTGTATTCAAGACAATAAGAACTACAAAAGTCTGTCACCTTTATTGTTGGAAACAATAATCTCAATCATTCTGTCGCCTTCAGATTTCAAAACTGTGTCTCACTGTGTTGTAAATTACAAATACGAACTCAAGCAGAAAGAGTGCTAGTAAGAATAGTATACTGACACTTTCCACCTGTTATCAACAGGTAAACCATGACAAAGGGTCTGTGCAAGCCAGTGAAGAAGTAAATACAACTTCCAAGGCTGTGCACTTGAGACATAAAATAATAGAACCATATATCGTGCAGTGTTGCGGTGCGCATTTTGGGTTTTCTAAAGTTCTGTATGTTTTGTTATATGTTTATAATGGTTTGTTCCTACACCCCCATCCCCAAACCCCCCAGTGGTCTTTCCCTGGTGATAGGTGTTAATCACCTTGTAAGGTCTGGAGGATTCTGGGGAAAAGGCCCTAGGATTCGGGAAGGTACCCTGGTACCACCTTCTTTCATTGTTCTTTTAAGTTTCCCTGCTCTGGGTCACATCCCCCCTCCCCTTGGATTGGTTCTAAGTTCTCCCCTGCTCAGTGTACGCCCCCTGTACTTCAGGTGAGGACAGAGGGGCTGCTCTGCTCATCTGCACATGGGAGGTATCCGGGAGGAATAAAACCAGGTGAAACCCAAGCGAGAGTCCACTCTTTCTTCCACGCTGTCGGCCACGCTTCTGCCTGAGGTTCAGACTCACCAAGCCTCTCTTATATAGTTGCCAGAGAGTGAGCTAGCCAGTGAAGCAGCTCAAGGACACAACTATATCATGGTAGGCAGCGTATGCCCTGGTCATGAATTAAAAACAATGAAGACGTAGCAGTATAGTCACAGGCATGTGAGGTAATTTCAAGTAATAGTATTGAAAAGCTATTACACACAGAATTATCTGGTTTTTGTTTAAAAGTTTTCATATGTTCTCTCCACAAATTTGGAATGCTAATGTTCATTCACTGAAATATTTCCTGTTGTAACCTATCTCAACTCCCAAGCCAGATCCAAAATATTTTGCCCAAGTTTTATTAAGAGGGGGGTTTTTTTGGACCTTTTCAAAATGATTGTTTCAAAGTCAATAGCCAAAATGTCTTCCAACAATTATGAAGAACTGAATGAAGAAAAAAAACTCTGTAACAGAAGCCTTAGCTAGACATTCCCCAAGTCATCACAGATATTGGTGTTAGGTTTTCAGTGTATGTTCTTTATTTTACCTACTTTCATGTTTAGCATATTTGTACAAATACTTGTGTCAATGTAGTGTTTTTGCTGACTTGACCAGGTTACTAAGGCGTGCCTATCTGCTGATACAATAAGGTACCTCTTTTTTCCAACGGTTGCTGTGAAGTTCTAAAATTCATGATGTATCACATATTTGCTTCTGAAATAAATAATAAAATCAAGACTGATTTATTAGATCCAGGATTGCTTCTCAGCAAGGAATATGTGTTAATGTGACTATGGTACACTAACCGATAGAACAGCATAGCAAAAGCAGTTCTGTGCAGTAAAACAATTTATAGAGGACTCAGTGTTTGCATTGTGCATGTTTGACAAGCATGGGAGAAAGATGTGAACTTTACATGCAGGACTGAATGTTCATAGATGATCGAAGAACATTAAGTGGGCTCCTAGAGCACATTTTTCAATTTATTTTCATCTGGAATTAATCCAGTTTGTGTAATCTGCAACTACTCTGTGATATAAATCAAGGCATGAGAAGTGGGAACATTTAGGAGTTTTACTTGAGAAGCACATTCCTGGTGCAAATTTACTGCACTAATGTACACATACTCCGTTTCAGCTTTAGAGTTTGACTGAGTTCACCAAACAAAATGGAACAGGGAAGGGAAGGGAAGGGAAGGGAAGATCTACCATGAGCATATGAAGTATCCCAATTAATTTCTGTGCAAGAAATTCACAGAAACATGAAGAGCTAGATATCTACTGCAGAACTCTGAATAAATAGTGTCTGCCTTCACAAAGTGTCTGCCTTCATTTCTTCTAAATGGATAATGAAAGCCGTAGATGGACAAGACTAGAAACACTTTGCCTTAGTGTCTGTAAAGTTATACCAAAGTTCCAAAAATTCATCCCCTGAGAAGAGAAATGTTTCAAAAAATTTGCATAAATTATTACCTTCACTTCAGGAAGACAAACAGAAGGTTTTCAGACAATATGGTTCATTATCATTGAATTTTATTCTTTGTGGTTATTTTTTCTGCAATACTTCTTCCTTTGCTTGCTGGAATATGGCACCTCTTCAATACTTGATTAAAAGAGAGTATTTTTGGTGCTTTTTTGCCATTGGATATTATTAACTTTGTTCTTAATGAGAATGTGGACTCTACTGGAGGTTCTCTTGATTATTGCATGAACAGTGATTTTTCACTTTCATTGTGCTTTAGTATGTTGAACTACTCCATGTACTTTGTTCAATCCGCTTCAAAAAATCAACCAGATTTTGTATCATTACACTGACTATGATGATCGAATACAGCAAGAAAATAAATGAACAAAGCACAAAAATGTACAGCCAATTTCATTGAATCTCATATAATACCAAATCGAAAGATCAGGTTTCATGGTGCTTTTTATCACTTTATAGTATATGGCATCTCATTGGTATCAAGTGGATATTTTTTCCACTTTCACATGTCCATGATGTACACTTTTGAATGTAACTATCTTCATGATATATGCTAAAAGTTCCAAGCAAATTGATATCTGATTTGTTGGTGGGCAAGTAAAACTTATCTCCTTTTGAAGTAAATGTACAAAAAGGTTTCAAATCAATTGCCATTTTAAATATTTCTATCCAAAAAAACATTCTAATGAATTAAAATTTAAAGTATCAGTCACGCAAGTTTTATTTCAATGCATTTGATTTTTTTTCTGTACTGAAATGATTAATTTGCTTGCAGTTATATTCTGCCTAGTGAAAATATATTTGGAAAACAACCTGTGTTCAAAGAACTGTTGGCATGGTAATTTATTCTCATTTAAAATCCAAATTATAGTTCATTAGGGATCCCATATTCTGGGGGGAATGCCCATCATTGGTTTTGTTAATGATTCTCTAACACTATAATTCTGTATGAGTACATGCATTAATTTACATGTTAAACTACCAGTATGATTAAACTAGATTTGCTGTAATGTCACAACCTCTAGAACTAAATTTAGATGAAAACAGAAAGAATTCTGTCTTCAATATGTAAAAAGATTAAAATCTCAAGTAACATCAGCTTGAACTGAGCTATTTTAACTGAAACTCTGGAGTTTTAACAAAACCTAATTAATCTATTACTTTGAAAATTTTGTCTGGTAATATAATAGATAATATATAAATTACTGCAAAACATAATATTCAATTATTAATTTTAATTATTATTTGACCTAGGTGAGTGGACTATTTTTTAAACTTTTTTTAAGGAAACCTTTTTTTTTTAGCAATTGCTGAGAAAAGCTATGGCTGATTATATTTTTAAGGTCATTTTGTGATTTGGAATTCAAGCTGGTAACAGAAAAAGTCTCATTCCTTTCATCTTAAGATATTTTAGATGCAAAAGTCAGGGTGGTTTTTGCATAAGTGACAACCCTTCACAAGTGTTGGTGTTGTATCAAAGTGCTAATGAAAAAAAATACTTAGACATTTTTTTAAAAGTCAGGAGATATGATTCTTGTGACATTTTGTTAAAAGAACAAGGATGCAGAATTAAACATTTCGCCATTACCCTACTCCTTTGACACTTTGTCACTATTGTACAGGGAGGTTATAAAATCCTAGTAATTCTGATTTGTTTTGTACGGTGCCCAATTTGAGAATTTCCATGTAAACCTTTAACTTAGAAGCAAGTAAGGAAACAACTAGGGCTTAGGTCAACTGCTGGTTTATATAAGAATTTGTTTTATTTTGCTTCTATGTTACTCAAAGGTAAAAGATGCACCATTTTGTCCTAAGGTCTGTCTAATACACCATCTGACTTACAAGTGAAGGCATAGTGGTTGCCATGGGATTTCATAATAGAAAACTGTATATTATTAAATTAAGATTAATCTTATGGGCAGTTCCCAAAACAATTTAATTATCGCACTAATATCAAAATTTAATATTAGTTAATAAGTTTTGTGTACATCTGTCAATAATATAATTTTTAAAAATGCTATTCCTTTGTAACCTTCTGCTGGGTGGCTGCCCCCTTCAGACATGCTACGAGTGTTTCTTTCGGCTCAGGACTAAAGGGCAGAGGAAAATTAATTGTATTCTAACATGACTTAGCTGATTTAGTTGGATATCTCCATACAAGGCTCAAATGTGCAAAGAACACATTTTAAAGTAATGAGCTATGCAGTGATCTCAGCTATGCAAGCTGAGATGTACTTATTCCTTCTTGTTCTCCAGTCACACTTTGACCTGATCCTATAATTACTGCCATAAATAAGCATTAGGAAGAAACCACCAACAATCAGAGGTAATTTTTCAAAGAGGAAAGATGGAGCATGTCCAGTAGCTCTGAAGTGATTTGAGGGAAATTAAAATAAAGAGTAGATTTGTAATTGTGAGGGTAAGCAACCATAACAACTTTATACATACTGAATCCTCTGAAACAGATGAGAAATATTTCTAAAACTTTATGTTTTTAACTAAATATTGCTATGCTAGTCTGAGGAATATGCTCCATGAAATCTCTAACTTTATGGAGGATTTTTAATTCTTAATTCAAGTCTCATTTCTACATCTTAACTTTGTGTGGCTATTGAGCTTGTGTAATATTTAATCAACAGTTTGTAGATATTCCAAAAGGGCGAGACTTTAAATTCTATATGACTTATTCAGATATTCTTTTTGGAAGAAAGCATGCTGTGAGCATACTTAATGACAAAATGTATTCAGTAATACAATGCATACAGGTCTCTTTATATGTGTAATCAAAGGACAGCTTTAAGTTTTTGCACTCTGTAAAGTTCTTTCAGCCAAAACTGTGTTGAAAATCTAATGTTTCATAATACCACGAGGATTTCCGGGGATCACTGAATGTGATCCTTAGTTCACTTGAATTCATGGTTAAAATGACTGATATCGAAACATAAAATCTGACCTGCAAAGGATCATTGTTAGCTGCTTTTCTTTTGTAACTGTATCATTTGAATTTGTCCTACATGATACAAGAAAAGTAACAAGGGGCTATACTGTGGTGAAGTCTTATACGAAACCCCACAACTTTAGTTTTTATTTTATTAAAATGGTTTAAACACAATAAAGTCTGCCTGCCGTCAGAGCATGGGATATGGGAAAATTGTTCAGACATTTTCAAAGTTGCAAATATCTGAACTATCTAATTATTTTTAGTCCTCTTGAAAGACTATTTTTTGAACTTGTTCTTTATCCCCTGAATGATAATAATGTACCTGGCACGCACAGCCTCTCACATACATACAGCTGTTTTAAAACATTAAATCATTTAGCTATGTTTCCTTTTATATATAAAGAGGTATAATTTGTGCAAATGTGATTTAATAAGCAGACTAATTATAATTTGCACATTTAGAAATACACTAAATTTTGTTTCTGTTTCAATTAAGTAATTGCCTAATTATTCTATAAACAGAATTAGCTAACGTAGAAGGAACCAAAAATTCAATCAGGAGTTAAATCATTCACTAAACAGTTCAGCAAATGAAATGCACTGCATGGTCTCTTTTACTATTTCCAGCAACATGTTCTTGTTAATGCCCTGGTTCAGCAATGCGTTTATGTGTCTGAGCAATTTTCAGGACCACAAGGGTACTGCCAGCTTTGGCCAGCCCCTGGGCTTCCTGACCTTGCCCACAGCCCAGGATGTCATGTCAGAGCCCTGGGGCCAGCAGCCCCTGCCCCAGTGACCCCACAGCAGCAGGGCCAGTGTCCAGCTCCCCACAGCCCTGCCCTGCCAGAGATCTGAGCCCAGTCTGCCTGTCCAGGGGCTGCCTCCATCCCTCCTGGCTGCCCTGCTCCTGGCTGGGGCAGTGGGACAGTCCCTGGATGCCATACCCTGCCTGGATATGCTCAAGGGAGTCACTGTTGGGCCAGCATCCGATGCCTTAAATTTTAGCTTTCATGTTTTTCAGATTTTGTACTGCCTAGGGGTGTAATTCTGTGACTCATTAAGTGCCAGTAAGCTCTCTTCACAGAGTAGGTAGACAAAACAACTGCTGAAAACCAAGGACAGCTTTCAGGCCCAAAAGCATAAAAAACAGTGGACTGAAGGGAGGAACAAGATGGGACTTTACAACCTGAAGCTGTAATTGGACAATTAAAGCCTAATATGCAAATGGACCAAAACTTACAAAAAAGTAAGCCCTCATGACGGGTCAGCCATTTTTGTGACCATTCTTAATCCACCTTGGGTGTAGCCCTGGGCAGGCCCTGTCCTGCCCAAGATGTATCCTAGAGGCCTCTTTTATTTACTAGCTCTGTCCAGTCTCTGCTTCAGGTCAGCCTTCCCAAGGCATCACACCAGTCTCAGGTCACTGCCAACCCCTGAGCTGCCCTGCAGCATCCTCCATGGGTTGATGGCTATCATCCAGGACTCCTCAGGCAAAGCCACTTGGCATGTCCCTAGGAAAGTTTAAGAGAGGTCCCAGATGTAGCAATGTTACTTAACACGAAGCAATCTCCAGCATGATGGCAAAGGGTGTCGAGTAGATGGAAGGCAGATCAGCAAAAGTCATGGTTTGTGTCTGGAGTTGTGTAAAAAGTCCAAACAGTACTACCATCTCTCATAAAATTGGAGAGCTGTATTACAGTGCTGAAATTTGGAAAGGACAACTCCTGTGAGGATGTATGTGGACCTTCTCTTCCATGGTTTCTGAACTGGCACCAGCCTGCCTCCTGCCAGCTCAGAAGAATGTAGAAAGACCATATGTCTGACTGCACAATGTGCCCACATGCCTCACCTGAGCATTCAGCACATCTTTCCCCTTTTAAACTCTGAAAAATGTTGATTCTGCCAGAACTTTGAGGTCAATGAAGTTGGACCTCTGCCTTGACATGAGTTTCCAATAAAGACTAAGACAATTTTAAAGTTAAAAAAAAATAGGAAAAAATCCTCATAACAATATACACATCAAACACTGTTTTCAAGACATAAAATGTGTTTTCACTTTCCTAATGACATAAAGATCTGTCTTCACAGACTGCTTCCATATACCTCTTTGTAGATTTTTTTTCTATTTGTTCAAATAAATATGGAATGTTTTCTTACACCTAATAAATCAGGAGTAATGATTCCTAATCAGACTAGTAATGCTATATGTGTGTGCTTTTGCTGAAACTAGTGGTAAAAAAAAATAAATCTACTTAATTCAGGGGACTAAATAATTTGGTATAATATATTTTGTAAACACTCTTAGAATGTTTTGCTTCTGAAACAGAATTTAGTCTTTTTTTTAAAACCAAATTGTTGCTAAAATCCACTAGACAGGTACAGGCTAAATATTGATAATGGAAGCCCTGTTGGTTAAGTTTTATACAGTTCAATATTCCTAAAAGAAAACTTGGTAATCACAGATATCCTCACTTTGGGTTCCAGTTCATATTTTCAAGCTTAAAAACTGAAATAATTTAAATAGTGATCTAGATAACAAAATTGGATTTTTTTACTAATACATTATTCAGGGAAAATGTACAGTTCTGGAAAAAAAATTACTGCAGAAGTTTTGTTAAACATTTTGGCCTTAGAATAGCATGATGCAATTATTTCAGACAGAAATGAAACATAGAAATTGTGTACAAATAATATAAATGTTTTCTATCACAGGCAAATCTGAATCTTGCTTCAAGGTCAGGTGAAGTGGTACCAAATTAGGATGGGGAGAAATATAATTCTGTGCAATGGTTTTGTATTGGGATTTTTGTTTTCTTTTTTCTCACAATTAATAGTCATACTTTGCAGCAATGTAAACCTTCTGCATCTGCAAATCACTTATTAACTAAAGCCTGAGTTGCAACCCCACCAGAAAATAAGATTGCCTGTTAGACCATTTATAAAGTTGTTTAAGTTATGTAAGCTTTTAATAAAGGGGACTTTCAGAGTTTTCTTCTAGAAACACAGAATCAAGCTACTACCAAAAATAAAAATTAATGTGCTGCTCTCTTAAGTGTATCATATCTTCTATACTTCTTTCCTTTGAAATATTCCTTAAGAATACTAGAAACTAATAATATTTAACAGCTTTGTTTCAATCCTTCTCTTGCGTTCTAGTGTGTGTTTTAATAACATTTTTCAGATGCTTCACTTCCAAGATTTGTTCTTGTAACTGACACACAGATCTTGCTATTTAAACCTGTAATTTAAATGGTTTTGACATATTATTTGTAATATTGTTTTCTTGAATATCGAAACATTAATAGTAGAGCATGTAGCAAATAAAACAATTAAAGAGAAAGGTGGTTGTGAAAAAAAAAAAACAAAAACCAAAGAATGGACAGACTCCAAATAGGAAACTCAGCAGTTAAACATAGAATGAGAAATGGTGCATTACATTATGTTTAAGTAGCCCTATTGAAGTAAATTGGATTATTCGCCTCAGTAAAGCAAACACGATTTGGTTCTTCTATGTATAAAACGCTTTGGTCTAATTTGGAATGAAAATCTGACATAGATGAAACAGAAGGAGCTGCTGAATATTGTTTACTTTTTTTCGTACCTGTTCTGTATTTTATATGAACAAACTGCAAAATGCATAAGAGACTGTAATTACAGGGGAATGGACTATCTGTTAAAGAAACATCTCTAAAGCCATCCCATTTAAAAAAAAAAAAAAAATTTAAGTTTTTTCATGTTTCTGACTATTGGGTAACAAATATAAGTGGTAATTTTTTTTATTTTATTTTTCAAAGATTTCCCTTGCAAATGCAACTTTCACTAACTTAAGAGATGATTGAACAACACACTTGAATATGTTTAATTGCTTCGACAAATTCAAGACTTTGATACAAACAAGTTATTATAAGAAAACTAAGTCACCAGATCAAGGCCCTGATTGTTTACAAATTCAGATTCAAGGCAAAATAAAATATAGGGAAATAAGAATTTCTTCCCAATAAGAAGAATGGGGGTTTGTTGGGGTTTTTTTGGTTTTGGGTTTTTTGTTTGTTTGTGTTTGGTTTTGGTTTTGTTTTTCAGTTTTGTGATGCATTATGCACTTCCAGAAGAAAGTTACACTGGATGGCATGGTCATTTTACAGCTTTTATCCTGAATTCTTGTGGTTTTTACATCCATTCTCTGCACTTTTTACCCTGCATTGCTGCAGATATTCCCAGAAATTGCACTTTCAAATAGAAGGTAAATTCCCATCCCAGATGGGAATTTTCTGGAAGCTCTCAATTACAGGAATTCATGTATTTCAAAGTAGTTTCAAACTTTCTGGTTTTCAGGTCATAGGAAAAAAAAAGGTTTCCCCTCCTTTGATAAGAAAATAAGGATTAATCAAGACAAGACAAATAATTGTTTAGATAACATTTTTTTCTCTCCCCAGTGTTTCTAAGCTGGAAAAAAAAGCTTTCTGCTTGATTTCTCTGCAGTGACAGAATGATGGTTCTTGGAATCTCTCGATAGACTTCTTAAAAATTTCGTATTAACTAAAATAAAATATAAATATAGGAAAGTAATGAGTACAGGAGTTTCCCTTTCAATTCTATCATTATTTTACAGACCTTTTCCACATTTCTGTTGTTGGACCTTGTTTTTCAGCCTCACCTTCTGTCCGATTTAATTGCCAATAAAATCAATTTGCCTCAGATTAAAGTTTATTTGATATTTTTAGTACTCTTAAACTTAATAATCCATACAAGGGACACAAGAGTGATAACATGCTTCTTCATTCAAATTGAATACCGGTTGTTATTTTAATATATCACACTATCAAAATGTCAAATAACAAACTAGTTAGCATCAGTAAAAGTGAAAATTCTTTGGTACATTCATAAGTTCTTAAAAATGTAATATGTGGGATAATTTATGGTATTTCTTATACTATTCTATGCTGTTGATCTTCTGTAGCTATCATAAGGAACTTCTGTGTGTTGTAATCCTTACTCTGAAATACAACTGTGGGTTTTTTCAGCTGTTTGAAAGTGATTTAAAAAAATCTAAATCACCTAAGACCAAATTTCAAGAATACAGTGCAAGATTGATCTGTATCATTTCTCTTACTTCTCCCTAATTTTGAATATTTGAGTAGATCGCAGATTAAATTTGGTTGTGTTCAAACTGTAATTTAGTTTTGCAAAACACGTAACTTTGCATAATTTTGTCTCTACTCTGTTAGACCCACTTATACCTATATTCTGCTACAATAATATCAAGGTTTCTATTGGATTGTAGAAAGATATGGCTGCAGGGGTGGGGAAAGAAGCAAAATAAAAATCAAGCTTCTTTTTAATGCATATTATTTGTTGTAGAATATTACATTAGTTCATATAATGAGGTCATACTCATGTCAGCTCAGAATCTACTGTGCAGAATCATACATAAATCTTACGGACTGCTTCCCGCTAAGTATTAATGGAAGAAACAAAAAAACATTAAAAAAAAATTGTCTATATGGAGTTACAGATCAAACTTACAGTAAGACATCTGGATTTAAAAAGCAAACAAAAAAGATCACAGGCATGGAAGCAACCTCTTGAGATGCCAAAATTCTGTTTTAAGGAAAATTTTAGTCATACTATTTCAGGATATTTAATTTCACAGCTAGAGAGAATGTAACTGATCTACCATCTTTGATGTCTCTTCTGTAGAAAGATTATCCTGCATTTGTATCTTACCACAGCATTGATAGTACTTGTGCTTGTTTATGATGGATCATACAAAATGTAAAATCATTTTCTCGGACAAACATCTAGATCATAAACACTTTCCAAACTTTTGACATCTTTTACAGATAGACTGTTATTAGAGACTATTCCAGAAACAATGGTCTGGCTTTTGGGGATAAAAAAAATAACTTGTAGCAAGAACAAAAAAATTTTGACGTCCAAATTAAAACAAATATGTCTTTAGGAAGAGGTCTAATGCTTTATGTGTTGAACTGAACTTCAAGAGACCTGTTCTCAGGAGTTTGTATAAACAGTGGTTCTTGCTGTATTAGTTTATACTTTCTGTCCCCATATGAGAATGATTTTGTCTACTGTTTCATATCAGTAGATATATGTTTTTTATGCATGTCAGGTGCTCTGATTGTGCTCTGGGGAACAGGGAAGAAAAATCTATAAATAAGCAGTTAAATGTAATTTGTTAGACTCTACAAGCTGTTCCTCAGAAATGGGGATTTAAAAAAAAAATTCCTTTTTATGCTTTAAATATTTTGTTGTTAACTGAGACAGAAGAGTAATTGAGTAATTGAGCTGCTAGAAGGAACTCAACTCACCATTGTGTATAATCCATGGAACAGGTAGATTTGCTGTTTGTGTCATGCACTGGTATTTCTTTGGGCCTTAATTGCCGCTGGTCTTTCCCTTTTATCTTTCCTGATACTATGTAGCTCAAAAGATAATTTTATATCTATGTCTTAGTGCTCTAACAATTATTATCAATGGCTATTTCTTGGCATGCTTTCTGAAGGCAGAGAACACCTTTAAGCCATGGTTTCATTTGGATATTGGAATGTTATGACAGAAAGTTTTGTGGGTATTTTGACTTGACAGTACCATCAACACAGTTGATTGTACTGCCTGCTATTGCCTGTTAAACCTAGAGAAATATAAAAAGTACTACAGCAACCAATGTTCTGGAAAATACACACAAATTAAATATATGTCAAGAAATCCACTAAGAGAAAAAATAATGCTGAAAAGTGATGGAAAAGTCAGTATTATGGCTTTCCTCAGGGGCATAAATCAGGCCAGCATGTGGTTTGGAGGAAAAAAATATTCAAGTTATACAATGGAACATATTTTTGATAAGATGAAATATAGAAACAGCATAGGGAAACATTTTGGTTAGGCACTAATAGATATGGAACATTCACAGACAACACTGAGGAAATGCTTTTATTTATTACAGATACATAATTCATAATAAAACCAATGTGTGACTCTTTCATATTTATGGTAACAACTGAAATATATATATAGCACTGCACACACATTGTCTGGTGCAGCATAATGAATTTACTGTATACAATGTGGAAGTTAATGTCATGGGTGTGGAAAAGCCTGTAATATTTTGTTGGGTTGTTTGATTATAAATCCAGCTGTAGCATCGATTTTGAAGAAACACCTTCTTCAGAGCAAGTAACATATTGTATAGATTTCAACCATCATGAGCCTGAAGTTCAAAAATAACTCCAACACTTGCCAGAAAACTTTTATTCAAATTGTAAATCCTATTCGCTAGAGACTATATGGGCAGAGTGTATGTTACAAGATTATTGCCCAGTGTTTTGCTTTTCAATGATGTCACATGATCTGAACTGATTAGCTTGTAGGCTGATCCATTCTTGGGAAAAAAAACCCTGGCTTATTCAATAAGGCTTCAGCCATGAAGCCTTAATAAATTCATCAGTCATGGCCTACTGATACTGACTGGTTTTTTTAACATAAAAAAAGAGAACATAGAATTTGCCTTCTTTCTTGGATGATTAACACAGTAACAGTAACAGATACAGATAATGTTTTTTTCTTCTAAAGCTCATAGAAAAATGGGGGAGCCTGGTGTCGTCTGAAATGTCAACCCTACTATAACTCACTTTCTCAGTAAAGAAAGAGAGGAAGTTTGAGACTGGATTTATAACTGTTATGATGGGGCAAGAGGAGTTGGTAGAACTTTACTTTCTTAAAAAGTTTTATGTGGGGGGTAGAAGACAGACCTTTGAGTATTTGGAGCTAAGGTTTCAGGTATAAATTTTTATCCACTGTTGCAAAAGCACTTTAGAACTTTTTTGTCATTTTTACTAGACAAAAAGCAAATATAATGGGAACCTTCCTCACCCCACCTTTTCTTTTTAGCATTTCTTCATCTCTGTTGCTGATCATCTGACCACATTGGAAACGGAGTTCTGACTCCTAACTTACGTTTTTATAATCTGTGTAAAATAGTTTCCTCAGTGTTTCAGGAGGCAGTACTGTCCGGAAAATAACTCTCCCAGTGTGGTAGAAGAAAGCAATCAGTGCTTGATTAAGATTTTATTACAAATCAGCTTAGTTTGCTAGCCTTGTTAAGAAAATAAGTTTTCCCCAGGAGGACTTAATTATTTCGGGTGTTATTTTGGACTACACTGGCTTTTTGAAGATCTTTTTATGCCATTGAAGTATGACATAGTATTTGATCCTTCTTATATGCATATATACAAGTGCTTTTCCCAAATGATTTAACAAAAGGATAGTCCAGATGTAAACAGAGGCTCTTTGAATTATTCCACAGGGGAAGATTTCAATATAAATATAGTATATTTTCATTTTAAATCAGATTGAAAAGAACATATATCTTGTGTATCTGCATACCTTCCTACATCTATTTCCTTCTATTTCTGTCATACTACAGGAAGAATCAGAGGAAGAAAAAAAGAAAAAAGGAGTTTTTATCAAGCTTTCACCAATCAAGAAATATTCTTTGCAAAAACTCAACATTTGCACAAGATGCATAGCAATATTTAATGGGAATAGTCTGCTAATGATGAATTGCAGATATTGTTTTTGGAAAAAAATGCATCAAAATACAGTCACAGGCATTTCTTTTCTCCCTAGCTGTGGGAAAACATTTGGGACCACATACTGCAAAAAGAAGGCCTAAAATGGAACAAACATTAATCAACAAATATAAAAGATGCTTAAATTTGCCTGCTGTTTCACAGATAAATTGATTTTATAAACAGATCTCTTTTTTCTGATATTACTGAAGAATAACAGGTCACTTATAGCTTAGCCTCTAATCATTTTTAGAACCTGCTAATCATTTTTAGAATTGAGACTGATATCTTACATCAAAGTGTTTTGTGGGCACATGAGCATACACTAGTTTGTTTGCACTTGTTTTGGATCATTTGATAAACTTCTCGGATGGAATGGACAGTCTGCTATAAGAAGTACAGAAATCACAGAAGTCTACCTTGACTTCAGCAAGGTTTTTGAGATTGTGTCTCATAACATCCTCGGAAGTAAACTGAGGAGATGTGTGTTAGCTGAATGAACAGTGAGGTAAATAAAGAACTGGATCAATGGCAGAACTCAGAGGGTCATGATCAGTGGAGAAGAATCCAGTCGGATGCCTGAAATCAGTGCCATTCCCCTGGGGTCAACACTTATTGGGTCCACTCTTATTCAACATTTTTACCAACAACCTGGCCAAACTAGTAGAATGCACCCTGAGCAAAGTTGCTGATGATGACAAATCTGAGGACAATGGCTGATACGCCTGAATCCTGTGCTGACATTCATTAGGACCTTGATAGGCTGGAGAGTTGGGCAGAGGTTCTGCACCTGGGGAGTGCAGGAATAACCCAAAGAACAAATACAAGTTTGGGCTGGCCTACTGGAGAGCAGCTCTGTGGAGAAGGACCTGGGAGTCTTGGTGGATAAACATGAGCCCTTGTGGCCAGGAGGGCCAACAGTATCCTGAGGTGCATCAGGAAGAGGGTGGCCAGCAGGTCAAGGGAGGTGATCCTGAGTGTTTAGGTGTCCTGTCTGGAATAGTGTGTTCAGTTCTGGTCTCCACATTTCAAGAAACACAAGGAGCTACTGGAGAGGATCCAGTGGAGGCCACAAAGAGGGTTTGGGGTCTGGAATCTCTTTCATATGAGGAGAAACTGTGGGAGCTTGGCCAGTTTAGTCCAGAGAAGAGAAAACTGAGAGGGGATAATTTCGATATACATAAATACCTCAAAGGCAGCTGTCAGGAGGGTGGTGCCAGGCTCTTTTCAGTGGTGCCCAGTGACAGGATGAGCAGCAATGGCCATAAACTAAAATACAAGAAATCAACATGAGGAAAACCTTCTTTACACTGACGGTGGCAGAGCGCTGGAACAGGCTGGCCAGTCAGGTCATGGATTCTCCCTCTCTGGAGACAATTTAAACCCAACATGGTTCTGTGCAACACACTCAAAGTGACCCTGTCTTGGCAGGGGGGTTGGACTCGATGACCTCCAAGGTCTCTTCCAACCCTTAGAGTTCTGTGATTCTGAGAAGTATGGTTAAATGGTAAGTATTAGCATATTTGAAAAAACGAATTTTCAAACTTCTTTTTAGCTTCTTTCTGATTACCAGCTACAGTTTTGTAGCAGAAGGGATATGCAAATATAAAATAATTGCAGCATTTCTTCAAAACACAGCCTTTTACTTTATTAGCAACAAAAGAAAAATAGAAGTTTTTTTCAGATTAGCCACCTCCTGACTGGTAACAACTATTGTTTGTGATACATATATCTCTTCTAATTCCTTTTCTCAGTGTATCTGCGTTATGTGAGAGAAGTGAATTCCTTGATTATTATTTAACTGCCCTGGTAGGAACCTTCAGCTTGCCCAGGTAGATAAATTGGTTTACTGCATCTTCAGAAGTTCTTCTTCCTTATAGCTATTGCTGGTTTACTGTGATAAAATGTTTTTCAAATACAATATAAATTATGTCATTTAAAAATATATGCACAAGATATGTATTAAATGAAGTTAGGTAGCTATGTTTTTAAGACAGTGTTTGATGGTGAATCATTATGTCCTCTTTAAAAGAACTAACATTCTAATTCTGGCTGTCAGGAATTACAGTTCACAGCAAAGGTATAGAAGTTCTTTAGATCAAACAAAGAAAAGTAGCAATAATTGCAGGAAGATACAATTTCAAACCTGAGGCTTTTTCCTATGAACTAATAAGCGAAGCAAATAGAATATGGAATTTCCAGGTGAATTTAGACTTCAAAGAAATGCTTGAGCTCAGTAAGATATCATCACATTCCCCCCTCAGTCTGACTCGTTGCTGTAAGCTGCTGTCATTGGTAGAGGTTCTCTGATAGCTTGAATGTATGTGTGGGGTTTAGGGGTTTTGTGCTGGTTTTTGAAGATCCTTGTAGTCAAAGGTCAGGATAGGCAAAACCTTTATTTCTCACATTAAAGCTCTGTATACTGATTTAATCTTGTAAAATGTAAAATTACTTCTTAGTACCTAATACAGTGCTGCATTTTGGATTTATTATGAGAACAATGTTGATAACACGCTGATGTTTGGGTTGATAACACATTGATGTTTGGGTTGTAGTTTACCTTAAATCAAGGACTTTTCAGTTTGATATGCTCTGCCAGTGAGCAGGTGTACAAGAAGCTGGGAGGGAGCATGGCCAGGACAGCTGACCTGAACCTGAACTGGCCAAAGGGATATTCAATACCACAGTGTGTCGTGCCACCCCATATAAATTGGGCTTTGGCTTGAGCTGTTGTTTGCTGCCTGGAGACAGGATGGGCATCAGTCAGCATATGGTGAGCAATGGTGTTGTGCATTGCTTATTTGTCTCAGGTGTTATTTCTATCTCTTATTTTCATTAAAATTATTATTATTGTAAATATTATCTTTAGCATTCACTATTATTATTGTCATTATATTAACATTAGTGGTGGTGGAGGTGTGGTTTGTTTTTTTTTTCCATTATGAATGTGTTCTTATCTCAAGGTTTACTTTATTTTTTTTTTTACTTTGATTCTCATCCCCACTGAGGTAAAAAAGTAGCTGCATGGTATTTATTTGTTGGCTGGGTTAAACTTCAACAACCTAATAGGACTAGATGTGAAAAGTAGGAAGGAGTTCTCTAGATCTAACCAGACCTAGGAAAAGAAAATGAAAGTTATCAAAAGCGTGATTAGGGATGAACTTCTAGAGATTTTTTTAAAAGACATAGGAAATAACTTTAAAAATAAGAGAAAAATCCCAAACTCCCGCTTACAATAAAAACAGATGTTGATAGATTTAGCTGCCTTGGGTGAACTGATGAATCTGTGTGCTGTCAGTGAAACATTACTGAATTATATACCCATAACAATGGCAAATGAATTTGCCTGGTTCCCCACTAAGATCTAACACAAATTGATGAAATCCTTTAAAAGCAATACAGTAAGGGACACACCTAAATGAAACTTGTATTTGGCACCACTGAAATGGCAACATGCTTCAGAGTAAGTAATTCACAGTTACTTAAGAAGCAACACAAATAATTTTGCACTTTTTGACTTACTGTGACACTGTGACTCCTGCCTTGCAAGTTCTTCTAAAGTACATACTTTTTAAACCCTTGACTTCATGTATAATTTTGTCCTTTAATATAAAATCTGTAGCTTAGTTCTTCTTCCCTCACGTGACACAACTTATCTGTGGACAGAAGTGGGTTTTTTCTGCAGTGGAAAAGTTTAGTTTAAGCTTAAGTCATTCTTGAAACACATAGGGTACTCTATTCTCAAGTTGTTTTTAATAGTATACATGAGCAGAAACTTTGCCTTTCTCAGCTTTTTGGGTAAAATTAGAGCCTATGGCTTTTGCCATTCCCATGATGTTCTACTGCCCCACTTAAGCAAGCCTGAACATTGAGGGTGATGGGCATTAACTAAAAGCAGAACAGTTGCAAAAGCCCTTGATGACATTAAAATACTATCCTTTCCTTGTACACAAAGCAAGACTTTAAATTCTTTTAAATTTAAATTTCTAATTTTAAAATTAGAAATGGTCTACATCTTTTTATTTCTAATACACAAAGGCAACCACTTATATTTTATATACAAATGTGTACTGCTGTATACTTGATTTCTATTTTCCATGACTGCGATCCCCCATGTTGAGGGTCAGTGAATATTGCATAGTAAAATATTGATTTCTATATCTTCTTGCTATCTTTTTTCATTAAGTGACTTGCTGTTTAGTGTTAATGCTGGGAATGGCAAACACTAGCTTGTAGGAAGAGTCTGATGCTAAAAATAGCATAAAAGCCAGTCTGGTCATTTGCAACTGAAAAGTCGCATTTGAAAAGCAACACCTCCAACGATAAGATAGGTCTAGATGGCCTTTTTTGGACCTTTTTCTATTACTTTACACTTCTGGGATTACCCAGTGTTCTTCACTGGTTCCATTTTTCATAAGACACTAAGTGTAAGTACTTCTTGGGTTTGATTTTCTTCTTTTCTTTTTTTTTTTCTTTCTTTTTTCCCTTCAAAAATCTTTATTGTGCAGTCCCAGTGCTTGAAAAAATATTTTTCTTTAAATTCATATCCTATTCTTAATTCTTTTTAAAATAGGTTTTCTTCATCTGCTATCTAGGAACCTTTGATTGTGTTATCTTTTTCCTAATATATTACATAAAAGTGTATTTCTCCTACCCAAGTCAAGTCACTCAACTGAAGGGTTTTTGTTTACTCTATTTGTAACTCCATATTTGGTATTGTATTCAATTCATTTATATGGAGTCCTGACCATGGAATGTCAGGACACTTTAGAACTCTAAAGAAGAAACCTTAGTAGAACTCAAAAAAAGATGGTTAGATTCTATTCATTGTGCTGTCAGGGAATTGAGATGCTATCACTTTGATATGTAGGAATGGGCATTGTACCTTGTTCTGAATGGGGCTCTAAAGCCATCCCAATCATTACTTTAATATAGGATAATTTTGTAAGAAAAAAAGGAGGAAAAGTGTACAGGAAAAACATTGGCAAAATCAAAGAAATTATGCCCCTGGACATGTGTTAGAGTAAATTTTAGCTTGTCCAGGCAACTGTCCAGTGAGAAAAACTCCTATAAACTGCACAAAATTTCAAAGTCTTAAACAAGACTTAAATGATTTTTTAACTCTTTGGCATAGCTCATTGCCCAAGGGTGAATTTCATCCTTGCATACACATTGCAAATCTAGCTGTTCACTTTTGTCTGTAAAAAGCATTTTGAGACTATATATTCATTGTCTAATACAGTAAGATACTGATGGATTCATAGTTGAAAGTTCTCATTCCTGAAATGCTAAAAAATATTTAAAAGCATAGGTTCAAATCCCCTAATCACTATGTGAATCACAGTATGATTTTATCAGGATGTACGAATGAGGTGGACACATTGCTGTGGGCATGTTGTGTTGGTATTTCTGGAACTTAATCAGTATGATGTTTATACTTTATGTCATGTTTCTAGGTGAATTCTTTGTAGTGTATGCACCTTGGATGTAATTGCTCTAGTGTGCTTCTCTGGAGCACCATTTCTTTTTGCCTTGTCTGTTTACATCGATTCAGATGTTGAATACCCACAGGCAAGGAACCAGATTTCCTACATGATTATTATTTAGTGTTATATGGATTAGTTCTTTCACAAGTAACATACATTTTCTATGTATGTTACTGGGAAGGTTTCCAAAAATCTGATCAACTGTGTTTGGGGAGTTAGTTGGAAGATGGATACTTATTTTCAAAGGTAATGAAGACCTTAGATTATCATGGAAACAAATTTATCTCAGTAGAAATTGAATACAGCTGATAGGATTTTGTCAACATTTACCAAAGTGTCCTGTCTTTATTTCTAACCTCGTAGAAGTGTAGCAAAAGTCTTTGGCAGCTTGTATTCTGGCATGGCACCTGTCCTCTATGGTTCCACCAGCTTGCAATATCCAATCTTTCATTAGACATAATAATAAAAAAATTTTGAAAGTGAATGCCCTACATGCTCGGGTTCCACTGTATGAGGCAGTGAGTTTTCCCTTCATGTTATAATCCTTGTCTACTGCTGCTCAGTGCTTTTACTAAAAAGAAGCAGCAGAGCCATTTCCATTTCAGTACTGCCCAAGCAGCCTGCTGAGTCAGAGCACACTGCTGATTATTCTCACTACACAGAGATTTTTGTTCTGTGCCTGTTTGGATTTCAGTGCCTTCTCTGAATGCTCACTTCAAATCTTATGTCACCACCAAGGTCACTTTTCATTTTCTAATTCATGTTCCTGTGGTTCACAGTTGCTTGGAGAGGGTCACATGCCTGTGAAGTTTAACGGCTGCCTCTGCCTCAAATTCTCTCAAGTGAAAGCAAAAGCGAAAACTTAGCTTCTGGAGATCCATGCTTGAGCAACAGAGGAAGCCTTTTACTGAATTTGACTCTTCCAAAGAACTCTAACATCCTTAGGAACATCAGCTCCAGAGTCTTTGGCAAAAGACATTTTCCTCTTGCCTTTTTCAGGTGTCACCAGTAATAATGAGACTTCCTGTCACTCAGCAGCTGTCTTTAAGTCTTCTTACTTGTTCAAGCTCAGCCCAAAATCCTTTCTCTTGCTAGTATAGTTTGCTAAATTTTAGATGATGGTCTGCAAAATCAGACCCTTGCAGCTCTCCACCAGCAGCTGTTCATCAAGCAGCAGCTTTGGCCTTTTTGGCATAATTTTTTAGAAGAATGTTCATTTTGTGCATATCTAGGTTTATTGCACATGCAGGAGAGCACAGATAGAAGAAACTTGGTCATCAAATTAAGAGAGAGTGGCTACTGAGGCCACCAGAGTGCTGTGTTTGACTCTGCAGTTAGCTAAAGTGGTCTGTTTTGCCCTCTTACAATAGGGACAGCTTGCAGTGGACAAGCATCAGCACATAAACATTTATATGTACTAGATGAAGGAAAAAGTTAACTATTAGGCAAATGTGAATAACCAATAGCTTCTTCCAGGGAACAATGGTATAATTTAGCATTAATGTCTGCAGTGACAATGTTGACTGCACTTACCTACTCTTTAAAAATTAATTCAGTTGACTCCTGTATACCTAACACAAAGTCATGTTTTATTTCATCACCATGGAAGCCTGGAAACCATTTTCTTTGTTCTAGGCTGACAATTATTACTTTGAGTGGTGCAAAGCTTTCCATGAAATATTTATTCCACTTTCTCTGAGAGGGCAGGATAAGGTCTGAATTTTGTTTTCCATTACTCTTCTGAAGTTACCAACACACTTCTGTTTTTTCTGCTTTCAATCTTACAATTCCTTTTTTTATTAAACAGCACTCTGTCTTTAATAGGGAAGAACTGGTTTTGTAGTGACAATCACACAGGTTCCAAATGTATCTCTAATACTTTATCTTTCAAGCAATAAGGTAGGCAATAAATGTGCAGAGTTTTTATAAATAAAAATTAACAAAATATAAATTCCTAACTGTTGATGGCCAATTTAAAGACAGAAGATTGATATATGTTTATGCAAGAAAGAAATCACAGAATAAAAACTTCTTGTGATGAACAAAGTATTAGGATGACAAAGAAATTTGGTTTCATGCGTTCAATGTTTAAAATTGTTGTCATGCACATTTTGGTTATATTCACAGGAAGTGAGTAACTGCTTTACAGTTTAGCATAAGGAGTTATCTTAGTCTTGTAAAATAAATATGTGTCTGTTTTACATATGCAAAAAAGACTCATGGAGGGAGTGCTTATCTGAGGTTTGATATCTTGATATCATCTCAAGCATTATCTCAGAAATTTAAACTAATTTAATCATAAAATTACACTTTTCAGTGGAGATTGGATAGAAAAATCTTTACTGAGTAAATGATCCTCCATTGTTAGAACAATTTATGGTAAAAATGCATTTGAAAAGTTAAGTTCTAGGGGAAAAAAACCTAAAATCTTGGCATATCTAATGTAAACCTAGTGATAATGTTGAAGGAATAAGTTAAAGAGGATTTGATGACCTGTAAAAAAATGTTTAAACAAGGAGGTATGTAAACAGGATAGTCCAATAAACAGAAACAGTGTTCTACAAAATATAAATCTAAGATGAGGATTACAAACCCTCCATCAAGCCATTTTAAATCAAGGATTAATAGGCTGCTCATCTGATCCAGATGAAGATTCTTCCACCAAGACAAGACTTGACAGGAACTCTCACATCTGTTACAATTCTGTGGTAAATCTGTTACCAGTATAACACATGAACATATGAACATGTAGCATATGAGTAAAGGACCTCAAAGTGTTCTCTAAAGCACTTTTTTTTTTTTTTTTGGGAAAAATTATGAAGAAAGCAATTAAACTTTCTTAATGAGAGTGCATCTTTATCCAGGACTGCAGGACTTACTAAGATGGAATACGACATAAATAATTTTCAAAAGAAGTATTAATGTATTATGTCCCATACATTCTTGTAACTATTTATGAACTAAGTCATACTTCTCTTGGCCTTTCTTTTGTTTGTGATTTGGAAAATGAAGTTAGGCAATAAATTGTAATGTTTCCAAAGTTGGGAGGGATTGAACTGTAGTATCTTCTTAAACAGTTAACATTTAGATTATCTGACATGGAATATGACCCAGTATAATTCATATTAATGGACAGCAGAGGGCCAGTGGACTCAAGAAAATTGCTGGAGTGGAAACAATATGACAATGGCATCTTGTAGGTCACCAAACCCATTTATAGGGTTTATAGCGTTGTCACGTGTGTGCTGTGAGTGCACAAAGACAACAATCTTACCGAAGAAGTGAAACTGAACTAATGTTTGTAATACTGAAAAATTGACAACAGACATACTGTGAAATGTCTGATTAGTCTTTAGAAGTATTTGGTATTCAACAGGTGAAAGTTAACATCAAGAAACCAGTTCAACCCATGTATGTCTTCATACTGAGTGATGGAAATAAATGGTTTTGTCTGCAGATTGGTTCCAAAAATAGATTCTGACTCAGCAATCTTTCATCAGTGACTTCTACTTCAAGCAGAGAATGTCTGGAACTAGGAATTTAAGTGGAGGCTTTAGCTCATGTCAAAAAATCTCAACGTCCCTGAATTGTACTCAGTTGTCCAGTGATGAGATATTAATATATTTCTTCACTGACATAACAGTTATGGGCATATTCATTGCCATTTCTGCTTTTTGCTCTGTTATCTAGGGTTACCTAGAGAGATTTCCCCTGATGTTCTGCCTACTCCTCTGGGTGTCTGACACAAAATGGGCATAATTTTGTGCAAATAAGGAGCATCAAAGTATTCGCACATGGACTAGGGTTTATATTCATCTTGAAGTAAAACTTTACTGCCAATTTGAGGTACTTTTAGTAAAAGAGCAAGAAAATTTCACAGACCTCTGGAAGTAAGTAAGGATAGATAGTTGATTTCAGTGCTATTTTAACAAGCACTCTGGTAGCTAAGGCTACTACTGAAGAGCCACAGGATACCTAAATGCTAATTTTTATTTCCCTGTCTGAGCAGACTTCAGTAAATACTGCTCACACTCCTGGGGATAGTCTTGAAAGAAGTGCCTGATTTTTTTTTCTGGAAAAGCTGCTGCAACTTTCATGAGTATTTGGATTTTAAGTCAAAAGAAGAAAAAGAAAGTCTTCTTGTAATATGGTGATTAGGTACTCACTTGTTTTCTCCAGGTTTTCAAACTTATCTCAGTAAAATTCTGTACTCTTAAAAGACCACAGAAAGGAATAAAATTAGATGCATCAAACTCCAACAACAAGGTTTTGCTTTCAAATGCTGTAACCTCTTTTTTGATAATTAATTTTAATCTCCTTTGTCAGATAGTAAGAATTAACTTAAATTGCACAAGTTTCGGTACACTGTGGCATAAATTTCTCTCTAGCAATGATTTACACACTGGTTGGTATAAAGCCATTGATTAGGCATAAGAAAGTTAAAATATTTATAAGCAGGTAATTTTATTTCCCAAATTTCTAATTTGTGGTAGGAGGGAAGAATCTGGATATAACTCCTAACTTTTCTCTTGGTTTAGAGAATTACATACATTAAAAATAAATATACTCATGGAGATATATATATACATAGAGTATATACACATATGTGTGTGTGTATAAATGTATTGGTAAATCCTTGTGGAGCTCCTGGTGAGGCAGTGCCAGGTCACCAGCACACGTGGTATTACTGACTCATTAAGAGCTTTAGTCATTGCTCATTTTCTGAGCAGGCACGTAATTAACTGCCTGCTAACTGTCTTTTAACTCATTACTATTAAAACCCATCTGCAAAAGTATTTTAATTTTTCTGTGTAAGGAAACATTTTCAGAAGAGCTAACAATTATCACAGAAGTTACTAGTTTCCAGTCTATTTCTCACCTTCATGAATACAAACTTATATTATAAAAGAGAAAAAATGAAAGCAGTAAAATGAAGTAGTAAAACAAATTCCAACTTACGGAGCAGTTCAGATTGCATCTCATATTAAGCAATATGCTCTTCAGTTCTGTGTTTAAAGATGTTTGAACATTACAGAGATCAGTGAAATAAGAAAGATTTTAGAAAAACTCTGCAATTTTACTTTAACTGCGATGCAGATTTATTATGTTTTATATGACTTAACCAGCTGGGGTTTTTTCAAAAAAGTGTACTTAAGACAAATAAAAACATTTAACTTAGGAAAGCAAAAGCAAAAAAGAAAAGTATACAGTATAAGCAACATCACAAAGCCCTATTTTTGCATAAGCTTTTTTCCATACTCTTCAGAAATATTGCACATATAATCTAATACATTTTATAGTTGCTTCACTTCTGAAATGATATATCTATTTTATTCTAAGATGTTGTAGTCTTTCTCCTTAAGGGTGTTTAAATAAGAGCATCTCATTTTTTTTGCACCGGGGCCAAAAAAAAAAGATAAAAACGGGTCAAATTCCTAGATGACTTGTTCTCAGGAAGGTTTTAGCTGGCTTGGGTGTCAAGAGGGCTGCTCTTTGGTGGGCCTTTTAGCAGTTGTTGAAGAACTGCTGCTGCTTCTTCATCTCTGACTTTCTAGCAATAACTCTCCAGTCCTGTCTACCAGTAGTTTTGGTAACGACTTTTGATCATTTACAATTACTGGTCTTTGCATTATGGCAATGATTATCCTTTTTTCAAAGATAGAGTTTCATGACTGGTTGAATCCATTTTAAAACCTTGATGCTTTCATGAGGCGCAGCCCCTCTATTGCAGCAGCTCAGGTGCTGTTACTGCAATAGTGAATCTCACAGGCTTGTTGGTCCAAGAAGTAACCCTACCAGAAAAGAAAGAAACCAGGGACAGTTGTCAGGTGGATCACTCAAACAATTCAAACCTTAATGCAACTTACACTTGCATTTATCTGTAAATGATAAAATAAAAGACACAAGCTAAAAATCTCTTTTATGGTTCAAAGTACTCTCAGGATTTAATTGTCACTGAAATTGCACTTTAAAAAAACTAAATATAAACAGGAAATAATACATCTCTTGAGCAAAAATTCATTTTAGAATTTATCTCTTCTGTATATTTAGTTATATTTGGGATACCTGAAATAGTAAGTAATAGCTTAAAAAGTGTTCCTCTAACAAGGAAAATACTTAATTTAAAACTAAATTCTCTTATGGATCTTTTACATCTACTCAGTAGTCTTAAGAGTTTAGTAATGTAGAATAGTACTTAGAATTGGTCTTCAGGTTTGTACCTTAACTTACAGCTTAGAAACATATTTCAAAATCCATCTGAGAGTTTTTGAGGAAATATTTTGTTTTCTGGAAAAAAATATTAGTCCCACACCACCAACTGCCTTCAAACAAGGCTGATCTTGACATTCTGAAGAAATGCAGACATAGAGTAATTTGTAAATAAACAACATTTCTCTATTCCTTTTCTTAAAAAAAAAGATTTATTTTTCCATAAAACTGTTGTGAACATTAGTGCAATTTCTAAATTGTATTCTTCAGGAAGCATCATTTTAATTTGTTTTCATGTTTATCAAAATAAAATGGTATTGTACTTAAATTCATCTAATCAAAGCTTTCAAGCCTGATCTCATCTGGCAAGGAATTCCACATGCTCTCAAAGGGAACATTTTCTAAGTGCAGACACATTAGGAAAGCATTTTAATTATGTGTCTGAGATCACTCATCCTCACAGTATAGTATAATAAATCTGATTTACTCACGTCTGTGGTTAGCAAAGGCCACTGTTATTACATGAGAAATATGTAGAAATGTGGTGACTACGTTTCTGTTCAGGCCTAGATAACATTTTAAAAAATTCAATATCTCATTTTCCTTCTCCTTAAAATCTCTTCCTAAGTATGTATCTGATAAATTTAAATAAGAATCTTGTTCCACAGACTCATGGAACAGTATGCACTGGGAGGTATTTTAAGGCTCACCTGGTTCCAGCTGCCCCTAGGGACACCTTCCACTAGACCAGATTGTTGAAAGCACCATCCAGCTTGGCCTTGAGCACTTCCAGGGGTGGTGCGTCAACAACTTCTCTAGGCAAACTCTTCCAGTATCTCACCACCAGCAGCACAGTGAAGAATTTCTTTCTAATATCTAATCTAAACCTACCTTTGTTCAGATTAAAGCCATTCAATCCTGTCACTACACATCCTTGTGAAAAATCCCTCTTCACCTCTCTTGTAGTCCCCCTTTAGGTACTAGAAGGCTGCTATGATGTCTCCCAAAACCTTCTTTTCTCCAAACTGAACAGTCTTTCCTCACATGAGAGGTACTTCATCTCCCTGACCATTTTTGTGACATCTTTCTTGTGCTGAGGACCCCAGAGGTGGATGCAGCACTCCAGGTAGGGTCTCACAAGAACGGAGTGGAAAGAAAGAACCCTCCCCCTGATGGCCAGTCTGATTTAGATACAGTGCAGGACACAGATGGCTGCAAGGGCACATTGCCAAGTGATGCCCAGCCTTTTGTCCACCAGAACCCCAAAGTCTTTCTCTTGAAGGCTGTTCTCAATCCATTCTCTTCCCAGTCTGTATTCCTGCTTGACCTGGCCCAGGTGCTGAACCATGCATTTGGCCTTGTTGAACCTCATGAGTCCCACCTGGGCCCACCTCTCAAGCCTGTCAAGATCCCTCTGGATGGCATTGCCTTCCCTCCAGCACATTGACTGCATACACAACTTGGTGTATACAACAAATTAAGGGATGTTAAGAATAATACAGGAGTTAGAGAAGTCTTTGTGTTCAAAAGCTCATTTAATGCCTGCTCAAAACTGTGAATCCATCTTGTGAGCTCTGCATCGGTGTGCATTTTACTATGAGTCACAGATAATGCACTTCTTGGCTCTATTCTATAGGTCTGTTTGTAAGGATAGTTTCTGTACATGAATCTGTTTGGGAGAAAAGATATTATTTGTCTGATTTTGGTGTTTAGGATTTTTTTTAATGGAATGTATTTTAGGTCTTACTATGAGGCTCGACCTAGTCAAAAAGTTTCAATTGCTACTGGGAGCTAATTTGGATCTAGCTTAAAAACCTAGTGACTATAGTTTACAGTTCCTGAAGAGTTAATGAGAGAATACCAGAGCTATTCTCCTCTCTTATTTATATAACAACTTGACACCTTTACAAATTCATGAGCTGAAATTGTTCTGCACATATGCACAATATCTTATTTTTCATTCAGCACTGTTTCCATTTCCTAGTGCCCTGTGTGACTTTGCTCACGGGTTGGAAAGTAGTGTAATGCATCATTTATGTTGTCTTCCAACTTTATTGACTGATGGCCTCCTGTGCTGTCAATCACTCCATTGAATTTTGTCAAAAAGAATGTGAAAAATTTTGTTGCTGATATGACTGAAATGCATTCACCTGCAAACAAATGCTTGAGACTGAAATGAGAACTAATGGTTACCTAAGGTCATTTCAGATACTGAGTGATGGAAGTCAAATGCTGGTACCCAACTGACAAAGTGACAAATATTGTTTCCTTGCTTGGTTGGAAAAGCAAATCACATTATCAATAATTATTAAGAAGGTAGCTTTTTCTTTAGTGGTTTAGTTTGACAGTAAGTGATCCACAGCCCTGTGCAAAAGATGCTCATGTAAGGTTGTACATGACGTGAACAGAGGACTACCCGATTGCCCACCCCTTGCTCAAATCCAAAAGTGCTATATTCAAACACTAAATTTAATATCACTGACTGATAAGAATCACAAAATACTAGAAGTAGACATGTCAGTATTTGGTATTATTTTGTAGAAGCTCATTGTAGGCAATACCAAAATATTAAAGCGAACGTAATGAGAGATTGACACATAAACTCAAATATTTTTATCCTCAATTATTAATAAAAATAAAGAACTTTCATGTGAACTTGCCCAAACCTGTGTCCTCCCCATTTACAGCTTCTTACAGTGAATTTGATCTTTGTTGAACCCATAGAATTTTGAAGAACATATATATAGTGACCAAATTCTTTGAAGTTTTCCTGATGGAAAGGATCCAACCGGAGGCTTTGAAAGAACATAAAATCTCTTGCATTGCATGTGAAATTAACTCACATAATATTCCAGCTCCACATATTGCATTAAAGTGTGAATCATTTCAGTTATACAAGGGAAAAAAAGTGAAACTTTGTTCATACCCGAACATCACACTACCTTTTTCAAACAAAAAAAAAAGGAAAGGAAAAAAGAAAAGGAAAAAAGGGTGGGTGGGAAAGGGTTAGAATCTCTTACCTCCAATGTTCTCTAAGAAAATCCATGTGAATTTCTTGGAAGCACACACATTTAAATACACGAAACCAGAGAATACAGCAGACTGGGGAGTTATTGAGTGAGAAGAAGAAAAGGATGCTTGAAGAAAAATCTTCAGAAAAAGGGGTCAAATGCAGGAGAAAAAAAAAGAAGCCTAATTTTTTTTAAAGAATTCAGCATTGAATATTTCTTTATTTTAAATTATCATAGAATTTCTCTCTTAACTTTTCTTCATTCTTTACTGCTATTTCTTCGTTTCTCAAAGAATCTGTGATTTGACAGATGGTTTAATGAAACTGAAATTTCTACCAATTTGTATTCCAATATGGATTTCAATACAATGTTTCAGAAAAGTTTCCTAATTAGCCAACTCCAGAAATGGTCATGTATTTGTCAAAAATCTGTATATGTCATGAACAATGCAGTCATGCATGGGATGGGTCAGATACAACCTGAACATCTTTTAACTCAGCTAAACCAAAGGCTCTCTTGAGGATGAGAGAGGTGGGGGAAGCCATAGCAGACTAAATTTCCTTCCTCACCCTTCCCTGAAAAGCAGGTACAGAAGAATTGTCAAGATGTTGATATGATTTTTGATGAGTTGTAGAAGAATATATTATAGACAATACACTATTTCAGCTTAATGCAAGTTTTATTGGGGGAAAGTGGCAGACTGGAATAACAGTTGTATATAAACTCTTGCGATGCAACATTGCCTAGGCTTATGCCTCCTCAGCAAGGGTTCCTGGTGGTGCATGAGGAAATTGGTGATTTTCCCAGGTTCCCACAGGTTTCCTTCTTCCCTTTGTCCCTGCTGAGAGGAGTGGTTTTATACCATATTCATCTGTATTTTCATAATCAGTCACCATCTTTCTCTGCTTTTCAAGAGCAGTCACGCTAGCATAGATGGTGCTCCATTGGGCATCCCTTCTCATTGCATTTCCCTGTAGACATGCTGGGCTCTCATCCTGAAATGGCATCTGCCATCAGCTATGCCAAGATGCCAACAGAAAAGGGGGGAGATCACAAGGTGGTCACAATTTAAAAATACACCAAATACAAACCTCAGATAATTTCTAGCACTAGAGACTGACTTTAGATTTCCTGTCTTGGAGTAGATGATCATACAGAAGAAAAACTACCATTTTGCAGCTGAAATGCTCACAAATTTACTACTTAAGGGCTATTTCAGAAAACAAAGGAACAATGAAAACAGACAAAGAAATGTCAGACAAAGAAATGTGCAGAAGAAGAGGTGACCACAGCAAGACATCAGAACCATCTGTTCCTTTTGTACTGTGTAAAAACTTCTGGATGAGCAAGCACACCTGAGGTCCTTAACAGTAACAAAGGCTGCATGTTATCAGTGGCAGAGGTGGACTTTGTTTCCAGCTGACTGGTGACAAAGGCATGCTACCTCAATATTCAGGATGCATCCAGACAAATATACCGTGTATTATTAGGCAAGAACTGAAACTGCCCAAGCTCATTGTTGCTGTCTATAGCATTTTTTTCTTTTACTGGCTGAAAATTATTGTGTCTGTTTCTCTTCTACAGACTACTTTTCACTTGTTTTCACTGTAATGCAGAAGTTCTTTTACCAAGCAAGAATAGTGATGAGAAGGGCATAACAATTCAGCTTTTGTTATGTTCTCATATAATAAGTACTTGTCCTTGAACTGCTGGAAAGGGATTAACAGAATTATTAAAAGAATATATTCATCTCAATTATGGAGAATCTAGATATCACCATTCATTTCCACACAAGCTTACAAGAAAACAATGGAAGGTTTCTGTACTTCACATGTAAAGTTGTGCTGTTTTAGTTTGACAAAAACTGGTTATTATCTTTATTTTTTACTATACCTACCCCTAGAAAGTAGATATGCTTCCCATAGGAGAGAAACATGATTATATCAGTATACTTCAATTTACCTTCAAATCACTTCTTTTTCATTGATCTAAAAATTGCTTTTCTTCTTAATGCTTCATTCCTAATCTGTAAAATGGAAAAAGTACTATTTTAAAATGCAGGTCTTCAAGTCAAATGCTCTACTAAAAAGGCAATATAGGTGATATAATCATCTTTTAGGGAAAATCATCTAATGATGGGGAGAAAAGATAAATACGTGTAGTTTGGAGACAGTTTTCTGTGCACATCATCTGAGGAAAAAAAGTCTTCTCCCTGGAAATTTTCAGCATTCTAATCAGCATTTAAATCCTGTTGATATACAATGTAATTTTTTCTCTTTGTTTGATGTAACTGTTTACAGTAAATAATATGAACCTTTTTCTTTAATTAATATTCATTGAAACTATTTATCACTTGCAAAAAGAATGGAAAAACATTTATAATAAACTAAAATCTTAATACCTACAATCCTAATTTATATGGTAAGCTTTATATGACTTCTCTACAGTTCTTCACAAACAAATCGTACAGAGCTACAGGAAGGAAAAGTAATCCATCTCAAAGAAAGCCATTTGGAAAAGACTTGTTGTCACTATGCTTGTAAAAATATTCCAAAAATGAAAAAAATGTATATTTACAGGAAGCAAGGGATACATCTAGGGTGCCAGCAGAGAAATGCTGTTTCATATATTTTCTTTATTCAGTGGCTGAAGTAATAAATTGCACAGTACGTGAATTGAGATAAAAATAAATAACAAACATTACTGAAAACAAAATAGTAAGGAAATAAAATATGAACATATTGCAAACAGCATTTGGTACTGTGTAAAAATAACAGGGTCTCTTGTTTTCTTATCAGCTCTGAAAAGTGTGTTGCCTGGCTTTATGTAAATGCAGCTTCATTTTTTGGCAGTAGATGAATATACTTTTGTTTTAAACCTCAATATCTTTAACACTGAACAGAACTGTGGGTATGCGAGGCAGAGAAGATACAGTTTAGATACAGCGTTTCATGAAACATGGTAAACTGACTCTTCCATCTGCATTCAACTTAAAATTTAAATTCTCTATTTTCCATTGTATTGGAGTTGTTGAATTTGAATTTTACAAAAAAATGGCTGTATTAAAAAAATTAAAAGTTTATTACATATTACAAAAATAATCTAAATTTCTGGGAAAATACTTGGGTGAAATCTACAATGTCTGTACTGTTGTAGAGGTCAATAACTTATTTTGGTTTAGTCTATAATGTGGAGATTTTGCATTGAAAAATAGTTGTACTTAGGATGAAACTCAAAACCATCTATAAACATACAGGAAAATTAAAAGTTTGGGGATTTTTTAAGCTAATTGTTAAATCAGATGTGAATAATTACATTAGGAATCAATTTCTTATTAATTAATTTCACTCTTTCAGAGAGAAATATAAGTGCTGTTCTCCAGCATGAAGCTGGAGGGGAGGGATCATTGTGTCAAGTACTGTATATATCCTCAGGGCAAGTAGCAGACGTGTATACTGTAGGTAAGTTGCAATTCTAACATTAAAAAACCCAAAACTTTTTTGAGGTTAGAGCGAGTGATCTGGATTATCTCAGAGTCTGGAAAGATTCTTCAAGAGCTTTTACAGGTACTCAATCCTCTCTTCTTCAAGGCAGCAAACCCAGTACCATTGAGAAACAGCACAGATGCACAGAGAGGATCATATTTGCACTTTGGATTGGCATAGAGGGACTGAGAGCAAAGAGGCCCCAGCTGGGGGCTAGTGACAGGGTGGGAGGCATCTTGTGGGTGAAGGGTAAAGGATCCCAGTCTGCCTTGCTGAAAGTTGCTCATCTGTCATCCTATGCCAAGGAAATGCCTCCTTAAGCAGAGGCTCTGCTGGCAGCGAGAGGCAGATTGCAGTGGTGGGCAATTGCTACCAGAAAAATAGCAAGCTGGGCTTGTGACTGCAGAGAGAATTTCATGGTGACTTGCTTGCCAAGTGCACAAATGTGTCAGACCTTATGAAATGTCTCTACCAACTGCTAGGAAACAACAGAGGGGGTCTGTAGCTGGTGTGCATGGGAATAAAAATAGCAGAGTGAAAGAGAAAGATGGAATAGGTTTTAGGATTTTAAGAATGTTTTAAGAGTACCAAAATCTCTAAAGTAGTGTTCTTTGTAAAGCTCTCTGCAATTTCGGCAGTGCTGGAGATGGAGAAAGAGAGTCAAACTTTTAATGCTGGGCTGAGAAGCAGTAGTAAGTATTAAGAGGCATCAGAAGCTTCTATCATAATGGATGGTCATGCAGAGGAGAGGTACTGCCTCTGAATGACAAGTGGGTCAAGCTGCCACCATTTAATATCAAGGAAATTAAGAGTGAACTTTTAAAAGAAAGAATGAGGAACCTGATGAGCAGCACAGAGGTGGAGATGACATATTTATTACAGATGATGTTATGGAAATTTTTTTAGTCTCTGTAAAGGCTACAACACAGAAAGGAATTAGTCAAACACAGAGTATGATTTAAACTGGATCATACCAGGGAAGAGAACCAAACCTGTACAGTTACAATACAAAGTACAAGTTGTCAAATGAAGGAACATGAATAACGAAACAGCAGACATACCATAAACTTGGTGGGAAGAGAAAAAACAGCTAAGCATCATTCAGTAGAATAAGATTAGCAACAATGATCAAAAGAACAGTGACTATTTGTCAGGATCAAATGATATGCACCCAAGATTTTCTTAAAACTCTCCTGGTACTTGAAGTAGTTGGGAGAGATGAAGATAGCTTTTAAATTGATCCCAAGGGAGATGCCAAGAAATTCATAAACATAACAGGGTTCAGAAACATGATATCTCAACAAGGCAAATTAGTTTAGCCTATAATGCACAAGTTAATAATCACAAAAATAAATCTGACCATGCACTGGGGAAGAGACAATGTAGATTCTTGAAGAGAAATCCTGTGTCATAAACACATTATAGATATTTGAAAGTTCAGCATGTGGGTAAGAGAATCCTGCCTGACATACCCCACCTGGAGTCCCACTAAGTTTCTGGTTTAATTTATCATCCAAAGTTTTAAAGAACTTAATCAGTTAGAGCATAAGAGAAAAAGTCGTTTGCTTTATATTATCACTTGGTTAAATGATGAAACAGAGGGTAGGAATGAGTACTTTTTGCAGTAATCAAGAGTGAATTCCACACAGGTCTGTGCTGGGACTTGAGCAGTTCTATATATTAATAGATTATCTGGAACTGACAGCCATTAGTGAAGTGGCAAAGTTTACTGCTGATAACAAGTTATTCAAGACAGTAAAAATTAAGGCAGACCATGAAGAATTGCAGGAGGATCTGGGGAAGATGAACGAGTAGCCAATAAAATGGCAGATGAAATTCAATATAGATAAATGTCAAGTCGTGTAGGGGCATGAGCAGGCCTACACACACAGCACAGTGGGCCCTGAATTGGTCATTATCACCCAGGAACAAAATCCTGGGTCATCATAAAAGGCTCTATGAAAATGCCAGCTCAATATTGGTAAGACCGGCATATCAAAGGTAAGAATAATTTTAAAAAGAAGTGAAGAATAAAAAAAGGGAACATCACATCTCTGGATATGTATAATTCTCTGGAATCACCCCTTTCTCCTCCCTCTTAAATAGAATTAATGAAAAATGGGAAAGATTCAGAAAAGGAGAACAAGTATTAACAAATTTATCAAACTGCTTCTTTGTATAAAATAATGAACTAAGAGAAGACTGTAAAACTTGGGAAAAAAAGACAAAAAAAGAGATTACAATACATGTCTTTTAAAAAGAGTGTCTGGGAGAGGTTGGGTAAGGACTGTAATCCATTGGGAGTATAAAGCTGTCCAAAGTAAAAGGCAGGATAGATCAATTTAGTAGGAGTCAGCTTCAAAGCAATTTTAGGGAATTAGTTCTTCCCTCAGTAGCTGTTGGCTAGAGGAACTGCTCCAAAGAATGTTGGAAATAGTGAAAATAACATGGACTGAAGGAGACATGGGGAAAACTCATGAAAAAGGACTCCAAGGATACCTATTTAATGCATATGTACAATTTCTGACTCCAGAACCAAAAAACATTGGAAAGCACATGAGGCAAAAATGTCACAGATACTTCTCAATTTTTCCTTCTTTCCTAGACTTCCAATTATGACATCTTTTATTTCAAAAAAAATAGAAACAAGGATGTGGTGTGGCTAGAAGGCCTTTATTATATAGATCTCTTGTTATTGATTCTTCCAATGACAGACACTGCCTAGTTCTTTAGTGACAAACAAACCAAACTGAGCATAGAGAACACGGCACGCCCTCACTGTTAATACATGCATTGCAACTTCACTCTCATCCTTATGTGACCCTAAAACCACAGCAATTTTTTTTTGAGTTTTCTTTTTCTATCTAAACTTAATGGCAGTTGTTTCATAGCCTGTCCAAGTCTTGTTTTCACAGGGTGGTCTGTACATCCTCACTTATGCAAGTGTGTTGAGGGGTGTTTTGAGGTGTGAAGCCTGGTGAGAATAGTGCTGGAGGAGTGTGGGAGGTGGGGACTGCCACACCTGGTGCAATGTGAACCATCCTGCCTGTTGGAGTCAGTTCCAAGGATGCAGAGTACATCACCATTCCTATAAGTCATTTCAGACGCTCACAGGCGAGGAGTGTAGCAAGCACACGACGCAGACAGCAACAGCCTGGTGCTTGAGCACCAGCCCCCCCTCAGCACAGAGACAGATGATGTGTGGTCTAATAGAAACAGACAGCAGTAGGCACATTGCCTTTTCCTGAAACTGAGGCTATAATTGAATGATAAGGGATTTGGGACTGTCCCAATAAGGAATGTGATCACTTGGGTAATTTTATTGCTTTTTTTTTTCTTTTTTTCTTTTTGTAAACAGAGTCTGTGCTATGTCTATGATAAGAAACATAGGTTTCTCCTATACCTGTTGTTCCTGGAGAGCTGCTTAGTTAAAGATCTATACTCCTACTTTAGCAGTGGTAACATCAATTTTCATAGCTGTGAACTGCATACATAGTAAGAATAATTATGAAAAAGCATTTCTTCTCATACCTACTATCCATCTTATCTTTTAGTTCGTAAGCTGCCACTCATTATTCAAGACTGCTAAGTCAAAATTTTCTGAAGGCAAAAATACTTCTGGTACCTCCACTTTGTTTTGGGGCAAATCACAGCTTTCCACTATATCATTCCTCTCTCTAATATTACTTTGTTATTGGTCTTTATAATCTCAGATTGCTGTTCACATCAGGGGCATTTGAACAGAGCCTCGTCAAGGTTTTTTAATACTAAGCCAAACTACCTCTAGCTCCAGACTATCTGGTGTTTTATTCTTGCACAGATTGAAAGGGTCCAGATACATGCAATTTAAACTATTCTTTTTTTAAATGTTTAGACAGCACTGTGTCTTTGAAAAGCAGAGAACAAACCCTTGCAAAATTTTTAGTGAGGAGATATAAGATTTCCTTCTCCTCCTATCTATTGATACACTGGTAGCTAAGCATTCAACAGTAACCTATGACTTCTGCTTCCCTCAGTGATTGCAGTTTTTAGAATTGGAGGTTTCTTCTTAGGTATGAAACCTCTTGTAAACCTTGGCAAAACAATATCAATAGAAAGAAGACTCTTTTCCCTATATTGTCACCAACCAATATTAGTAGCATTTATGAAGGGATTCTTTCTTCTGGGAAAAAAAAAACAGTTTATAATCTGTTGTTAGCTGTAGATTGTCTTCATAGAAGAAAAAACATGGGAGGGATTTTTGCTTTCTTTTTTATGCTTTCTTAAGGCTGAGAATGTTTTGAAGGACACTGTTCTGCTCCACAGCTAGGAATGCTGATCTAAATTTACCTCATAATGTTTTTGTGATTAAGATTCAGTGAAGATCCATATAACAATACAGTTAAATTAGAGCATTTCACTGATTAAAGAATTTTGTCCAGAAAATAATTTTCCTCTAAAGTCATTATATTTATATGACTAACAAAATAGCTTGATTAGCACTGTAATAATATCTACCAAATAAATATATAATGATTCACTACTTATGGCAAGCTAAGATAATAATTTCTTAACATTATGGGATGAAAAACATTATTGATCTAGCTAATTTGTCTAAAAATTGTTGAGATATTCGGCTTTTTGATCACATTCATTGACTAAACTATGGGAGAAAAAAGAAGATACAACCTTTTCAATGTCTTTGATTCCACTGATATTGTTTTTTTATTAATCATCATGAAAATTTTTGACATCTATCTAGATGTATAATAACATAATGTTTTGCATTTTATGTAAATCCTTCACTATTTTATCATTAATCATTGTGCCATTGAAACACAATAAAAATTATAAAAAACAGAGTAAAAGGTAAGGTTTTGAGTGATCAAAGGAACTCAGAGAAGACCTAGTGTGAGCCTAAAAAGGGTTGATCTACTTAGGGTTTAGTCAGCCTGAACCTATACTATTAGGTTTCAAAGAATGCATTTCACTTGATGCTCTTAGTTTTTTCATAAGTCTTCTTTTTCATAAAAACAGTAACATGGTTATTTGTTGGGGTTCCCCACCCGCCTCCTCCCCCAAATCAAAAGCCTGTGAAAGCGCTTTTGTACGCATCCAGTTTCCAGGTCTTTTCCACCTCTCATGGCAGCCTCCTTTCCCTTCGTCTCTGATTTTTTTTTTTCCAGAATGATCAGAGTGGTGCCTACCTCCATTCTGTTGCTGCACAGCAGCACACTATAATGAAGAAAGATCATTCTCTTTCTTCTCTAGGGTAGTGACTTTTCTTCTGCCAAGAAAATCGGTGAAAGATCATACAGCAGCAGTCTGTGGAAGTTAGTTTAGGAAATCTTCTAGTGTCTCAAGTTGCACTGCAATACTTTACACATGAGTTCAAAGCACAAGGTCAAACTCACATTTTCATCACACCCAAGTCCTCCATAGATTTCAGTGTCCTAAGGCTTGAAACCAGAAGTAATATTGCAGGATTATTTTGAGGCATCAATTTCATAGAAGACCGAGGCATTTATTATTTTGCCCCTCAGATCCTCTGAATAGGTGAGACATGGTAAGTTGAAAGTTTCAAAGTGTGAAAATACTTCTTTCAATGATGCATAAACAAAGCGAATGATGGATCAGAACCAAGTATACTTGTGGATAATTATAGACCAGATGCACTTCTACCAATATGTTGTTTTTAACTGCCTGATTTAGGTTACAGAAAACCTAACTGAGGTAAAATGATGAAGTATTCTGCAGAATCTTATTTCTGTTATTGCTGTTTCTTACTTGGTAGAAATTCTAAAAGAAAGAGTTATGTCCTCAGAGTCATATAGAAACATGCTGTAATTTAATATGTACCACTAGCTTATACTGCAATACCCAAAAAAAAAAAAAAAATCCCACACTGAGCTATGTCACATTTACAGCCGACTTTAAACAAAACCTTTGGAGCTTTAATGATATCTGCTGAAGTAGCTCAAGAATTAACCTAACAATTTATAAAAAAATAAAGGAGTATTTTTCTTCAGGTAACAACCTATGAAGAGTCTTGCTACAATACTCTCAAGACAGCGCTTTTTTTCACTAGTTCAAAAATAAATTACAATTAATAGTTTTCTGTTTAAAGGAATGCCTGTGTGAATGTCAAAAGAAACACTGCTAATAAACTGGGTTGTGGTAAAGGTATGAAAAGCACGTTATGTGAACTGCTCTCCCCTTTTAAAGGTGTTCTGAAGGACTCCACAAAAAGCGTGTGAAATGACAATGACACCTTGATATGAACTTATGGCCTTTGCTGAACTTCTTATGCTTCACTTGCGCTCAGAATTCATAGGAATTACACAGAACAAAATGTCCAAATATGTTAAATTCGTTTTATTTTGAACATTTATTGCTGCCTGAAATTCATTTCTGTAATCGGATGCTTCCCACTTCTCTCAGCTCTGGAGTTGAGGTGTCTAGCAACCAGAAGCGGACAAAACCCAAAGTTGGTAATTCACATGAAATTTGGGAGCTCTATCTTTGATTTTGCTTTGATTTGAAGCAAAGCAGAAGCAAAGTTTTTTCAACGTGTGCAGTAAACTAGAAGGAATACTTCAACTAGTCACGGAAATTAAAACAGATGTAGCAAATAAATACTTCAAGTAATTTTTTTGCAATCAAAATTTAAAAACAGTAGTAAAGGTGAATTTCCCTGAGAGTAGATATGAGGTTATCTGGGATATAAGGCTATGGAGTAACCTTCTGGGATGACAGTCCAGAGCAATAGACCTGGTGAAAAAGATTACTTCAAGGTTTGTAGCAGCTGCTGTATCATTTTGTCAAGAGACTCAAATTATTCCCAGCCTCATCAATCCTATGACAACAGTCTCCAACAGCTGTAGTACATTACTGAAGCCTATCTCCCATTTTGCTAATCCTAGTGATTGCCCAGTGAGTGTAAATAAAATTTGGCCTTGATCTGCATCTTACAGCAACTGAGACAGAAATAGATGCCGAACAATACATACACGGAATAGGTAGTGGGTTTTGTGACCTAAAACCTGTTTTATATCAAGAAACTTCAGATGTACCCTACCACAACATGATCTAATATATCCCTTCCAATCTGCTCTACTTGCTATTAAAGCACTTAATTCTGAACATTATGTGAAATAAACAAGAGAATGGATAAAATTATTTTTCTCGGTGTGAAATTCTTCAATTAGTCTATGAATTCATTACAGTTGTACACAAGCACCTTACTTAATTGTATAATTACTTCTATAGTGTCATTCTAGGACAAGTTAATGTAGATAATATTGCTCAAAATGAAATTTTATTTTTCAGATCTGTGTTTATTGTTAAGAACTATCCATAATTTTTCTCATGTTAATAAATTACAGAGAAATGGTGTTAGGTTTGTATTTTGACTCCTAAGTAGTTTCTCAGAGAGCATTTTTTTTACTTATTTCTTTTTCAGGGGTATGAAGTAAAAAAGAAATGTAATGAATTTTTACATGATGACAAAAGACCTGTCAGTCATCTTTAATCATTACTAGAGCTGTTAACAACATAATGTGACAATTCTGCTTCAGATTATTATTTCAATTGTATACAGTAACTTTTTTTAATATCAGACCTGATCTGAGAGTTAATACCTGCAAGAACAGTGGCTCTTGAATCTCTTCCTCTTCAGCATTTTGGTACATTATCATAAATCCTTTTTTTATTCTCTCTAAAGAGAAATCTATTCAGTGACATGAGTTGAATGAGATTTCAAGAGGAAAGGTTACAAAAGGTGTCCTGTATCCAGAGGAAAAGTTAGAGATTGCTGTGATCCTTAACAGTAAACAGTAGGAATGCCCTGTCATTCTCACTTCATGTTATATTATATGGTGTAGATAAGGAATAAGGAAACAAGAAAGGGCAAGTCAAGAAACTGATTGAAGCAGACGTTTGGATTCTGAAAATCTGTATTTCTCCAACATGTCATGAATTAAAACATTTTATTGCTGCTATATGGTCCTTTATCTCTTTTTGTCACTGTCAATGGTCTTTGACTTCTGCAGGTCTTAAAACTAATATAGTACCTCACATTCTGTTTCATAAAAACCTCTAGATCTTTTATGTATCTTTCCTGTCCTTTGGGTCCTTCAAAAGGTCTAGGTATACATTTATCTGTCCAGGTGTCTGTGCCTAAAAGCTGGATTGACAGAAACTCTGTTCAGCTGATGCCTGGCCTGAGTTAAAATTATCTCAAAATTTAAACACAAATTCTCAACTATAACTAGAAGTTCTTCTCATCTGAGAGGTCTGATGCCTTTCTAGAACCATGAATGCTGTGTTTTTCATTATCTGATTTCATTGAGTAGCTTGGTAGTTGAAATATTTGTGCAAAATGAAAATATTTCATGGTATAGAGGAACACAGGTTTCCTTGGCTGCTGGAGCAGTGCTTTCATTATCAGATTTTGTGGCCTTTATAATTTTTCCTCCTTTTTGTTTTCCAGTCACTAGTTATGCCATCTTCGGCACAGCTGTTGAGAGCTGAGCACATATTTCATGGTAGTAGTAAGGCTGGCACTTAAATCACTGTCTCAGAAAGTAAGAAGATGATAGGAGGACATATGTCTACATCAAACTGTAAAGTGAAAACTCATTGTGTTTTAGCAGAAAGGAAAGAATCTGCTGAATTATTAAGGAAGGTTCATTTTTACCTAAATAGAGTGACCAAGACTACAGAATTGATGATGGATTGTTCCTGCAATTTGAGGCCCTATTTCTCCATGGTTGGTTTGTGTGAAGGCCCTGAGAGTGCAAATAGGCATCTGTTGCTTTGTGTCAGAGAGTGCTGGACTCTGGTCATTGTGTGCCAACAAGAAATCAGTGTCTTAATAACAAAGTTAAAAGGCTCATATCCTACAATTCAAGTAGAAGGATTAATTTCAAATATTCAGGGGTTTAACTCTTGATTATTTCTACCAGTCAGAAGTTCAAATTCAATGGTAGAGGTAGATGCCTCCACCTGAAGATGCAGGAAACTCCTTTTAACACGTGCACATTTGGGAATCTGGTTGCCCTTCACAAGCCCACCATAAAGTGATGTTGCATCTCTGCCAGATGGGAGATGTTACTGTTTTTCCTTCACCCAATAGATGACAAATTGATGATTGTCAGCAATTTCCATTAACTAGTCGGCATTCTGGGGAGTGGCCTGCATTTTGCAGGAAAGCCGCTGTTTCATGTCAAGTAAAGTAATTTATGTCAGTCAGTGTGCTGTGGAAGTGGCACAGTGACAAAGTTCATTGATTTGTCTCAACTCTTTAACACAGAGACTAGCACTTGTCACTCTGTGACAGCATACTTATATAATACCCTGTATCCCAAAGAAGCTGATAAAGGAGGCAGGACAGATGGCTGATGACATGGACCAAGCACTAATAGCAATAACTTCTGATAGACTGTTCATCTCTTTCTGATAGACTGCTCACCTCTTCATTGCTGTCTTTTCTCCCTCTTTATTTGTCTGTCTCTATTTGTGTAAGTCTGATATCAATAGCACAAGACAGAAGTTCATTGTCAGAAGCCTTTTGCATTTTGTACTTTCAATACTGAGAACCATATCTCTAGCCAACCAACTGTACCGACTTTGCTCACTTGAGCAGAAAACCATCATGTCAAACAACTACACAAGCTTTTAGTTCCATTGTGATGAGACTCAGTGATGCAATAATGTATTCACATGGACCACACCTCTTTCTTCTGATTCTTCAGGAATTATTCTGATAAAGAATCATTTATGTTGGAAAAGACCTTTAAGATTGTGAAGTCCAACCTTTAACCCAGCACTGCCAAGTCCACCACTAACCATGTCCCCAAGTGTTGCATCTACACATCTTTTAAACACCTCCAGGAATGGTGATTCCACAACTTCCCTTGGCAGCCTTTCCAATGTTTGACAAACCTTTCCACAAAGAAATTGTTCCTAATATCCAAACTTAATCTCCCCTGGTTAGACCTGAAGCAACATAAGCTTGTTCTTTCCCTTGAGACCTAGCAGAAGAGACCAACCCCCATCACCTGGCTACAACCTCCTTTTAGACAGTTGTAGAGAGCCAAAAGGTTCACCCCACAAGCCTCCTTTTTTCCAGGCTAATCAACCCCATTTCCTTCAGGTGCGTCTCATCAGACTTGTGCTTCAGACCCTTCACCAATTTTCACTTCAACACCTTAATGTCTTTCTTGTAGCGAGGGACCCAAAACTGAATCACAGCATTCTCAAGGTTGGAAGAGACCTTCAAGATCCTTCAGACCAACCATCCACTAGCACTCCCACTGCAACACCTAAATCACTAACCATATCACCCAGCACCAAATACAGATGCCTCTAAAATACCTTCATGGATGGTGACCTCGCCACAGCCCTAGACAACCTATTTCAATGCTTGAACCCCTTATCAGTGAAATTTTTTTTCTAATATCTATTATGGATCTCCCCTGCGTCACCTTAGGGCCATTTCCTCTGGTCCTCTTGCTGCAGGCATGGTAGAAGGCACTGCTCCCACCTCACTACAAGAACTGAGGTGTGGCATCACAAGTGCCCTGGTCCTGATGACCACACTGACACAGGCTAAGGATGCCATTGGCCTTCTTGGTCAACTGGGCACATGCTGGGTTATGTTCATCTGCTGTTGACCAGCACTCCTGGGTCCTTTTCCACTGAGCAGCCTTCCAGCTACTCTTCCTTCAGCCTGTAGCATTGCATGGGGTTGGTGTGACTGAAGTGAAGGACCTGGCTATTGTCTTGTTGAACTTCATACAGCTAGACTCAACCCATCCATCCAGCCTATCCAGATCATTCTGCAGAGCCTGCCTACCCTCCAGCAGATCAACAGTCATGCTCTACTTGGTGCCATTTACAAATTGACTGAGAGTGCACTCAATCCTTTGCCCAGAAGCATGTCCTTGTAAGTGTACTCATCCTATATCTCAGTATAGCAAAAGGGAAGGAGTAATTATGCTCTACATGCACAGAACGCTTCGAGGACAGAATCAATTTTGTCCCTTTCCAAAAAGTATCTACCAATTTGCAGATTAATCAGTCTGTACTTCTTTTCTGTTCGATGTTAAACCTGGGTGGTACATGAGACATGGCAGGATGTTAACTGAGATAGAAGAATATTATTGCACTGTTCTGGGCTCAGATTGAGTCAATTTTCTTCACAAAACCTAGTATGGACAATGTTTTGGATTTGTGCTGAAAACTGTGTTGATAACTCAGGGCTGTTTAAGTCGCTGCTAAGCAGTGCTTACACAACACCAGGGCCTTTTTGCCTTCTCACATCACTCCACCAGCCAGGAGGCTAAGGGTGCACAAAGGGTTGGGAGGGGATACAGCCAGAACAGATGACCCCTGCTGAACAAAGGAACATTCCATACCATATGGCATCATGCTCAGCATATAAACACGAGGGAAGATAAAGGAAAGGGGGATGTTCAAGGTGATGATGTTTGTCATCCAAGTCATCATTATGTGTAATGAAGCTTCGGTTTCCTGGGGATGGCTGAACACCTGCCTGCCCATGGGAGGGTGTGAATGAATTCCTTGTTCTGCTTTGCACTTGTGCACAGCTTTTGCTTTCCATATTAAACTGTCCTTATCTCAACCTACAAGTTTTCTCACTTTTGCCCCTCCAATTCTCTACCCATCCTGCTGGGGGTGAAATGAGCAACTGTGTCATGTTTAGGTACCTAGTAAATCATGACAATTTTTTTTTAAAATCTAGTGTATTTATTTTCTCAGCTGATGAGAAGGCACACTAGTCCTGAAAACAATGCCAGAACTGAATACTAACTGAATTAACCTTAAAAAATCACACAATTCATCAGGAAGTATCTAACACAAAATTAAAGTCAGCTTTATTCTAAAAATAACAACTTGTATTTTTCAACCTCCTCTATTTAGTTACAAAACATTTGTGAAATGTATGGATTTCTGAGAAAAGCAATGCCTTTCCTCACTGGTGCATATTCAAAGTGAATTAGAGCAAATGCTTTATAGCAGCCAATGCTTCAATTAGTACTTTATATTTTTAACTGGTTTGTCAATTCAAATTATTGTATTTTCCATTTGTAGCCACTGTGATTTTCATTTCCATTTTTTTAGCTTAAAATTTTGCATTCATACAATATGTTGATACGGTTTCTTTACCTTGCATCTAACCCAAAGGCATTGAGAGTAAGGCACCTTTTTGAATGTATTTTGCAGAAATTTAAGGATTGTTTCATCAGCTGGTTATATAGGAAATTCCTTTTGTTGCAAAACTGTCTTTTAAAGGAAACATTCTGTTGCTTTGTATAAAACGTATATCTAAGCATAAGTTCAGATTAACCCATACTAATTCAGTCTACAGTTCTGGTAAGTAGTAGTGGGTTTTTAATTATTCATATATAATGTAACTTACGAGTAAAGCTGAGTGTCTTACTTTGAATTTGCAATTATTGCAATTAATGGATATTAGAATCTAAAAATTACTAATAATATGCTTGCTATATCGAGAAAAAAAAGTGTTAAGATAGCAATTTTACAGATGCTTTGTTAGAAATCTGTTAGTGTTTTTCATATTCCTATGTGTAACAAGGAATATCCACAAGTTTAAAAAAGTTTTCCAAAAAGTGAGTAAAATAAAAGGAAATATGTCATTACAAGTTCAGTCCCAGTCATGTGATGTCCTAGATGAGTTCTTACAAGACTGGGAAAAGACAAAGCACTGAGAATTGAAGAAAAGGGTCAGTATGTTGCCAGATTTTAATGACTTCCTTTCCTCCTCCCTGAGTTGCTTTAATCAGCAAAACTTATGCCAGTATCATTATTAGGCAGCATCAGCAGGGCTCACCGCCATTCAGAAGTTGGAGTAAATAAATCTACTGTCTTTGGCCTGGATTTAGCATTATCATATCATTATCTCTTTGCTGGATCATGTAGCTAAGTCTGTGACAACCCTGTCCAGTGCCAGAGGGCATCTTGTTTTCTAAATTCTTATAATGATGCATAACCATACATTAGCATCACCATCCAGAGGCCAAGAGAGCATCTGCCTTTTTTCAATGGTCCTGTGGTGCTTCAACCTGGTTGCCCTTTTCCTCTCTTTGGTTCTGTTAGGTACAGGGATCAGGATCCTGCAGCCAAGTTAAAGGGTCTTTGGCCATGCGATCAGCAATCAGCACAGTTCTTTTGGCTTGAGTTTTTTGGGTCATCCTAAAGGACTTTAAGGACAGGTTTGCTGTGGACTCAAAAAGAAGCTGAATGCAATTGCATTAATAGGATATTTCAAAACCCTGTCAGAATCTCTAGTCTTCCCCCTGTATGAAAAAGCTGAACGCTTTCATAGCTTAACAGATACGGATTAGTTGGTCCCATCCAGTATTCTCTGCCTACCAGTGGAACCTGTCTGGAGCCAAGTTATTTGATAATACATGGCACAGATCAGTGTGTATGGGTGCAGATCAACATGCCCAGTTATACCAATTATTTTATGCCTGGCCGTTCCCTCTGGTGCTGCTTCTCCCAATGAAGACAGCTACAGGAATTGATACTATGAAATAGATATGTATTGTTTCTCCTGGACAACTTTCATGTGACAGCAGTTTTTGGAATTCAAAAAACTTGCCCTGGATATCTCTTGTCATCGTTTCTTTCTGGTCTTTCAAAAGGGCATTTCTTTTTGTCAGTACTATCCTTTGGACAATTAGGGGAGAGCTAGGTCCTGGAGGGCTAGGACACAGTCAGCAGACTGTGCCTCAACAGTCACTTCCCATTTATTCCTAAAGCAATATTAGACTTTCATCCTGGCCTGTTGCCTGATTAAGAAATTAATTACCCTTTCTGTTTATTTCTCTACATCTCATTCTTTTAGGTTTGATGCAGCACTTCTCATTCAAAATCAAGAAGACAGTTTTGGTTTATTTCTGCAGGTGCAGGCATTTTAAGATAGTTCTTTGGCCACACATTTCCCGCTAAAGGAAGAGTGGAGACTCAATTCTCTGCCTTTGGTGATCTCCAAGACAGTACTTAGCTATATCCAGACTACCTGTGAAACTGTAAAAAAACCCACAAAATTCCAATGGAAAGATGAGGAGAATCCTAATGAAGCTTTTGTATTTGCCATGCCCTGTATCTGGATCCGGAAAATGCTTGAGGACTGTTTACCTGTTTTACCAACTGTTGGAGTCCAGGGCACGGGGAAAACCCCTCAAACTGCCCGGGGGGGTCCAGGACCCCTGCCGGGACCCCAGGAAAGCATTGCCTTTGACCTTAGCCCATGGGAAAAATTGCCAACACTTATGGATGAAAAGAGAACAAAAATTTAAATTAGATAGTAGTTTAGTTTGTCACAGGGTGAAAATCTGTAGTTTTGGGTTTTTAGAATGGAAGTAGATAGAGGCAAGACAGAGAATTTTGGGCGGTGTCCTAAGTTCTTCTTCTTCTTTGACTCCATCTTCTACTGTGATGGTGGCACAAAGATATTGGTAGAATGTAGGTGGTGTAGAGAATTACGTGTTTAGAATTAGTAGTAATTACTAGTACAAAATTGTAAATATAGTACTTTTCAAGAGTTAATTGGGATAGAAACATTTAAGAGTCCTTGGACACCAAGTCTCGTATTCTTGGCAGCAGTGTCTTTCAGTGTGCTAAGCCTGGTGTAGGGCGATGTGCTGACCTTCAGATAAAAAACTTAATAAACACCTTTCAAGACCGAGCTGCGAGATCCACCCTTCTTTCTAACTCTAGCATGGGAATTTCAAAAGGAAAAAAAACCCTAATTAGGGGAACCTTGGATTCAAAATCCAAGAACCAACATTTCAGTAGGCTCAGTTCCACTTAAAAGCTTTATGGCTATAACCATGGTCGGTGAAAACAGAAATTCAAGATCCTCAGATAGACTCTTTCTGATAATGTAACTGGGAAGAATACAGGAATTCAGAGAATAAAGAAATACTTTCCCAAAGATGGTGGATCCACACATGAATTTGTCTTCCAGCCCAGTCTTTCTTCCCTCCTGTGGTTCTTTACACATTTGATTTTTGTTTTAGCAGGCAGAAATGGCAGTCCATGTAAGCTATGCACACAACCACAGTGCAGTAGAACCCAGTACACTTAGTTGGTTTATCTACTGGAAAATGTTTCTTCTCTCAAGGGCCAAGACACAGCTAGAACTACTGTAGATATGTGTAATGTGTGTAGAATCTAACGCTAGCTATTTGTAAGTAATGTTTCATTCTAGATTTATTTCATCTTGGGTATTATACTCTACTATTAATCTCAGATTCTTCAAAGGCCCAGGCTTGCTTGCCGTGCATGGTTTGGACATATTCATAGGGGTTTGCTTTTCCTGACCTTGGATATATGCCTGCAAAGAAACATGATAAAGAAACTAAACTCCTTTTGACATGAATCTGTGCTAGCGCTCCACAGGAGCTACAAAATAGAATGAAAGAATGTATTATGCCATTATATTCAAACACTAACACAACAGTGCAGCACTGGGGCACAATGCAAAAGGCAGATGGATTGCTAAAAGGATTTCATAGACATCACTGCTAAAATGTGCTATTTGACATTACTCATTAAACTGTTTGAGTGAGGTGCTTTCAGCAATAGAACTGCACTCAAGAAAAATTAATAATTCTGTTTCTAATTCTGCAGTAACTTTCTGTTTCTAAGCATCTATATTGCTGCCTTGTCTAGACATACTGCACAAGTAATGTCATAGTCTGAAAAGGATAAGCTCAGTCCTAAGGCCATTCTCAACCAATGGCTTTATCCCCATAAATTTCCCAGTTGATTTAAAAGCATACTCAGGGAAACATATTTCTTTGGATGTCTTTCTTTTTATGAATCTGAATTACTAGTATTAGTCTGGTAGAACTTAATAAACTGATGTAGCAGTCCCCTAATTACCAGCCACTTTTTTAAAGGAATGAATTTTTTCACCCCTGCGGATAAATTACTGGTGTGATATGGGAAGTCTACGTGCAGTGGGTTAAGACATTAATGTTGTTAGCTGGTTGACTTGGCTCTCTAGCAGAGTTGCCAAGACATAACTGAGAGCTGAGCTGTGGCCTCTGCAGCTCCCAGCCTGTTGTCTTGATGTAGCAGAGCTGGCTGCACTGGTGGGATGTGACTGCCTGGAGCTGGCACACGAGTTCCTGTCTCTTGACTGTGGGAGATTGCAATTGCCATGAGAGCAGCAAAAAGAATAGTTGATGCTTGAGGTGCCTGAAATTGTCCCTGCGAGTTTTGCCATTGAATATTAGATTAATCATATATATAAAATGCTAAAAAGAGGCTTCTTGTTTACTGCGGTCTGCATTGTATCAGGTATTGTACAGAGAATCCTGCTACAGTGAATTAAGGCTTTGATCTGTTTCTTCTAAAAAATAAATAACAACAACAAAAAAAAATCCAAACTCAAGGAACTGTATAGCTTTCATAACATATTACATCCAAAAAAAGAGTTAATCAGAGTAATGCTGATTTCTGACTTCCCACCACCCACAGGTTTCCTTTACATGTGTTTATACTACAAAGGTGCCATTCACTTCTGCAAAACAGAGATTTCTCAGTTTGACCCTCCATCAAGATCAAAGTATTCCACCCCCAGAGTTCCAAGGTATAGATTCTCCCTCTCTTTTGAAACTGATGTCTTATCTGGCAAGAGAGGAGCTTGAGAGGAGTCATCTCCTATTTAGCCAACAGATGATCAGCTAAATATGCCTGGTTTTGTATATCTTCTGTGAGCAAAGCATAGTGAACCCACAACATTTCTAGCTCAAGGTACTACAGTACTATAAATAAATGCCAAAATTCAATTATTCGTAACTTCTCTTCAAGCTAACCCACTCTGAATATTTCAATATGAAGCTAGACAGAGATAGAGAGAAAATAGATAAATTTTAGGTCTCAGTTGTAGAATAGGTGATTTTTAGATCTTTAAAGACAAAATAGGTGCTGGAACTGAAGACTTTGAAAATAGAGTACATGCTGAGGCTCTAGGGGATTATAAATACAGTTTGAAATAACAGACCCTGAAAGCAGAAAAAAACCCCAAAGAACATGTATGTTGAAACAAGCAAAATCTAGGATACCCTTTCTTGCAATTTGCTGCTTCTTGTAGCTGTGAATATGTGGCATTTTCCAAGGAATCATTATTCTTTGCATTTTTACACCTGCTTTTCATAGGTAAGAGAGAAATGTGCATAGTGGATCTCTTCTTTCTTTGTATACCACATAATTTCTCTAATTTCCAATTCATGTCACAGAATTTTTCTTGTTAACATCTTTTTCCATTCAAAATTTATGCACAGCTTGGTATAACATTTTCCTGCATAAATTTATTTTTGTACTAAGCTATACGGATCATTTATGATCTACATGGAACACTATTTCATATAGATTTTTAAACCATCTATTTTCTGATTTTTTACTTTTTCACAAGTCCTGTGTCTCTCTTTTGTTAAATACTGTGCTGCATTTGACCCCGTGACTAAGCTTTTCCATTTCCCTGTGACATCTAAGCCTTTGCTGCATATGAACTATATCATCCAAACTGAGAACTATGCTGAGAATTTGATGGAGGGGAAAGAGTAAAGGTCTGAGCTCTACATCTGAAGCACGTTTGACCCAGTGGAAACCAGCAATAATCACTCTTAGGTGCACTGTCCTCATGCCTCTGGCAGCTGGTGATGTTGTGTTCTGTTGCTGGAACTCCTTCTGGTGTTGTTCATAACCAAGTCCTTCACCTTCCATCACCTTCAAATTTATGATCTCCATTGTTCTCGGCCTCACTTTGCCATCCAAAAAAAAAAATAGTATATGAAAGCTATCTCTCAAATCTAACTGGAATAAGGGGTGTAGGTGGTGGGGGGGGTGGGGAGTTCTGTGACTTTTTTTCTTTTTACTTTTATTTGCTATTAGAATCTTGAAACTAATTTCAGAGATATTGCATGGGCATGTTTGCTACAAAAAATAGGTTAGAAAATTAAGATGTGCTGTTAGCTAGATCTGGATAGGATAAATGCTTGATTGAACGTTCATACAATGACAGTAGTCATGCTGGCTGATGGAGAATTTCTCCTGAGGTGATAGACATTGTTTAAGTTAGATGGAGCTGTTGCAATATCTGAAAATGTCGAGTTCTTCAATTTCCATTAATATTTATGTGTCTAATAAGAAGAAAGATCAATAGCTTTTCTCAGAAGGCATTCACTATACAACTAAAATTAATTACTGAAAATAAAATAATTACAGACAATCTTATTTGTGTTCTGAACAGCTAATAAGAAAGATCAAGATATAGGTCAACAATGTTTTCTTGTTTCTGCATTGACTTTAAAGGCTCTGACTGCAGCTCGCAGATACGTGGGTTATATTTTAACTGCTAGTCTCTATATCTTATTCTGCATTGTATCATTGCTTTTCATAACTTTAGCCATTTCCCTCCCTTTCTCTCTTTCTCCTTTCTCCTCTCCTTCCCTCTTCAGCTGCTCCCTTTCCTCCACTCTCCCTCCCTCTTTCCCTTCCCTCATTGATTCCTTGCCTTCTCCTAATTTTTTTAATATATTTTCCCATAGCTATTTAATTTAAGCCCATTCTATGTACCGTATTTCCTTGGCCAATAAATGGTCTTTCTTTTCTTCTGTTTATGGGGCTGGGGAGAAAGAAGAAATGAGTGCTTTTCCCTGCACCTTCTTGGCTGTGAATATTGAACTTGAAAGGACGGTCATTTGCTTTTGCCATTAGCAGTAATCACATTTGCAAATAAAAGCTCCCTGAAAAACAACTTACTAGTGTCAAGGAGGCTGTACATTGACCTCCCCTATCTTTAGATCCAGATATATCAATAACAAATCACAAAGGAACGCAGATGGAAACATTTTCCCTTCAGGAAAGAGAGGAGATAATGATGTGCCTGTAAAATTTATTTATCATACCTAGTCATCTCAGCAAATTTATCTCTCTTTCAGAGGAATTGTCCATTTTAGACAAATAATTTGAGACATCTCTGATAGATATTCCACCTCTTTTTTTAGCTACAATGCAAATTAAATGCTTCTCATAGCACAAGGGAAGTAAAGATAAAGGTGAAATGGACAGAGACTTCTGGCATGATATTTAAATCTGAAAATTGTCATTGCTTGGGGGTTTTTATTTAACATAAATCAGGGGTTCTTGTGGAAGATTGTTTGCAGAAAGGCTTGATGGAGTAATAGGAGGAAATTTAAAATCGAGTTTAAAGTAGGAGGCACTTTTTTTCAGCTGGTCCTGATAGCCTCGAAAACTTTGACCTGATACTTGATATAGATTGAAACCTACATATTGCTGTAAATCATATGTGATTAATCATCATGACAAAGAGCAGGAAATTAAACTGGTATGTTTAGGACTTATATAGATTTTAACACCCTAGCCTTAATTGATTTGATGGATACTGAAAGGAACAGTGTCCTCTTTAGCTGTCCTGAAAGAGAAACAGCAACATGTCTAGTGTACTAATGGGGTGATTCCTGCTTTTTCTTGCCCTTTGCCAACCCACTCCCAAATATATAAGGTAAAAAGGCATTAATTACTGCAGAGCAGGAAGAAATAGATGGAATAAGGACAGCAGAATTGCTGGTTTATAGACATAGCTTTGCCACTTATTTTTTATTCACTTTTTTAGAAGCCACTCTAAAATTACTGCCCCAAGTTTATTTGTCTATAGAATGAGACTAATGACTATTTAAATCATTCCCATAAGTCTCCGTGCCATTTTCAATTTGTATTCCTTATTGATTATCTTACATAAATGACAGAAGTGACAATTTGTTTTTAACAGCCTGTAGAATATATAGTGGGTTTTCACCCTGTTGTGTGTGTGTATTTTTAGTTGAACTTAATTTCTTTGTGAGACATGATGTCAAAATAATGACTGCTGAAGTCTACATAAAGAAAAATAGTACGATTTTACAAGTTGGCAAATGATTTATTGAAATTTGAGCATTTTCCTAATTGACTATCAGATGATCTTGTAGTTATTTAATGTATTTTATCTAGTTAAAAATTGGCATTATGGTATTCTAGAATTTATTGTAAAATAAATAAAATTATTTAATACAAATTTTTCCTGTTACAGAGACAGACAAAATTTCATACACTAGCAAATAAAATGTTGCTTTAAAAAGTAAGTAATGAGAATCAAAAAAGCTAAGGCAAAAAGTAAAATCAATATTTCCTAAAGTTGTGATAGCGGAGTTCATTTTTCTTAAAGCTACCATTCCAAATACAAAGAATGGCTCACCATGAGTTTATGCAGTGGCAATTTTAAGCTTGGCATTTTGGAAAGACTTTGTTTTTAAAAGGTCTTAAATCAAAGTCAAACACAAGCTTTTTCTGGATTACTGTATCTCAAATATTGTTTCTAAATTTGAAAGGCTTGGAGAAATTGTAAAATCAAAGTATCTCATTAATCTTTGAAGTTTATATACATTTTTCACAAGTATTTTCCCTAGTGTCAAGTGAATTTCACTGTAATATTATCATACAGATAAAAGCTTTATGTAAGAGAATACATTAATACCAATGCACAAGAGAATCTCTCAACATCCCGTTTGCCCACCCCGGTGGTGCCACTTCTGGTCACTCTCACTGCCCCAGGGCTGTTCCTGTTGGGTGTGGGCGTTGGCCACCCTTATCCCTGACCCAGCCCATGCTCCATCAGCCTCAATCTGCCAGCTCCTGGCCAGTCTCAGAGCTTCCTCCACCCTGTACACTGCAATCCTCCACAGGCACAAGAGATGGTCACCTTGGCAAGGGATGTGTCTTCAACTGGGTCCTTTTAGACTGGGCATTAGGAAGAATTTCTTCACAGAAAGGATGGCTGGGCTTTGGGATGGGCTGTGGTCGAGTCACCGTCACTGAGAATGTGTAAAGAAAGACTGGATGTGGCACTCAGTGCCACAGTCTAATTGACAAGGGTTGTATTCAATCATAAAAGACCATATTAAAGGCCTTTTCCAATCTAGTTGATCCTGTGATTCTGTGATTCTTTACTTCACATTCCCTATGACTATTGTCTTTCTTTAGTTGTGCTGTTATGAATCATAAATAATGCCTTTTAGTTTCATACTAGTGCTTGCAGTCTGTATTTGATAAAGAAAAAGCCTTTTCAAACAGCAAGGCATCTGATGCTAGGTTTTCTGCAGGGACATCATCAGCTGATTTAAACTACAAGAAATGCCTATTGTATAACTGTTGAACTGAATGACTTCTAAATTTACATGATAAAAAAATTTGAAGTTAAGATGATTTTGTGCTCTCAGATTTGTTTCTAATCAATTGTTTTTTTTTAAAAAAAGAGGAATATTTCTTGAATCATGAATAAAACTCAATAAGTATCCCAGGCTGTGAACAAAAATATATTTAAAAAGCAGAGAATTACTTTATCTTCTCAAAACAAGAGAAATGGTTTAAATGTCCTAAAGACAAAGGAAAAATCACTTTTTAAAAAATTTTCCTCTGAGAAAATTCTTACGACAAAACCCTGACATTGTAAAAGCATTGATTTCTGTTTGAAGAACTCTGGTTTTGATTGCACTTTTTTGAAAGACAGGGAAGAAAATAAATATTAGTTCATACTCATCAGAAAACATTAATACATAAATTTTACTCTCACGATTGTTTCAAATGGCAGTGTAGCTGTACTTAAAGCAAACTCAGATTTACATCCTAAGAATTGTGTAGTAGCAAATCCTTTTAAGGTCCCAGTACCGCAAAATTGTTACTTTGGTAGATTTTATAGATGCAGTTATGTGTAACATTATCATTAGAGCTATGACAAAGGTTTATGTCAGAAACAACTAGTTTTATTAAGTGTTGGCATATAGCATAGAAAACACCTTTCTAGAATAGCTTTGGCTTTAAAAGATTAAACACTCTTCTTAAAAGAAAAGATCTAAAATTAATGTTTTCCTGCATGTACGCCAGGTTTGCAATGAAGATTTCCATGGGATTTGAAGCATGTAACTTAGTTTCCTTGGCATATTTATATTCAAAGAATAACAATTATTTTTGCACGATTTTTTAATGCCGGGGGCAAATTAGAGAAAATTTAGACCTATTATAATGCTTATAACTAAGAGATTTGTTTCTAAGCACACATCAGAGAGTATCCCACCTCTACAGGCTGTTGGGAGTGTTTCTGTTTTCCTGGTACACTTTTTCAGTCCCAAAAAATCATGACCAAATTAACTACCACTGACAAGATACTTTCATGTAATTTAATAGCACTAAACTGACACTGTGGTGATCTATTTACAATAGAACCAGTGGGCCTAAGACTGCAAAATGTTTTTTTAAGTTTTGGGCATGAAAAAAATCCCTCATTTTAATTGATGCCAGAGGCAGATAAAAATCTCGCTACAGTGTCTATGAAAGTTGGGAATGCACTTTTATATCCAGAATATATATTTTAAATATCAAAACCAGAGTGAAAATATTTTTTAAAAAATTTTTCTTGAAGTCATTAGTTAACTTTACTTTTTTTTACTCTTGGTAAAATAGATTGTATCTGAGAATATATATATTATCTGAGAATATTTATAAATATCCATATCACCATTACTGATATTTTAAAGCATCTTCTGCGGAAAGTTAATTATATTCTGAAAGTTTTTTAATATTTCTGTCATTTTTATTGTTTTTGAACAGGATGCTACTTGAAATAGTCTCCCGAAAAGTGTGGAATTGTCACATAAAAAAAGAACTTCATCATTTTGAACGAAATCTAAGTTATGATGTAACCTGTTGTGCAGACATTATTCACAGACTTCCAAATTTGTAGAAGAAATGCATAATTCTTCTTGATGGAACACAAATCTACTTTTATTTACATTTCTTAAGCACAGCTTTTTCTTCAGCAATATACATGTAAAGTCTATCTTAAACTTGAAAATTACAAATCTTATCTATTTTTCTGCCAGCACAAAAATGTGTTGTCTCCACGGTCAGAATATGGATTTGAAACATACTCAGATAAAGGAAAATCATCCCAGAAATATTTTCTTTCTTGTAGAAGAGGAAACCGAAACACAAAGTTTAAGTGACAAGGATGAGAGTAGGAAGAACAAGAAAAACCTATGTGCTCTAGGGGAGAAATAGAAAGTACAGGTTCAAAACACCTTTTTTCTTTTCAGATTTGGTCCCTGATGTGACTCAGAAGAAACCATTTAGAGTTCAACTTTTAGAATTCTTCTTTAAATTTTGGTGTCCTTATTGAGACAGTAAGGTTGCTCATAGTTTTTGAATATAAGGCATTATGTGTTCCAAAAGCAGTGCTGACCTGAAGTGTGAAGGCCTTTGAAAATATTCTGGTTATTTTGATGAATTAGGCTTAGTGCAATTTGCTTCACTAAAAATAACTTGAGTTTACACTTCCCTTTATGATTAAATAACCACTGAATTTCAAAAAAATGTGTAGTAATTGTTCAAAGGAATTCAAGAAAAAGACAAGGAAGATATGTTTCTGTATGATGAGAAATGTATGTCAAATCAGAAGTCAAGAATATGAGTGCAAGTTTAGCATGTCTGTTTGCATGTATCAGTGCACAAGACTGCCTGGAATGCATTTGGCCCATATAGATCACGTCAAACTTTTTAATTAGGAAAAAAGATTCAGATGGAAAAGTTTAAAATTTTGTATCAGGGAATAGTGTCTTCAGAGTGGAAACAGCACTGGTCAATACTTGGTATGACATTGGCGCATCACATTACTCTGCCTTATCCAGAGGGACAACTTCCCACTGGATGACACAAGCTCCCACAAAAACTGCACTCTGCCACTCACTTTTCTCACTTCCTTCTTCATCTCTGTTGTTTCAGGGCCACTGCCACCAAAAGCATCATCAACTATCACATTCCCAACAAGTTCTTCCTTTCTAGGTATCATGGAGTTATTCCTGGCACCCTCAGTTTTCTTGATTAATGGCATTCCACCATGTATTTCCTTTAGAAGCTACTGGAAGGATGAAAACACCCCATAAGAATCAGAGTTATGGCTGATCCTTGAAACACCAATGAAGAGAAGGAAAAACAAGCAAAGAAATAGCTGGCTTGTCTTAAAGATGTAATGACTAAAATTTCTTTGGAACCATTTCCTGATCTGAACAGTTATCTATTTTCTGCTCCATCAAATCTCCAGTATTTGGAGCAGAGATTTGGACATTGGCTTCTAAAACCCTTGTGGCAAAATGTCTTAATCTTCCCTTCTTTTTAAACCAGCTTTCTTCTGAGATCCCACAGCAAAAGTCAAGACCCTCTCATAGGCACCTCAACTCAGACATCTTTACATTTTCATCCTTTAAGGGCAAAGGCTATAATGGCTCCCAAGGGGTTGTAGAGGCAGGGCATGCTGGCAGGGATGGATATTAAAACTATTAACAGGTTATCTGGGCATATCCAGGCATAGAAAACTGTCCTGCTGGAACAGCAGTCAGTTCTGTGACTGTGAGCATAATATGGGAAAAGCATAAAATGAAGCTTAGCAGAAAAGCTTTAGTACAGTGTGGGAGACTGCTCTTAAGACAGAATAGGAACAGAAGGGACAAGAAGGAATAAGTCTGAGGAGAAGTATAGAGGTTTTTTTGCTATTGTAGTTTACTTGGATCATATTTCTTGTCTCATGTCTTTTGTTACCATTCTGTTTCCTGTATCCAGTGCTTGGAAACCATTCTCAACCATCACCACTGAGTGATAGATATGGAAATTTTGTTGGCTGACTTTTCACTTGGAGTGACCCCTCGCAGTGCTGTATAGTGAAGGGTGACGACTCTTGATAAAAATCTAATGATCCTACTTGGGAAGTTGTGAAAAATTTAGTTCCTAGAGAAAATGAAACTATAGCAGACAGGGACTGATTACAAATGAAAAGCAAGATGGTGAGAGGACCTGAACTGCAGTGGGGCCAGAATGATTTGTGGACAAAAGAATTACCAAACTTTTCCAAATGTTCTAACATTCTCACAGCCCACTCTTGCCAACTATCTTCTTTCTCAGTATCACTGGAATAAGACAGCTGAAAGTGTAAAAGTTAGATTCAGGTGGTCTTACGTTCAATGGAAGCTCCTTTATATTTTCTTCTTTTTTTGACAGAAAGGGAGTGTCCTGATCCTGCTGGTTCAGATTCTCTGGAGTGACAGTCACCTTTTAATATTAAGTACTAAACCTGAAAAAACAGGGGTTTCAAAGCACTGTAGTATGCATTCACTTCAGTAAAAAGATGTTTCCAGCTTCTATCGTGCCTTTTCTGTCTTCCAAACTACATTAATATCTTGCTTTCTAGAAACTGCATTGCTTTGACCTGCCACAGTTGTAAGAGATAACTCAGTTGATGTCTCTAAAGGAAAAAGATCTCACTGGAGGGATTTCTGCCTTTTCTAAATCTACATTGAAGATGGGCTGTACCTGCCATGCTCATTTTTAATACTTTTGGAGTAGAAATTGAGACATTCTGAGAAGGAAGCATATATTATTTAAGCAGTTAAATGGCTTCTTGCAAAACTGGCTTGCATTGGCAACTGCATTGAATGCACAAAGAGTCTTCTTGTGATTCTACCTAGTGAGAGAAAAAACAAATTTTTAAGAAAGGAAAAGAAAATCATAGAGAGGGTGTAAAATGCAGAAAAGCAGAATGTCAAAATAATTGCGAAATTAATGAGAAAAGAAAGACAATGGCTGCCCTTTCAAGGAATGTCTGTGACCAGAGGAAGTAGACACCACAATTTTTGTTTAGACTGTTGTTTACCCTGTGAGGAAAGTGATTCTTCAGTTTGCTGTAAGACTGAACCCCTGAGGCACTCCTACAGTCACTCTTCAGAATGATTTAGCTAATATCCACATGTAAGGGAAGGGGGAGAGGCACCGTTCAGTTACTGTGTCACTTCTGACTGTGTCTACAAAGGCAGTACCTCTGAAGTATTTCTGAATTATTTTTGTTGTCTGCAGAACACCACACTTGAGCATAGCCTTGAGGCATCTGTGAAGATGTTGCTCTGGTTTATCAGCACAGGGAGAAAGCCAGGGCAAGAAAATAAATGCCTTGCCACATCACTTTATGTGTATACATTTAGCAAAAAGCGGGAAGGTTAACTAGTGTTTCACAAAGAGCTTGTAATAGATCAACTCATACTGGCTGGAAATATTTCTTAGTAACAAATTATTTTTATTATCTAGAGAAAGATTAAGAGAAAGGACATTGAACAATATTCCTCAAACGCATCTTTGTTAGTGACTCCTTGACTCAGTCTAACCAACTGAGACCTGTAATAACATGCTAGCACAGTTATTATTCAAGACTTTACGCATTGTAATGATTTGAAATGTTCATTTTTTTTTAATTGCAAGCTTTAAAATTTACATGTTTTAAAGTGCTTTTTAAGTAAGAAAATATAAATCTAGAGGACTAATGGAACACATATATAGATATTTATGTTTTAATACCATATCCCACAATGACTATAAAGCATTCTTTTTCATCTTCATCTCAAAAATGCTATGAAAGACCTGTTGCTTAAACCAACATGAAGTCTCTTTGCCCTTGGAGATGCATATTGATGAATATAGCAGCTCTATTTCTCCAAAAGATAAGAAACACGGTATTGTGCTGCATTTTAAATGTCTGAAATATGAGGTGTTCACACTGGAATTGATTACTGTGGATGGGATTTAGATATCCTGCAGAGAAGGTGATTTGAAAGTTTGATTAATTAAATGAACCCATAGTTTGTCACCAAAGTGTGATTTTTTTTATTAAATTGGCTATGTCCTGCCTTCTTTAGAATTTTATTTCCACATTCTTCCTAATCATCAAAAAAGTGATGATATGAAAGTGTACTACTTATTTTCCTTTGTCTCACCTTTATTCTTTTGCTGAAAATGTTTTCAGTGAATGAAGAGGTTTCTAGTAACTGTAAGACATAGAAGATTCATGGTACTTACTAATCCTGGTTGTGGACTTGATAACTTTGTTTCTTGTTCTACAACTTGCCTGACACTTAATCTTAGCTGGTCTTTTCATTTCTCTCTTCCCATTTGTCCTGCTGCCTTTGAAGTGGGAATAATGACACTGAGAATATTTAGAAAATGTTGTGGGACATACAGATAAGAAGAAACGTGGTAGAGTTAGGCAGTATTTTTAAACATAATGCCATCAGATCCAAGCCTACACAACTAAACCTTTGTGCTTCATATCTGATGCAAGACTAAGAAGTTATCAGCACCACCTGGCCCTTTCTTGTAGTGTTCCCATCCAGAGAGTTTTAACAGTAAAAGACTGAGAAAATACATGCTCAAATTTTCTTCATATTTTTGCCCTTTATTTTATACTTTTTCCCTGGGTTACTAACAAAGCATTGTACACCAGACTTGACTCTTCAGAATCTAAATAGCCAAAGTCTTGAACTAATTGCAAGACCCAAAAAAAAAGTTTAAGCTTGGCAACTTAGGCTGCTGCTTAGAAACCTAAAATATAAGAATATGCATAATATGCATAAAATGAATGCATATTAATAGCAATATAGAAGTATATGTTAAAATATTCTTGAAACCTTTTCTTTAATGCCTCCTTGGAAATTTTATCTGTTCCTACTTAAGACAAGTAGGAGCAGATGCTTGCTAGCAGTTGTGATCACACTTGACATTAGGTGTACAGAAACCAGATTACATGGTCCAGCTGTAGGTTATTATTTTTTCTATTTTGTGTTCTGAGTTTTTTTATTAACCATCATGTTACATATTTGTCCAAGGTACAATATTGGAACAAAGGGCACATGGCCTGAATCACCCTGTAGAATGAGCAATGCTTACAAAGTCTGTGAATTAATATAAGAGAGCTAGGCACAGAAAAAAAAGAAAAAGCAAAGAAAATAAAATAAAAAAGGTGGAGGGCAGGGACAGGACATGAAATACATGAACAAAGGAATGAAAACAAAAGAAAAAATAGAGAGGAGAGGAGAGGAGAGGAGAGGAGAGGAGAGGAGAGGATGCAAAAAAACCCCCTCAAAGTCTTATTTGCCATCATCTAACTGATGTTTATAATCATCTATCTGAGATGGAACCCATTCCAAAGCAAGGACAACCACAGCAAAATTCCCCTCCCATGTTTTATTGCCAAGCATGTGGTGATATCATGTGGTGTGGAATATTGTCGGTTGGTGCCAGCTGTCCCAACTCTGTCCCCTCCCAGCTCCTTGTGCAGCCCCAGACTCCTCATTGGTAGAGTGGGGTGAGGAGCAGAAATAGCCTTTTCTCTTCATACAGGCTTCTCAGCAGTGACTAAAACATCCCTGTGAATTTGAGGCTATTTTCATCATAAATGCAAAATATTTCCCCGTATAAGCTACTACTATTCAGAAAACTACCTCTAGCACAGCTAAACCAGTACAAAAAGGCTTCTTTCCCAGGCTCTTGCCTTATAGGAAAGAAACAAATATTTGGCTCCGAAAGACAGAAAAGAAGTGAGCAAGAAAGAAATAACTGAATACAAAATATAAATGCAAGGAGTTTATATTGTCTTCCCCTTTAATTACTGCTACCATACACATTTGCACAAAAACTCAAGCTCTCTCCTTCTCTTTGCTGATAATACAGGCCATGAAAAGACTACCTTTGTCTGTCTCCAACTAAATTTCCAGATCAAGAATGTAAGAGCAGAGTAGTTGACATAGCAACAGCAAATAGCCAGAAGATCTTGTGCAGTCTCACAAGATGGAAAAGTTTGATTTTCCTCGCTAGGGGAAGAAGGAAAAAATATCTCAAACCTTAGATATATTGTTACATTTGAAAACAAAAAGTTGAATTGCCTCATGGCCTGTGTTAGAACCAGCAGGAAATTATAATGAAGAGTAGTGTTAGCATTGTAAAGGAGAAATTATTTCCTCAGTGGGCTATGTTCATTACCATGGTTTGCTGTTGACTTTGGTATTTGATATATTAGATTTACCTTAATTGCCAAGGGTGTATGGAAAGGCTATGACAGGTGAAGTCTATTAGTCTATTAGTCTTCTCTGCAGCCCCAAAATAACACTTACTAGGGACCATTATGTATTGTGCACATTTCTTGCAGTAATGTATTATGGATTAAAAAAATACCTTGCAAATATGAAAAAAATGCCGTTTAATTCCCTTCCTGTCTATTTATAAAATTTGAAAGTCTACTCCTGAATAATATGTATCAATTTTACTGTATTAAAAAAACTTCCTTTGACATAAATGAAAGAGTAATCTCAGAATGCACTTAGAATGATCTCAGTTGTCATCTTTTATCATGATTAAAAATGTTTTAACTCATAAAATGTCTTCCTTTTTATTTAGTTAATCTAAAAATTAAAATACAAAAAAAATTATATTTTAATATCCCAAGGAAAAATATTACCTACTCCAGGTTCTGATGCTCACGTTGTGTAGGACTTTGCTTTCAGCTTGATCCAAGTGCCACTGAATGTAGTGGATTGTTTGCTATTGTTCTATGGATTCCTGAAAGGTTGAAGTTCATAATTCGTGAAAATAGTGTCTTAGACAGACTTCTGAATTTAAATTATGTTGTGGTGGGTAAAAAGCCTGCAAGTGACATTCAAATGTATTTATCTTCCTGGTTTTGCACTGCCATTGTATTTTAGTTATATTTTTTAATTGTTGAATGAAACTATATCCTTGCCCGTTGTTGTCCTACCTTTTCCTACTGAGGGAAATAACTGTCAGTCGTTTTAGCCCAGTTTCCTCTTTCTTTTAACCAGGTGCTGTTGCCCCCCATTTTTTATGAAGTAAGTTTGCCATTATTGCTAATTTCATTATAAAACTGGCTTTGAGAAAAATAACACACACTAGAACAGACTGAACTATCTGAGAAAGTGTGTGATGCAAAATTATGGCAGACAACAGTTTTGGATTTTTGCAATATAGTGAATAAATACTAAAAATTTCAAACCATGTGAGTGAAACAAAATTTCAGGAAGACTAGCAACTCAGGAATTTTCCATTGCTGTCACTACTATATGCTTTGTTCATTTCTGTTGCTTCTGACAAGACCATTTTCTGGACAGGTGTTGGGAGACCCAATATGTCCTGAACAGAATATCTGATCCTGACTATGTGATGTAGATTCATTTTGAGTGAGAAATACCACAAACGAGGAGAGATTGTCCTCACTGAACAATGGTCTGCAACATTTCAGCAGAGAGATTTGTCCATTTTTATGTATGGATGAACTCTGTTTTGCCCATATTTGAATGTTCATAGGAGTGGGAGCTTCTGAATGTGTAGGACCCACATCTTCACAGAAGTTACAGTTTTTGGAATAGATAACAATGGACCTTTTGAAAATCAAACTCAGCATGTCCATATAGTTGCATTTTTTAACCTTACTGGACAAATTTTTACCTGAAATCTAACAGTGATTTAGTATTTCTTACACTATGGTGTCTATATAAATAATTCTAGTTATGCATGTGTATATAATTATGTAGACATATGAATTACCGATGATATTTGGCATTTATATTCACTGTTCTACTATTTGGTGCACAACACTAAGTTGACTTTGGAAAGGGAACAGCTACTGATTGCTAATTCTTATTCCAAATGAGTATAAACTATGCTTGGCTAGAACTAAAAAATCTTATCTATACCTTTCTCTCCTATCTTGTCCTCTTCTTTCCCTCCCTCTCCTCCCTTCCTATTTTCTTCCCTTTTCTTCTTGTTAATAAATTAATACTTCATTCTTCCCTGAGAAGATAATTTTATTAAAAAATATATTTTGAAATTCAAGATAAAATAAAACTGTGTGGTTCATTTCGGTCTGATATTTAAATAGAAAAAAATATTTTAAAATGCTTTTAGAAATGGCCTAAATAATTCTCAGTAATATCTAATGCTAGTATTGAAATTGATACAAAATAGGGCAAAAATTACTAAAAGTAAAACTTAAAAAGGAACACTTGTCCGTGGTGGTCCTTTTTGGTCCTCCAATGACTTGCTGTGATGTAGGAAAATTTTAGTTCATCACGAAGATATCAGTGATTCATCTATTCTTCAAAAACTTCTTTAAAGAAATTACTGTCTTATGAATTTGGCAAGCTCCAACTCTTATCTGAGAGAGGATATATAAAAGGGTCAGCTTCACACAGCTTCAGTTATAGCAGTCACTGACACCTGAAGTCTAGGAGCTACTACTGGCTTTAAAAAGACATCATGGTAGCTTTTTATTTTTAAAATTAAACAGATGAGATAATAACTTTTTATTTTCATAACTGTTCATTACCTCGGATTTGCAGAAAGTTCTTACAAAAATGAAGATCTTAATATATACTACATGGTCTTTCGTGGAAAAGTTGATTCTTACCAGGTTTTAATTTTACATCCAGGGAATATTGCACTTTTGTGCAACATCTTCCTTCCTATTCAGCATGCTTCAATTCAAAGTCCTCCTTGTCAGGAGATACACATGGATCCGTCACAACTCTGTGAGTGCAGAACATCTATAAAGGCCATCCTGAACATTGTGAAATTCTATGTGCTTCTATGGCAACAGGAAACAAATTGAAGCAGCCTTTATATAGTCCCAATTGCAACTGCTTGAAAATGGGAGTGAAAAGTAATTCTGTGGAAGAAGAAAATCTTAAAAGATCTTGATGGGCCACCACCATGATAAGATACCACCTTCCAATTTGATAAAATTATTTTAAGCCACATTTTCTGGCTGATCCCTTAGAAACCATGAATGACATGACCTGTGAGACCTTTTTCTTTCCTGTCTCTTCAAGACAGCTTCACTCCTTTCATCTCAGAAGATTTAGTCAGAGCAAAGTTGTTTATGACTCTAATGAATAACTTCCGTAGATCAACATTAACAAAGTTAAAGAAGGAGCATATGACAGCTGCAGACAAGTCTATGTTTTTCAGTGGGCCTGGCCAGTAATTGGTGCAGAGATTCAACAGCTCAAAAATTATCCTTCTGTAGACTGTTCTTTTTACTTCTTTTTATTTTGTTTAGAACATTTTATATGTTGGGAATGGTGTACTTGCAGAAGTATTTTTTCAGGACACATGTAGAATGGAATCATTCATCAAAATCTACTAAAGTGCTCTGTGTACAGACTAAAGTGACCAGTGCAGTGCTTCAGCTTGCCATGGAATTACAGACTCACTTACAATGAAAATGAACTCTAAGATCAACCATTAAGCCATCACTAAACTATGTCCCTCTGCCTAGATCTAAATCTAGTCTAAATGTCTAAATCTAGACATCTTTTAAACATCTCCTCAGATGGTGACTCCACCACTTCCCCAAGTAGCCTATTACAATACTCAAAAATTCTTTCAATGGAGAAATTTTTCCTATTACCCAAATTAAATTCTTCCTATTATCCTCCTCTGGTGCACCTTGAGGCCATTCACTCTTGTCTTATCTCTTCTTACCTGGGAGCAGAGATCAACCTTCACCTGCTACAATCTCATTTCAGGTAGTTGTAGAATGCAATAACATCTTCCCTTCAGACTAAAAAACCCAGCTCCCTCAGCTTCTCCTCATGGGAGTAGTATTCCAGACCTTCCACCATTTCTGTTGCCCTTCTCTGGACATGTTCTAGCACCTCAATGTCCTTCCTGAATTAAGGAACCGGACATAGGAGTTGAGGTATGGCCTCAACAGTGCCGAGTAGAGGGGTACAATCACTGCTCTGGTCCTGCTGACCACACTGTTGTTGATACAGGCCAGGATGCTCTTGGTCTTGGCCACCTGGGCACATGTTGGATCATGTTCAGCTACTGTTGACCAACGCTTCCAGGTCCTTTTCTACCAGGCAGCTTTTCAGACACTACTCCCCCAGCCTGTAGCGCTGCCGGGGGTTGTTGTGATTCAAGTGCAGGACTGAGCTTTATGGAACCTCATACAACTGGCCTAAACCCATCAGCCTATCTAGATCCCTCTGCAGAGGTTTTATACCTTCCAGCAGATCAACACTCCTGCCCCTCTTGTCATCTGGATAAGGGTGTACTGGATGCCCTTTTCCAGATCATCGATAAAGGTATTAAACAGGACTGGGCCCAAAACTTAGCCCTCAACCCTGTAATCAGCTGCCAAAAAGATTTAGCTCCCTTCATCACCACTCTCTGGGCCCAGCAGTCCAGTCAGTTTTTTACCTGACAAGCTGTACTTATCCAAGCCATGAGCAGGCAGTTTCTCCTAGAGAACGCTGTGGTAAATGGTGTCAAAGGCTTTAATAAAATCCAGGGAGACTACATTCACAGCCTTTCCCTCATCCACTAAGCAGGCCATCAAATGGGCCACATTGGTCAAGCAGGACCTGTCTTTCCTAAACCACACTGGCTGAGCCTGACCCCCTGGTTGTCCTGTACATGCCATGTGATGGCACTCAAGATGATCTGCTCCATGACATTTCCCTGCACCAAGATCAGGCTGACAGGCCTGTAGCTCCTCAGATCATCCTGGCCTTTTTTGCAAATAGTCATCAGGTTTTGCTGTGATTTCATCCTGCATAACCTCCCTACACACTTTTAGTCCTCCTGAGTTGCCAGTCTCTTCTTCTAATGGCCATAAACTCTCCATCATTTTTCCTGACCTCTGGCCCCGGCCCTTTGCACAGCCTGGCTGCTCTTCCTCCACACAGACATGTCTTTCAGCACATGTGAACACCTGGCTCCCACATCTTCAAGATTTCTTTCCTGAGGAATGTCCAGGTTTCCTGGACTCCTCTGCCATTCAGCACTGCCTTCCAAGGGACTCTGCCAGTCAGTCTCCTGAACAGGCCAAAGTCTGCCCTCCAGAAGTCCAGGGTAGCAGTTCTACTGACCCCTCTCCTTACTCCTCTGAGAACCAATGGTTCTATCATTTAGCAATCACTGTGCCCAAGATTTTCTCTGACCCCCACATCACCCACAAGTCCTCCATTCACAAAAACAAGGGCAGTGGGCCACCTCCCCTATCTGGCTCATTCAGCAGCTGTATCAGGTAGTTATCTCCCACACACTCCAGGAGCCTCCTAGGCAGTATCACCTCTGTTGTGTTGTATTTACAGCAAACATCCTGTAAGTCTAGTCCCCCACAAGACTTCTTCCAGATGCTTATAGAACATCTACCTTTTCATTTTTTTGGGTGATCAGGCTCCTACTTCGTTGGTCTTCCTGCTGATTCCTACCCATAAATAATCAACCCTGTCATCACCATCATTAAGCTCTAGACAATTAAATCACTCCCTAACACACAGGCAGACCTCACCACCTCTCCATCCTTGCCATGCAGGAAGAAAACAGGTTGTATATAAATTTCTTCTTTGTAGGCCCCTTGTTTGATAATACAAACAAGGAATTGACTTTCACCTCTAACATACTGCTATGCATTTGATGGAAGTGAGTTCCTCTGAACACCGTAACTGAATCCCTCTGGTGTATTTGTGTCCGTTTGTCTATGCAACAGCCTTTGGCAGACTAAAATGTTTTAGTTCAGTGGTTTTCCTGCTGGGTTGCATGACATATTTCCAGATGATTTACCACACAGCTTCCTGTACTGTGATGAGGCATCATCTGTTACTCTTCAAGCAATTGTATTTCATGCTGGTTGCAACTTCCTGCTGGGTTTTTTGACCAACAAAATTGTGAAGATTCTGAAAAAAAACCCATATGTGTTGTCTGATTGTTATTGCTTTATATTAGATTAAGTTAACTATGATTTGTGGGTTCTCTAGGTAGACTCATAATGGTAGATGAGCTACAAGAGAAAAAAACAGCAGCAACATACAAAATATTCTGGTAATATTAAAACAGAGAGAAGTAGACCAAGAAGAGATTTTTTTTTTTTATCATAATGAATGCAGAGTTGTTCACAGTGACTGAATAAACAAAAAACCAAGATTTGAAATCTACAATTCAGAATGAGGTAATGCCTCCAAGGAGCAATTACAAATACAGCATTAAAATGACTCATTGACTCCTGTGTATTGACCTAATATTGACTTTACTAAAGATTAAGCTTCCATAAATTGGCTGGGGAAAGAAATAGAAGCAAAAAGGTTTCTAACTGGAATATTTCTGTGTGTGCACCAATTCGGCAAAACAGTGAATGTTGTTTACCTTTATGCAAAGTTTCTCTGTATCAGTGTCTCAGCCCCTGATGAACTAAAAGTGATTGTTTCTGCGCAGATGAGTTCATTTTGGTCCGTTGGTGTATATTCAGAAGGGAAATCATTTAAAAGAGAATCTTTATTTTGAGAGATTATCTACACTAACATCCTCATTTGAATGACATGCTGGGGATTTTCAACAGTTCCTTAAATTATTTGAATAAGAATCACACAGAATGCATTTGAATCCTTAAATAATTTACAACATCACGAATACTTGGACTGATGAAAATTTAGGTTGGTTATTATTATTTTATTTTTTTTGAGAATGAGAAATGCAAATTCCCTTATAAGAGGGATAAGAGGGTTGCATAAGGAGTATACACACAGAGAATGAGAGATACAGCAATCTTGTTTTCAACTAAACAGTTCTTTGAATAAATGCATTGGAAAACCACTTAGAAACTGTTCTTTAAATGTGGTAGGCAAACTGTTAACTCAGTATGAAATGATTTTATATTTTTTGTGGGTATGACACTGCTGCAAGCTATTCAAAACCTGCAGTAACTGCAGTGGTGTCCTGATTCTGGTCCACATCAGCAGGAGGCAGCGTGGGAAGGCATCGTGTTATTCAATACCGCATTATGTCTCTTCCAGAGGCAGGGAAAAGGGACTCTGTCTCTCTTTTCTGGGAAGGAGGGGTGTCCCTTTGTGGTGGAATAAAAGCATGGTGGGGTGAGAAACACATTGGCCATAATTCATTGTGTTGGGCTCCATGGTGAGCATCTTTGTATGTAAAACATTCTCCTTTTTTTGTAGATTCTTGTTATTAATATTGTTGTTGTTACGGTTAATTTTTTCTCTCATTGATGTCTCCAGTAAATTGTTCTAATCTCAATCTCTGAACTTTGTCTTTTGTGCCAACAATTGTCTCTGGTCATCCTCCTGGTGGGGAAAAGGGGGCAGAGGAGGCAGAAAAGGGAGCAAGCAAGCAGCAATGTAGTTTGGAAAGTCCAAGTGGGAGAACTAAAGTGGGGAGTAGCATGCCTAAATCATGACATGCAGTAATTGCTACTTTGAGTGAATTTTGCCATTTAATTTATGCTAACAGTTATTTATTTTATATTTTTCCACACTACCAGAGATTTCTTCCTTTTGGTCAGGATGGCACTTTTCATATTTTGAAAAGCAAACAGTATAAGAAATACTGAATGGACTAAAAAAGAGTAGTCACTGCTTCATAGTGGGAGGGAACTGCAGTGATCAGTGAGTTTGCACTCTATCATTCAGTTTGTTTGAGGCAGAAATTGTTTACTAATGAGGGATTTGGATGAAGGCAAATGGAGAATAAAGAGTGCTTTATTCTAAAGGTCAATGTGGGAGCAACCCTAAAACACAAAATGTTTTAAGAAAGAATGGAAAGTGAAAAGATCAATCAGCACAAGGGATTTGAAATAGATCAGAGAAGGAACAATAAAAGTGTTTGAATGGAAATTAGCTTCATTTATAGCAGAGAAAGTAGGTTTATTATTTTTAGACATGACATGCAAAAAGGCATCAGAAGAAAATAATGTGGATCAGGGAGCAAAGAGGTGATTGCATCAGAGCTGTTGTTTACAATAGAAATGGTAGTAGGCCATGAAAACATTAGCAAATGAGCATCACACAGGAAAAAGTTAAAACTGTAGAGAAGGTTGCACACTACTGTGATTATCTGCAGACTTTTCCACTTCATAAAGCTGCTGTTATAATGTACAGTTCAATAATATATTTACCATAAACTTCTTAGCTGGGGCTACAAAGAGAGTTTTTCCTCTAAATTTGTGTCATTTACTGTTTATTTCTCTGTTCTTCTACTTGGATTTTAGTAATGGTTTGTACTTTACACCTTTTTTTCCACTCATGTATGATGAAGGTTGCCACAAATAACAATGGCTGCTGGCATTTTTAGCATGCATCCTCTTCACAAGACGTTTCTCTCAAGGCTGTTTAATTGCCATTTCTGATTACTTCTGGAAAACTGTTTGACTACCCAAAGTTGGATATGAACATTATTAAATAATCCAGCATGATGTTAGCACCTTTGCTGGGATCTGCTTTCCAAAGACTTCCATATTCATTTATAAGGTGACAAAAATAAAAAATGTATTTATTCACCTTTTTTTTTAATGCCTAATTAAATCATGAAGTGATGATTTTGACTTTACAATAAGAGTAGTATCAAAACACCTAAAATTTTACCAGCTACTTACACTAATTTAAATTCAACTATTATCTGTCCAGAAGAGTATGGTTTACTAGCCCAGTAGAGAAAAAACAGATACAAAGCATAATGCATCCTGGTTCAATGCCATTGCTATCCAGCAATTTTATCTCTTGACTGAGGACATGATGCACAGGAACTGTTGAACTGTACATTACCAGCAAATATTAACAAGAGCATAGTTGGCTTATTCCAGGCCCAAAAAGCTGAACTCCTAATAAAAATATCTCGTCTATATTTCATCAGTATCACAAGCAATCAAAGACTAACCATATCTAAAGTACAGAATGACATTTTATTCAATGTCTTCCAAACATTAATTCACACAATCCTATTCAGTTCAAAAAATCCTGAAATATTTTTTGCTGGTTCTTGGCTACTTAGCAATATGGTATTTAGTAGGAGGAAACTGAAAATATCAGTGTGTGTGTCAGTACCCGTCATGAGGAATTAAGGAATTTTTTAACCATTTGTGATATTTTGTGCTATGTTAAGATTATTGGAATGGCTAAATATTGTTTAAATCTGATTGTAACTATGTAAAAAAAGGGAACCCTATAGCAGACAACAACCAAAATGACAGCCAGTTCTGTCTTGTACTTGTAACCAGGCTGAATTTGCAGAGAAATACAGTGTCCACTTATAATTAGAAAAACCCAAACTGATGAAATAGTGAGCTGTATTAGACAAAATGGTGCTTAACCATTAGTTCATGTAAACTGGCAAGAACTGAAGTTCTGTTAAGGAAACATGGAATACCTAGTATTTGGAATGCACCATCAATTTGATCTTCAGATGTCTACATACAGAGGTACTGAAATTTAAAAAGAAATTCCTTCAAGAAAACTTTTGACATCCCATTGGGCTAACATTATTCAATGTATTTCCTGACTTTTGAGCATTTGAAATCAGGTATTACACACTTTAGGAAACAAAGTCAGTCACAGAGATGATGCAGGAGTGTTTTATCTTTAAAGGAGTCAAGTCCTTCTCACACTGCTGCAAACATTCTTTTTCTGTTTCCAAAACACTGCTTTGATTCTTAATTGACCTTTCCACAGGTATTGTGTCTGTATTCTTTTGAGCTTTGTGTGGCTGCAATGTACCAACCTGCAATATTAAATTAGGATTGCAACTTGTCCATTTCTTTTCTGATGTATGTCAGTGAGATGAATAACAATTCCAATTCACAGAATAACAATTACATTGTGAAATACCCTACTAAAATCCTAGAGATGATTTTAAGGCAGAAAGTAATCATTTTTATTATGTAACCAGTGTCATTCTCAACAAAACTATGACCACAGTTATAAAAGGACCTTGCTTTTCAGTTGTATTTTTTTTCTATAAGCTACATATTTCATTTGGGGTTGAAATGAAGCATGCTGTAAGTGATGTATGAAATAAAACCTGGAATGCGGCTAGAAAATGAGATTTGGAGAAAAAAAAAACCCTGATTACTAGCATTCTTTAAAAAAGCAAACAAAGAAACTTATTTCTAGGATTTATAATGCTGTGAATAAAATAATGGTACTGGGAATATAAATGACAATTGATTAAGTAAATGACAAAGGGGCTTAAAGCAACTTCTGAAGAAAAGTATTGGAACAGATGACTTATTTTAATAGAGACATCTATAATAGGTGTCAAAATATAAATTACTATACTAAGCATTATCATTCTTTATTATTTAGTTACATTATAGAAATAATACTAGTGTGATGTAGATATTAAAAAAGTACCTTCTATTATTATACAGAGAAGTATTTCTTTCTCCTTTCTAGAAATACTTTTGATATGCTGTTTCAAAGGAATTGTAAAATTATAAAAATTATTATAAAATTATAATTGTTCCTATGATTAGTAGTTATAACAATCACATTATTATTTATGCTATATTACTACCATAGGTAAAATTATAAGAAACTTGAAAATCATTTACAATTTTAGAAAAACACAGAGGTTTTTTTCATTTGTCTTTACAGGTAAATATTTGATTTGATGGTAGAAAACTGTTACCTCTTAATGAATACCTGAAGGAGTAGAATTTCTCTTTCCTAAATATGATTATTAGTCTACAAAATGTGTTTGGATCAATTGAGCATGGGGAGCATAGGTTTTCATGAAAGCTAAAGTGACTGATGGTTGAAATGTTGATTGATAGGTGAAAATTTTCCAGCTAAATGTTTATTCTTTATACCATCTACCATATGACATATGTACATGTCAAACTCACAGCTCTTTACCTTGGCAGGAATAAGGTGGCATGTCAGATTCTTTTTCAAAGAAGTGGATACACAGACTGAATTTTGTTTTCATTCCCATATTTTAAATAAATTGTATAACGTGTCATGCAATATACTTGAAATTCTTTCTACATGAAGGTGGCATTAATTCCTCTTTCCAGCATCACAAAACGTATATCGACACATCTCAAGCTCAAAAAGTCTTAAGGATACAGTCAAGAGAGTTTACTTACCTTCTCTGACACTAATTGAACAAATTAACATTATAAGATTTATCATGTAGTTATACAATTAACTGAGAACTTGTTTTATACTCTATTTAAAGCAGTATCTTAAATTTAATCCGGTTCTGAAATAGCAAAGTATTTAATTATATGAGCTTCTCAATACTTCTATAACTTTCTGTATGTGTAACTAAAATATTAGTACTGGCAGGTAAAAGTATATATATGCATTTTATATATATAATTTATATACTATTATAAAATATGATTTGAAATATAATATGCATAGAGTTATTCTTGAAATGCTCAGTAACATTATTTGATGTCTGTTTGTATCATATAGCATAATCTAACTCTTCAAAAATTAAAAAATTACAATAAATATTCTAATTTTAATTCAAGTGTTGATGTGATAAACTGTTGACTGTTATCATTTGGAATTCCACAAAACACCTGAAACAATTCACCATGTCTGTACTCAAATTTCTTGATTTCATTAAGATATGGCAAGTTAGGAAATTCCAGTTTAATGTTGTTTAAACGCATGATGCTGACTCGTGGTTAAGCAAAGTGGCTTGAGACAAGTTCGCATACATGAAGATTTATTAACAGGGAAGTTATGTTAAAGGAAAACTAAAAACAAGAATTTGGTGAGAAGGTAAGGGGAGAGAGGGGAGGGAGATGCTGTTACTGCTGACGGGAGCATGATCAAATCGAGGGCAGGTTCTGCATGCTACAGTCCCTGACTAGGAGATCTATTACAGCAGCACTGTTGGAGTCTGCAGGTGCAAGGAATAACAACACGAGCAATTGCATGAAAAAGCAGGAGGAAAACTACTCTTGGAGAAGAAGCTTGGGTGAAGAGTTCTGGAAAGCAGCCCATGGATGGGCAGATAGGAGACCCTTGCAACAAAAAGGGCAAAACTTGCTGCAATGTACAGGACATCTTAAGCCAGCGGGGACTGGCTGTTGATGAGGTTAAGCTGTTCCTGAAATAATTCAGATTATCTTTGTCTGCATATGATTCCTGGCCAGTTTATGAGCATATACAGGGTACAGTCATTTTAGCTGTGAGCTTGGCTTGGAAGCTGTGGAGGAGGATAGAGAGGAGCAGCAAGTCTCACCCTATTCCTACTGACCCACCTCCTCAACAGTGCCAGAGCTCTGGCCCCTCTCTTCTGACAAAGCAATTCTCATGTCTGTTATATACAAGAAGCCTTCACACGGGTGTGGAGGAGAGGTGACTGATTCTGACATTACCTTTACTGTCAATAGATTCTCTATAGGATATCTGATTTCATAAGAGAATCATATCCAGAAAAAATGACGTATATAAAAGAACATGTTAGGAGTAAGTGGCTCAGCTATGTAATCATATCCCAGTTATAAAACTGACAGTGTTTCGCAATAGATTTTTAACAATATTTATTTGTTTTCTGTTTTAAAGCAAAATTTGAGGGAAATTTTCTGTAAGGAGCTATGGAAAACAAATTCATTTGAATGGTCTTCTGGGAAAAATGTAGAAAGACTGTTCAAGCATGACAGTATTCTGTTATTTTGGGTGATGATACATCCATAAAAAAAAAATCATCAAAATACTTCTGAGACTATTTTCTCTGAAACACTCAAATACTAGTTTCCAAGAAAAACAAATATATCTTTAGAGCTACTGATACCTGATGTAGCAAGTCCTGTTGTCTCATTTTTGACAAGTTGCAAAAAGAGATGGTCATGTGCATTTTCTGTCTAAGTCACTGACATTAATGTTTTGCTATTCTAGTAAATGAGAAAGTATGAAATAGATTTTGAATGTTCAATTCTTAGGAAACAAGACATATGTTAGAATGAAAACTTCTGCATGCCTAGAAAGACAATTTTGCTAGTGGACATAGTCTTTACTCACCATTTGAAGTGGAAGTGGGAGGGGACAGGTGACACTGGGAAACTTCTCCCCATGGCTTTCTGAAGCTGTTCTTCTGGCTGTCAGGGGCTGACCACTGGCCCAAAGCACCGTTCATATCTCCTCCCTTCCTCAAGCAAACATAACCTAAATGAGATGAAAAAGCTGTGCCCAGGCTAGTGCTGTGCCCTGAGAGGGCCTCCTCTGTGGTACTTGTGAGACCTATGGGGAAGGGAGGAAAAGGATTATCCTCAGGTTCCTGGCATCTGAAGAAGACTTTGGATTGTATGGAATTTTGTGGAGGCTGTTTCTGACTCAAAACTGCAGAAGCCCCTTACTCTCATTGTATCACATTCAAAGTTTTATGGAGCAGGTCAGGCTGACAGGGATGCTTGTGTCCGTCTGCAGCAGACCATCTCCCTGAGCTGTGGGCTTCTGCACTGGAGCCACTCTAACATTTTCAATTTCATATGTCATGACTCAGTGCTGGTCCACCAGAAGAAAGATGCTCAAATGTCCCCTAGACAATCAATCCAGACATAGAGAAACCTGAGGTCTCTGTTGTGCTTATATCTGTAATGGATGAAAATGTTGGGTATATGATAGGGACTGTTCCCAGGAATGATTAACTCTCCTTTTCTACCCTGTGAATGGGCAGTGTGTGAGAGCAGAGCCTGCTGAAAATCGTGGTGATGCTCATTTCCATGCTGTCTGTACTGCTAAGGTTCCAGTAGCCACCCTTTTGCCTGCATCTGAACTTCCCCACTCCAGGAACCCCTTGGTTGCTTTGCCTTAGACAGTGAAATAAGCTGTACATGTTGAAGAATTGTGATATCAGACAAGAACAGCAGAGAATTTCCTAAAAACAAGAATTCAAATAGACCTTAGTCCTAATTCAATGGAACATCCTCATCCAAAAGCAAAGATGTGAAACCAATACAGTGTCTTCCAATGCCAACCAATACATTGTTCCATGCTGCTTGTAAATAGTTGATATTTATTCTTTAAAGAGTAAGAAGGAAGGCAATTGATTTATCAACAACTTTTAAGCATTTAATGCATGTCATTATAGTCATATTGAAATGTGATGTGCAGTTGATACTAATGGATAATTAGGACACATCCATGGGACTTTGAATCCAATCTACAGGTCACTTGGAGTTAAAATTATATCTTGGATTAGATAATTATACTTCAGTGTCCATTTTGGACAAGAGCAATTATCTTTTTGACAGTGACAAGTAAGCTGCTCTGTATTTTAAAGAAACTTGCTTTGTTCTAACATGGGGAGTTGGAAGTTGCATCTTAACAAATTCTGTTTGACGAAAACTGTCCCACCTTTGTGCACACAGCTCATACTCTAACATTTTTCTTGCATCTCTATGTATAATTAGAAAGCAACAGAGAAAACTGATTTCTTATAACTCCCTGAATTAGTACCAGGTAACAACTTTTAGCTGTTTTCAATTCTTGAGAATAGACTAGTTTTCATTTTACATTTAGGGATTATTGTGCTTATGATGCTCTGTAGTTTGACTTCTATAAGGTGAGAATATTAATTTGTGGAGTAAGTTTCACAAACCTTCTATCATATGTATCTTCTATCATAAATTTACAAGGTCAATTTCTTTCATTTAATGGTTATGACTTAATTTGAGTGTGAAATGTTTTGGCCGAGCTGTAACCTGCTGTTATAGCAGAGAATAATGATAAAAATCACTATACTGCTTGATACTTTTTAATAGCATCTTTCACACTGTGAAGAACCTAACAATCTTTAATTCCCTCATCCTTCTGAACTATTCTGAGCAACCTCACTCCCTATTTGCTCATTTAGTTCTGTATTTTTTACATGTAATTTTATAATTTACCAAGGATTTACATATCCATACTTAAATTTCTCAGAAAAAAAAATGAGGGTAATGCATCACAAAGAAGATAGGTTTAGATTAGATATTCAGAGTAAATTCTTCACTCTGATGATGGTGACGCCCTGGAAGAGCTCACCCAGAGAGGTTGTGGATGGTCCATCCCTGGAAGAATTCAAGGCCAGTTTGGATGGGCCTCTGAGTAACCTGATCTAGCAGAAGGTAACCCTGGACATGGCAGGGGGTACTATTAGAAGATGCTTTTTAAGGTCCCTTCCAACCCAAACCATTCTATGGCTCAACTATTATCGAGGTTTATTTTCAAAGTGGATATAACTCAGAAGTGGACCTGCATGTTTCAGTTTTAATGTTATTTTGAAAATCAGTAGAAGTTGCAATGGCAAAAAGTATTCTCCATTGTGCCATCTTGCTTGCCATATAACATTTCATTTGGTATGTAAACCAATGCTTAGTTTTTCAATTGTTACTGTGAAAATAAAATGTTAAATTTTTTGCCAATTAGTTTAGTAGCAAGAAGCATTTAAATAATATTTGGTGATAATATTTGTGATTGAGAATCAATATTGCGAAATAAAAAACAATCCAGAACACAGTAGTTTGAAAGACAATCTTGTTTCCCTGCTCTTCATTTTTCAATTATGAAATGTGGCAATTGGTTAATACCTTGTCTAATGCTTTTTTATCTTTACTTTCAGAGTTTAAAAGGAGTGGAAATTATTTTTTGTCTGTTCTTTGACTTCAAATATAAAAGATGTTATATTTCATTTATAGAACATTACAAAAGGAATGCAGATAGTTATACCAAATGATTATGTAAATACCATTTGAAAAAGTAAATCCACTGTTATGAAAGGATTTGGAGAGTTCTTGAAATCTTGGGAGATAGCAGCTTTTCATGTCCTTACCAGCTAAAGTTATTCAAATGTCCAATCCGCATTATGAAATACTATTTTTCTTTTACTTAAGAGTTTTTAAGATTTTCTTGTCTGACAACAAGGAGATATTCATATAAAAACAATATAGTGTAGGTGAAACAAACCATGTGATGCAAGATGTTAAAAGCTGTGAAAAGAAAATTATCTTCAAAGACATGGAAAGAAGTTTTCTATCAATGTCCTTCACTATGTAAATACTCAAAATTATGGGGAAGGTAAATGATCCTACATTTTGAGATTTTTTTATAGGCATTATTTTTCCACTTGCTGTGAATATGTGCTGAACCTGTTACTCTGTGCTTGCACTAAATGAGACTTGTAGGAATCTGACTTATATGCCTCATGAAGCTTCTTTTACAGATGTTGTTACATCACTTCATCTTTTTATGAACTGGTTTTCGGCCTCCATAGAGCCACCAAAGACCTCATACAGACAAGAGAAGATGTCTCTTTCCAAGACTTAAAGCTCTTGAGTAAATATAATGTGTTTTAGAGACAGCTCTGCTAAACCATTTTTCCACTCACATAGTACAGAATGGATGGGAAGATTCTCATGCAGCTGGAAAAAGGCCCATTTAATAAACTAACAGGAACTCAGAGGGAAGGTATCTTCCTATATAATCTTTACAGAAATGTGGATTTGCTGTGTGAATCTGTAGTGACATGTTTGCAGTATGTTTATGTTTTAATTAGTTGCTATCTGTGATTTGTGACAAGCAATTGATGATGAAGCTATGCATATATCTGAGCCTTAGAACACACCTTTGAGAGCTCAATGTCAATTATCACTTTACAAATTTCAAATCTTTATAGTAGGGATAGAGAAAGGAGAAGCAGATCCTGCCTTCAGAAATCCATCTCTGCATTAGCACTACATGTATATTTTGGTTAATTAATAAGAAGCCTATTCTTCCAAAGTAAAAGAAAGAACTGAAGTTTCATATATAATCTGTTATTTCCTGAAAAAGGAGAGGCTGCAATTTTATGCCCTAATTTCATTCTTTAAACCCTAAATTTCACTATTTCAGAAGTAAAATAACAATTAGGTTCTTTGGCTCTTTTCCTGACTACAAAATAGAAGTATCAATGTGTAGTGATATGAGATGGAATAGGAGAAAGATGAAGTGGAGAAAAATAAATATTAATACTAGAAGTATTTTCTTATTTTTGTACTATTACCTTAAATATCTGTCAGCAAGTAAAATGAATAATTTTAATCTGAATCATGACAAAATTTGATTGATTTCTGTTCTTGCTGTCAAATTGTGAGAACAATATTTCTGTGGTATAAGTGATGTGTGTATGGGTATCTCACATAATCTGTTTTCGTCAATGTTCTTGAATAAAGAGAAATAGAATCAAAGTTATTAAAGTTGTATAATGTTTTCTTTGTGCAATAATGACCATATAATTACAATAGTCATTTATGTAATTATATTTGTACTTGAGTTAGATTTCATGTAAGTGTATGCAGTAATTCAATTTCTTCTGCATGATTATGCAGTGTCATAAAAATTTGAATAAATATGCTACAATGCAAAATGTGAATAAGTTATTAGAAAGAGAACTTGTTCAGTCCAAAGTTGCTTAATCATCATATGCTTAGTTTATTACTGCACTTTTCCCTTTTATTACTCCCAAGAAATTGGAACAAACTTTATGGGCTCTTAAACCCGTGATTTACTTTATTATGTAAACTACTCTATATTTCCATATTCTGCAGACTTTCATTATTAAACAATTGATTCTTGGACTTAATAAAAATAATTTCTTGGGAACATCTTCATGAGTTCTGTTGTCAAGGATGTAAGCAAGCTGATCATGTTCATCAGCATATTGCAAGAAGGTGTGGAGTAAAGAGATGACGAGGATGTCACACTTTCATTAGCCAAATGTAAGAAGCTTTGGTGTATTTATTCCTATAGAAACCACAGAAGTTGGGGGGGAAAAAAAAAAAAAGAAGTAGAAATAGCTGAATTCTGTAGACAGCTTTGGCAAAAATATCTGTTTCAAATTATTTTCATTTGGAAGCCGGTTCAGAGATTACCTCTTGAAGGGGGATTGTTATATTGGAGACAAAGTAAATTCAGAGGTCAGTAGAGTTGGGAGCATGCTAAAAAAGCTAACAGGATTTTTGGAGATCGTACTTTTGGACATGACGGCTAAAGTTTGAAGAAGTCCAGTGTGGTTCAGATGTACTAGTAGAAAGAAATACTTTTTTAAGTCCCTTTCTTCTTTTTCGACAAGGACACAGTCAAAAGCACATTATAATTAAAAAAAAAAAAAAACTTCAGAAAACAAGAGTGAACAGAAACAGAGTTTGAGGATTCTATAAAAAGATCAGAAAAAGGAATGCAAAATTCCTTTGTCCTTGAAGTACTTTATCTAGGTATTGATATAAGTGAAGAATGTTCAGCATGTTTCACTGTTCTACCAAATCTCTACTGATTCCTTAGGAGATATTTTGCAGCTATAATGGAAACATTACTGGAAAAAAACCTGAGGCATAATGCTTCTCTTTTATATATTTTTTTCTCTCTGCTATGATTTTGGAAAAGATTTTAATTGACTTTGCCTTAATTTAGCTCAGTGCATAGACCGATCACATTCAAGTATACATTTAAGGCACTGAACTGACTAGATTTTTATCAAATGTTCTTCTGGTTGAGTGTAACTATTATTTAGAGTGAATTTTCATTTCATGACATGAAATGTCATGAAGATTTTTAAAAATGCTAGTTAATAGCCATAAAGAAATAGAATTCCTCCCATAAGAATAGTGAAGTAGATCAAGTTATGGTCATTATATGAGAAAATGCTGAAAATACTTTCTGTTATTTTACTTGTCTTTATCGTTACTTTAATATTTAGAATGTATTATCTAATGCTTTTTTTATCATATGGTAATTTTTGGCTTTGCAATTTGGATTGATTTTTTTTGAAGATTCTTATTCGTGTGCTATTTCCCATATTTTAGGAAAGGCTGCCTGACAATAAGTAATTTCATAGATTGGCATCAAAATACCTTCCATTAAAATCATGTTATTTTCTAGGAACATCCACCCTTGCTACTGTGCAAACTAAGCTGTTATCTGACTTTAAGACCACTGCTGAAGACACATAAGAAATTCTGATTATGGGAAATATGTTTGGTTCATGCAGCTTAAACAAAATTAGAAGCAAAGTGTTTTATTGATTTCTTAATGATAAATAATTAACCTACAGCCAGTGGATGAGGATCAACATCAACTTAGCAACAGAGAAACCATGGTCCTAGGGACTTGCAAAGGGTTAATAAATACCTGCAAATATGCTAAGTGTGCTTCCATAATTATTCTCAAATAATTCTAATCTCAGGCACATGCAGAATGATGGTAAATCACTTCTCCTCACAGGCAAGGTTTAGTTTCTCATTTCTGGGACTGGGGTTTTTCTACGTGCAGATGCCTCCTGTGGGAGACATGAATAGCCTCATTTGTGTCAACCTCTGCAACCTGAGCACCACATCTACATGTTTTTTGAACATCTCTGTTCCTCTGTGTGTGTGAATTGGTAATGGCATGAGTTCTTTAATCGTGAATCTAAATTTCAGTCACTGTAATAGCAAATCTTATTGAATCACATTATAAATAGCAAACTGTTCAACGATTAAGTGCTACAAAATCCTTTTGCATCCTCAACTTTTTGTATCTGTGTCCTCTGCACCCTTATCCTTTTGCATGTCTGGTATCTGTGTAAATCATTCTAAATTGATTCTAATCTGATTTTCCAAAGTATGATTCATCCAAGTAGTAATTAATAGAGGGAACCTCGGCATCAAGCTCTGTTACAAAGTTGCACTTTTTCAAATTCGTACTAAAACCTGCTTTTTCTGTCAGTACCTGTGATGATGATTCTTTAAGTAGCCTAACCCCTCCATCATGACATACCCATGCTGGACACTGCAGCATCTCTCAACCCCTCCCTCCCTTCCTGGGACCTGTCCTGACCACACCTATGTGTGTTTAGACTTGGTGCAATCTTTGAATTAGGCTGAGCCAGTTGCTGGAATATCAGGGAAGATTGCTTCATGGAGTATTGCTTTCCATCTATTTTATTTTATTAACTTTTTTTAGTTCTAACTCTCAAAGTGCCTCTCAAGGATTGAGGCAGGGGCAGGAGCCATCCTCTGTGGCATTGCTAAAAATGCTTTTACTTACAATCAAATAAAATTTGTTTTCCTTTTACATTAATTTTCCTTCCATTTTTTGAAGTCCCTAGCACAGCAATAGATTTTCTATTTAGTTTTCTCTTTGTGCCAGAATGTACCAGTCATTTTAGGAAGTACCTTCTGCCGCTTTAGTAACTGGCACAGATTGAGAAACACTAACTCACCTGAAGTATCTGGCTTCTGGTTAATTGGGAACACGGAGTTTCAAGACTTGCTGGTTTTCCTCTCAGGAAATGTTTTCCTGCTATCACTTGAACATTGGACTGTTTGGAGTTTTTAGTACAGTGAAGTAAGAAATGTTTTATGGGGTCAGTGTGGATACAGCAGTCCAATATTTAAACTGTTAAGGTCCAGGAAGACATTTAGAACAGTGATCTGTTTATCATTGCAAATTTGATTAATGATTATGGTGCTTTAACAACGTTAGCAAAAGATGCAAAGGCCAGCTCCTGGCAGGGTTTCAGGTTTCTCCTTGAACTGCAACAGTACATAAAAAAAAAGACAGCACTTTCACAACAGGAGAACGATTTTTTGTATACTTAGTGTTAAAGCAGCAAACCATTTTGGCCACACTTGAAAGCATTTCACAGCCTTATTTGCAGCCACTGTCATCCACCACCTATAATCACATTTATAGTGTCTTCACTCTGTTCATCTCTTTCTGTTATATTAACACCTCTAATTGGCAAAACAGGCAATTTTCTAGTTTCAGCTGTATGAGCTGAGGAAGAAACATTGTTAGTGAACAATTTAAGACCCTCTATCAATAATTGGAAGTGTTAACGTCAATTAAAGGTCAACATTTTTGCCTTTTTAAAATCACCTGCAAAATGGCCAAAATACAATGGCTGAGCACTTTGTCATTTCAAAGGACTGTTGAAAATAATGCATTATAAAGGACCTCCCTGCTTCAGAAAGCACAATCTCATGCTTTATGAAAAAGCTTCATCAGAGAATTTCTGTGATTAATTTTAAGTTACTCTGAAAAGTCTCATCCATCTTTGTAGTGGTAGTGAAAATGTAGCGGTATTTCTTTTCATTAAACTTAATATTAAAATGCTACATGAAACAATGTTCAATTTTTGATTTTAATTTTTGAGTCATTAAGACAATTTGAATAAGAAGAATTTTAAAGAATCTGACTTTTTCTTTAGGGTTGTGTTGCTAAAGAAAAGAGATTTTTCATATGCTCCTTTACTCTCATTTAAAAACTCATTTACTCACATCTACCTTACATAAGGAAATACAAAACATAAATGTTCAAATGTCAATGATTGCAATACAGACATTTTGCATATGTCTGGGAAAATAAATTCCTTTTATCCCTGTGCAGAATATTTTGAAACAAACACACTCTTGACCATACTTTCTGTTTCAAATATTCATATTTAAATTCAATTTGGGATCATAGTCTTGTAATCTGTCGGAGACAATATATAAAATTTATATATTGGGGAAAAACTGTACTAAAAAAAAATTAAAAGGAAATAATACCATAAGAATGAGGAATGTTTGCAATTTTGGCCTGCTTATTAAAAACATCTGCCAGCAATAAATCAAGACTAGTTGACGATTGTGAATGTAAATCAAATACTTACGTTGCATAATTTGTATTTGATTATTTTCTTTTTCAAAGGTGTGAAAATGGCTGATAAAAGGATATGAAGGGTGGTGTGAAAACAGTATCATTCCCTCATTTCATTCACAAGAAGCATCTGAATAGAGGAACATTGTTGCAGTGCTTTTTCTCTGGGTTTAAAATTGTTTAATCAATTAAGTTTGTTTGGTAGCATGCTCATATCTACTTCACTGCTGCAAAGGATAGCAATTAAATTATAGATCAACCAATTACTTCTCATATATAAACACAGAGTTCAAGTCTTGAAAATCACAAGCAAAAGTATACGTACAGTTACTGTGCCTTTTTTAATTATAAGATTAGGTTTTCCTGGGACAATGCTGTCTTTAGACACAAGAAGATAGACAACTTGGTCATATTATTTTCCAATATTTTTTCAGATACCATGTAATAGTTATTTGTGGACTGTTTTTTGTTTAAATCACATCAATATTTGCTACCTCAAAAAAAATTTTAAAAAATACAAACCAGATAAAACACCACAAACACTTGTCACAGCAGGTACATGAAATGCAAGTGTTCAGGACTGCGAATTCAATTCTGAATGGGACAACACTTCAAGACACACATGACAAATCCTTACTGCTTCCTTCGAGTAGGAGTACAGTATGATAGCGGTACGATGATATTCCCATTCCAAATGTACACAACACCCAGGGATACCAAAATCACCAGCTGCTACACTGGCATGCTGCTGCATAAATTTCCTTTTACCTTCTAGAATTAAAGTTCATCAGTCACAAGGGCATTTGTTACTATGTGACCAATTACTTCATGTGGGTCCTCTATCCCTCTCCTTCCCTAAATCCACTAATCTTTTAGAGTAGCAGAGAAGTAAACAAAACAGATAGGCAGACAGACCTGTACTCAGCATTAAAACTGAAGTGACATTAACTCTGTGTTTTTCTCTTCAGATGAACTCAGTTCAGAGTTGTCTTCTGAATTCAATTGAATCCAAGGACGTTTTTTCCTGCAATTATTCTTACATGATGAATCAAAAAAGTTGCAAGTGCCATCTCTAGATTAAGAGAAAATGTTTAGTTACACACCATGTGTATTTTCTGCATCAGACATGGAAATTAAAATCGACATCAGCAAAAGGATAAGTAGATTAGACATCCTGCAGGTGTTGGATTTTTTTGGGAGGTTTTTTCCACTTCTGTACATAGCCACAAAATCTATCTTAATTTTATAACTCAATCTACATTTTAAAGGTTCTACCAGAGGAAAAGAAAAATCACCAAGCCTGTAGGTAGATACACAAAACTCCAGGAATAGAAATTATTCTTCTTAAGAATAAGAATAAGAATTTCTTTTAATAAATGCCACAGCTATCTATCAGTTATGCTGAGGATACAGATAGAAAAAAAATCCAGAGGAAAACATCCAGTCTTTACAATACCCTCCTTAATGTGGGTGTAACTAAAGAATTTGGAATAAATGAGCTGCAGCAGATAAAAACAAATTTTGGCTCACCAGTATCTCACTGTTATGGTGATTACTAAACACCATATTACATCTATTAAGCCCTTATTCGCTTCTAAAAAAACTTTAAAATCTGAGCATGGCAGAGAATTGATTTTAAGGTGCTGCATTAAAATTTTAAATCCGACAACTGTTACATGCATGTAGAAGTGCTTAGAGTTTGAGTGTTAAGTAGCTGATTGCTCACCAAATTGCTGAAAAACAAATAAATACAGCTATGGTAAATTAATGTATTGCTTAGTGATTTTAGTTTGCACATTTTCCTGGGTTTGGTATTGGTAATGCTCAAAAAAAAGTACAATAGATGAGTGACTGCAACAAGTACTGTAATAACAGAAAAACAGATTACTACTAAGAGACGAATATGTGTACATCACATTTTGGGAGTGTAATAGAATTTTAGTAGTAAGCATACAAAAGTCTAGCCACACCATAAGAAACTTGATATATTGCTACATTTAAAAGTTAGAAGAAGAGAAATCCTGAAGATGCTATTTCATTTATACAATGTAATAGATAAGTTTCTAGCAAGAAATAAAAGATTAAAATAAAGCTGATGATTTAAAAGAAAACTGATTGTGGAGTGGCACACTTTCCACCTGGAAGAAAATATTAATAGAAAAGAAACTGAAATTAAAGAGAGAAAGACAAAAATATTTAATTCAGAATTATGGTCACAAAGCTTTAATTGTTGAAAGGCATGTAGTTCAACAGACTGTAATGGAACTCTGCTGATTTCTATCCAATAAAGATTTGGTATATAAAGTTAAATACCAGGTTGTCATAGAAAAAAGAAAAATGCTTGTCTGTTCGTCTTGCTTTTACAAGCATTTGATGTTGATAATGAACCTTATGTGAAGTACAACATATAAATATTATAACTGGCTCCTTTTAAACAAAGATAAAAAATGTCACTTTTTCTGGATTATGTGCTTTTTGAAACATATGCTTCAGGAATTTAGGAGTTTTAGCATGCCTACTTGCTTGAAGGGTACCAGCAAGGGTAAATCCAGGGGGATGTACATGGGTCAGTCATTGAAAACAGTGTCCAATAACCAGTTTTATGATGGAAAATATGTCACTGAGAGCAAACACATGGCCAGAGCACGGTATTGTAGGTTCTCTCCAAGTCTGTCCTGAAACCATGACACAGGTAACAGACGAGGAAAGGGGAACACGAGCATTACTGTGATCTTGGTTTTTTAAGCTGAAATATACTGGGGTTTAGCAGTTTTCATTTAATATTTTAATGATTCTTCTGTGCCCCAAGAAAATCCCCAACATATGCAACACTTAATTTAAAAAGGATCTCTGTGGTATTTTTAATTTTATGTACTGCCCAGAGATACATCATTTCCCTTAACAGGGCATGCTTTGTTTTCCTTTTCTTACTTATGACTGACCACATCTCAACAAGCTTGATGAGTGGTTCCATCGGAATCTTATGAGGTTTAACCAGATCAAGGCCAAGGTGCTACACCTGCGTTGGGAAGACTCCTGGTATCCTAAGAGGGGCTGGAGGAGTAACGAATCAGGAACAGCCCTGTCTGGAAGGACTTGGGGTTGCTGGTGGATGAGAGGCTGGACATGACCCAGCCATGGGCACTCCCAGCCCAGAAACCAAACATGTCTGGGGCTGCATCCAGAGCAGCGTGGGCAGCAGGGGAGGGAGGGGATTCTGCCCCCCTGCTCTGCTCTGGTGAGACCCCACCTGCAGTGCTGCACCCAGCTCTGTGTGCCCCAACATAGAAAGGACATGGATCAGTTGGAGTGAGTCCAGAGGACCATGAAGATGATCAGAGGTTTGGAGCACCTCTCCTGTGAGGAAAGGCTGTGAGAGTTGGGGTTGTTGAACCCCATCAATCCCACATAGGCCTATTTCTAGAACTTGCCAAGGTCTCTTTGAATGACATCCAGTCTCTCAGGTCTGCCAACAGTACCACTCAGCTTGATGCCACCTCCAAACTTGCTGAGGGTGCACTTGCTCCCATTGCCTATGTCACTGATAAAGATATTAAACAGGACTGGTCCCAGTATGGACCTCTGAGGGACAGCACTTGTGACTGGTCTTCATCTGGACATTGAGGCATTATATTCTTCTATTTCATTTGTACTTCTGTGGTATTGGAGGCCCCACACACAATTTTCATCCAAAATTTCATTTTCTAAGCTGCAGGAGAAGATAGCATTTCTCTGACAAAACACATTCCATCAATTACTCATCAAATAATCTCAAAAAACACTACGTCAATTACTATTATGATCAGATGATCTATATGAAAAACTAAGACTAATTTCACAGCATAAGATCTTTTAGTAAGACCCCTTCTGTTATTTTTAATCTTGTGGGGTGTTGCAGGGTTTTTCATCATTTCTTAGCAACAGGCTTTTTTCCTTTTTGGGAACCTTTTCATTTTTACTCTCTTTCTATGTGACCAAAATCAACTGAGAAAAGTCTGTTTACTCTTGAAGCACTGTAGTTATAACTGTATCCCTCTTAATTAATGAAAAAAGTAATTTAAATCCTCAATCTTCTTTTTTTTTCCTAAAGAAACTCTGAATTTAGATACATTATTGTTTTTGAAATGAGACATGTTTTTCATTAATAATAACTGGAGCGCCTATATTTGCAATTCCAAAGATTAACCATTTTGAAGCATTTTTCTGATATACTTATTTTACATTTGTCTGCAAAGCAATTTGATGTAGTATTGTACTGCAATAGAACAGGCTCGATGGATTCTGATGGATTTAATTTTTGTGGTTTTGTCTTTTTTTCATAAAAATATATTACTTTCAACAGAATTCAACATTGGTAACAAAATACAGCCACTAGTTACTCTATTTAGTCTTCTTTTCTAAAAAAAAAATTAATTGATTTAGGCCTGCAATTTTATACTAAAAATAAAATATTTTAAACTTGGGATTTCAGGAGTAAAAGTGAGGTAGACAGTTTTATTCTGCAGTAGAAACAAGAAATTTTGAAAGATAACTCCACAATACATACAGCAAATTATATATAATTTTAACAGTAATTTGGATATCTTGAAAAACATTATAAATTTCCTGCAGTATAATTTAGCGTGTGCAGTTTACCACAGAAAAAGGAACAGACAGACCTAATTCTCAGTGTCATCACAATTGAATAGCCCTCAGCAGGTCTGAACAATGTAATTCTACAATTTTCTGTTTGGGTACAGTTCTCAGACTAAATCTGTCAACTTTTAATAACAATAATATCCCTTTAAAGCAATTCCTGGCAGAGATAATTCAAACCTGTATTTTTTGTGGACTTCAAGTCAATAAATCCTGATAGCATGACTTGCAATTGTCTTTGGTGAGCCAAAAAATTTTTCTCCCTGGGAACAAAGTATCTTTCCACTTTATTAACTGACATCACTATTTTTCCCAAACGATTAAAAAATAGGAGGAACCATGACATTCTATACATTTGTGAATATCAGAAATTATATGAAGTGGTACTAAAAATGTGCAAGTTGTAATTAAATCTATGACATTTTACAAAAATTTGCCATTGATTTATAGAACATCAGGTCTCAACATTCTTCCCCTTGACTAATGAAAGCCCATAAGTTCAAATTGTACTTAGGAAGCTTTTTACTGACACAATCACATAACTCTGGTTGATAAATTTCAGCATCAAGACTCTTAGCTTTACACTTACATAATCAATTTTCAGAAGAAACTTAGGAAAGCACTTTGCTCACAAAACAAGGATACAAACCTAGTATTGCTATTTTGCCTGGTTCTTGGAGTAACTCTTGTCACCACTCCGGGTAATTCCACACTCAGACATTATTGACCCTTAAATTGTCACATAATGTAAGCCTGGGGTTTGCTTCAAGGTCTCATGATTTTCTAGGATTTGCTGATTTCCTGATTTTCCAGGAACAGATAGTGTTTATTGCTCTAGTGACAAAAGCAAGTAATTTAAGATCCATACAAACAATAAAGAATTGATTGTTTCACAGCACTACAATGGTAAGTTGAATAAAGTGATCTATGGAGGAACAGGAATATTATTTTTCATCTAAAAACTAGCTGGAATGTTCAAACCAATTGTGATATCTCAAAACCCCCAAAACTCTTCTGTTGCACTTTAACAAGAATTGCCAAGAGCCTAACTAAATTTTTACAAAATACTAGCTTGCTTCTTGAGGGTGGAAATCATTGTTGTTCTTGTTTTCTTTCTGCTGTAAATATGCAGCTTTTCTCTTTGCTAAGGAACAGAAGAAGCTTTGCAGGAAACATCAAACTTAAAGACATAACCTAAAATGTTGACATTTCCAATTTGACCTCTCTTTTTATTCCAGAATTTATTTATCTGCCATTAAAATTCAAGAGGTTATGATAAAGTTTTCTTCTCTATCATGAGATACAAATATAAAAGCCACATTCCAAGAGGTTAGAATGAAAACTTGTTATAAAATGGCACGTTAAAAGTCTGCAGATTAAAACTGAGATCCTTGCTGGTCTCTTTTTTCTATCTCTTTACATGAAACCTATTACTGATTAGGAAACTAACAGGCAAGTAATGCAGAAATGACATGAAAAAGTATTGTGAAATCACAGTCTTACATCTCCAAATGTAATCCGACAAAATTTGCCATTGTCAGACATAAAGATATTTGCTTCAGCATTTCCAAGAGACTCTGAAATTTACTGTGAGAATAACCAGGTAAACATATGCATTATTAAAAATAACATCTAATCATATGCTGAATATTTTCCATAAGCAAGAACTTTCATTAGTCTTCTTATATCATAGCTATTAAGTTGATCAATATGAAAATTACCTATCATTTCAAATTAACAAAAGCTGTAACTGGCTGTAAGGGTATTAAGCTATAAAAATGTTGAAACAAAGCATAATAAACTTGCAATATATTTGAAATTCAGATATTTACTCAGGAATCAATTTAATTCATGTAATATAGATAAAATATGAAATATTCAAACAAAAGATAATTATTCATAAAAAGAAACACCAGTCACAAATCGAAAGATTATAAAAGAATAAATATGGAAATGAAAATTGATTGCTGTGGGAAATATTGATGCAGTGGACAATAGTACAGTTGAATAAGAAACTAAAAGGGCTTTGCAACACATACATATAATGGATACCAGAAGTTCAGATTCTTATCTTTCGCTTCAAAGAGCAGTACAAAATTTAAAATATTAGTAGGGCAGTAGGCTAAAGTAGGTTGAATTTGAGGAATACATAATATTACACATCTAAGTTTATATGGGTAAGAATCAAAAGTGAAGCATAACACTATCCTATCATACTCATATTAAGAAAATTAAAGATTCTTCTTTGGAAACATAAAGTAAACAAAGCTAAATAAATGCAAATTTCATACTGAACTGAACAAGACAGCAGTGGATCAGAAAAAGACACAGAAAAAGAAAACAATGGGATTTGAAGGGCTTCAGTTTCATAGAGCAGTTTGGTATTTACCCTGATGAGCCAAAGCTGGTTGAGCTTTTAAGATGTCACCTTTTTTAGAGTCCATCCCTGTAGAAGTGCAAGACACTGTCTTAAAAGGAAGCCCCTTGTTTTTCTTCAACTTTATCCTGAGTATATTAATTGGGACTTTTGCAAGTATGGACAAATACTTCTTGCATAGTTCTGCCTCTTGAGATTCACTTAGGAGCAATTTAATTTTCTACCACCCTAAAATAGTAGGGTACTGTTTTACCAGACTTTCACACTATTTACTCTGAGATTTCACTGAATTTCTATTTATAATTCAGATAGTGCAACAACTTTCTTTTCAAACCAGAAAATCCTACTAGATTTTTAGTTAATCCTAATAGATTTTAGTGAAACCAGTGTTTTACTAAACAGAATGAAAGGAAGAAGCAAAGTCTTTTCTTGGGTAATTGCATTCCAAGAAAATACAAAGAACACAGTAAACCTGTGAACTGTGTTCAATTCTGCAACCAAAGAACATCTAGAATGAAAACATGAGAGTGTTCATGATATCAGCAGAATGCATATAAATACCAGCTATTACAAAACCTTATGTTAAGTGATGCACTTTGGAAGGAGATATGTCAGGGTAAGGGGACCTGAAAATCAAAAATATTTTGTTCTTTAAACAATAGGGAAGAAAAACTGTATTATAAAACTTGTGGTTTAAAACAGTATTTTATTTTAGTTAGGGTTTCAAGATTTTTTCCTAATTTAAATTTATATTAGCTTTAAGTAGAATTACGGCTGTCCAGATTAAAATGCCCCTTTCTTTCCAAAGACTAGAGTACTTCTTAAACTATGATATATCCGTCTGTTTCCATTTAAATCAAAGCAGAAAATTCAATAGTGTTAAACAGGTGCTTGTAGTTCAAAAAGTGCCACCAGAAGCAAGAAACTGAGGCTGCAGGGATAAAAAAAATGAGCAATTATATAGACAGCAATCCTATCTAAATTGAAATGCTAAAATATCCTCTTGCTTTTGAGGAATGTCTTAGAAGCAAAATTAATTTGTAAACATCTGTTCTCTACAGGACAGAACATGAATTTTGGTCAAAATACATCTCATTTTAATGTTATTATGTCTTATTTAGTACAAGCTGACTCTTTAGCAAATGAGTTGTGCTACAGCATTGATTTTAAGGCAGATGTTTTATTTCTTTATTCTATACTATGCGAATAAATGGAAATTATGATCTTACTCAAAATTAGAATTGAAAATGTAATAGCGCGCTTCTTAAGTCATGTAGCACTTAAAATCCTGAGGCTGCTTTAAATTAAGTTCTTCATCAAAGCAGTCAAGGTACCCAAAGATCTAGTCAGTGTGGAAAAAAAAAAAAACTTACAAAATGTATCCCGAGCCTAAGACTGGTGTTCCATGGGATTTATTTCTTCTGAAGAAAAATGTAACTTGGTTGATTGTCATAGACGCATAAAGAATTAAGTGTTACAAATCTTTGATTCAATATCACTAAATCTCAGTTAACTTTGTAAGACAACACTGGAAGGTAAAACCAATCAGGATATATTTTCTTAGGTCTGTCAGAACTAATGAATTTCTGCTATGGCTTCTATTAGTCCACCAGAAAAAGATAATTTAATAGTCCATGGAAACAAAATGGATTGATTCAAACTTTCTGTGAAAAGAGAGTATTCCTTTGTCATTAAGCAGTGTCAACAGATTCTTTTGATCAGGAGTCAGTACTGATATGAATTCACCCAGGTAAACTAATTTTGTTACCTTCTGAACAGAGAATGAAATGGCAGCATGCAATTGACCATATAATTAACAAACATAGCACTTTACAGAATCAATCAGCTCTTTAAGAGAATCTATTATTTTATTTGTTCACTTGTTTGTACCTTCACAATCAGGAAATTAACATGATTATACCAAAAGCACAGCCTCATTTGTCCCCTCAGGGAATTAATTAACCTATTTTATCTAGGAAATGGGAATAACCCACGTAAGTTTAGCTGCTGTGTTCAATATTGCCATGTAAGTCCAAAAAATATAATGAATGATTAAGTCTTGGAAAATGAAGGAACACATTTATCTTCTGTCTGAACAAAAGGAGAGACTTCAGAAAGTTGTTTTTTTTCCTTTCAAAGGATGAGATGCATGAAGGTATATATGTTTCCATATATTATGAAGAGTTTAACATAATTTTATTACTTAATGCCAGCTATTGTCATTTTCATAAATCTGTAATCTAAATTCATGAAAAGTTGTTTATCCATTATTTAAAAGCTTTGGAGTACAACTGAAAAGCTAACCATTTTGCAATATCAATTTTGCGTTCTTCCCAGAATGTTTGACCTCACTGGAGGCAGAGCTCAGGTAGTTAAAAAAGTGTGAACAAACAGTCCCTGCAGAACTGTACTTTGGCCAGTGCAGCATAATACAGAATCTCTCTCTTTTCCTGGGCAAAATAAATTATTATAAGGCAATGTTATTTAGAATAAGTCAGGGTAAGCTTAGCAGAGGATAAGATGAACTATAAATCTTTAGTTTCTTGCAGTGTGGAGAAGTCCAAATTATGAAACCTCAAAGCAGAAGAAAAACAGTCACAGCAGCATGAAAATGTTCCTACCAGCATTTAGTACTAGTAGCCTCATGCCAATGATGTACTGTGCCAGAGTCCCTTGTTTGGCACCAACTTGGATGACACCACTCTGTGCTTCTCTTTGTTACCGTAGAGGAATGACCAAAAGCAGCACAACTTGCTCTGACTGACAGCACAAGTGCTGAAAGAGGTGTGGATCTAAAATAAAACAGAAAAAAGAAGAACTGAGACAGAAGACTTTGCTGACTTGTGAGGAAATGGTTGTGGAGGGAAAAGTGCATGTAGAGAAGAATTGAAAAGGTGTCCAAGCATCAGAGCAGCAAGCTGCACAGTTATACTCCCAATTCAAAAATCACATTTTAGCCAAGAGCTCATTACAGCCAAGATGTCTACTGGGAGCTGTCACCCCTTTGACAACTGATGATGAGAGTACAGTTATTAAGTCAGTTGGCATACCTAAAGCTCCAGAAACTTCTACTGGCTTATCAGATCCATGCCACAGGGAGCTCTTACTGTCTTCTTTGCAGCAGTTCTACGAAATAATGAACTCAGTTTCATTCTGGTGCTTTCACAGCAATTTTTGGTGTCCATTTCTAAAGGCATAGAAAGATGCAATGTGCATAAATATTCTATGACGGAATTCAAGGTGAAGAACTGTGACTCTTGGCTCAGGCCAACACAAATATCATCATATTTATGGGCAATTCATTATTACCCATCTAAAAGCTCAACTCCTTTTCTTTGAGATTTACTAGTATGGCACCATACTGACACATCTGTAAAACCTTGTACTGTACCTGACAGTTTACACTCGTAGTACAAGCAAATTGTGATGTAAAATTCTTCCATTCTGAGGCTGGATTTTTTATAATTTTTCAAAGATTTAATCCCATTGCTCCAGTAAATTTAGCAAAGTGCAGGAAACCAAACAGTCCAATACTTCAGTTACATGGAAAAATAATACCAGTGAATCTTTAAATTGCATTAAAATATTGTTTGAACTACCGCTAAGAGTTAAAATGATGTTTAGGTTTATTTACATACCATGTCACTCAATGTGAACAAAATTTGTACTTTAATTCTTCTTAAAAGCATTCATCCATTAATAAGTTATTTAGCTAATCTATTTTAAATTAATACACAAATAATTTGAGTTAAAACTTTTCATATTGCTTAATTTTTTTACAAATACTTTTATTTTTCTTTCATAAATCTAATAAAACAAGCTAATTAACCACCACTCAATAACTGCATTTCAAAAGCACATATATACATTTATATCAAACTTCACTTTTCCTCTTCTAAGAAAAAGATCTCATGTAATAAAATATCATTTCTTCAATACAAATGAATGGCACTTACTACAATAACTTGATATAAGAATAAATCCCATAGACTAATAGAACTGATGTATTACCTGTAAAATTACTTCTAGTGTTCTGAATTCACCCTTAATAGTATTTTCAGGATTGCAGATATCTGAAAGAAATGATGTATTCAGTTTCATTTCTGGAGATAGTGTGCTTCAGTGCTGCAGCCACAAAGCTCAATTCTGATCCCCAAATTAGTCCAGATTTCTGGAGGTGAATTATCACAGAGAAGAATCCAGCAGTAAGTGGGGCAGAGATAGCAATTTCCAAATGGAGAAACGAGCCCAAAACAGAGCTAGCAATTAAAGCTCCATTAGCTGGAAACTTGTTGTGCCATCATCATTTAAGAGCTTATAAAAACAGTAAAGAAAATCTGTGACTCAGAGGCCCATTGGTGCTGGCTTTGTAAAGTAGCCTGAGATGGCATTTGCTCAGACACAGTCCTTTTCTGCAAAGAACAAAAAGTGCAATGACCTCCCAGCAAGACTAATGACCTCTTTGATGGTAGACTCATTTGTTCATCATGAGGATGGTAAAAATTGCACCAATTACTTTGTCCTGTTGCAGAAAGTTGACATTTTAGTCACAGCAACTGTAGCAGTAGTCACAAGCTCATGTAAATTGTATTTATCTGAATTATCTGCTAAATGATAGATTATCTAATAAGCTATTTAGATTTAAAAAACAAATTAAAAGTAGATATGCATGTAAAAAAATCAAATAGCAAACATTCAAAAAATAATGTTCTTATGAATAATTACAATTGAATTAGAATAGAAACTTAAAGGCAAAGTTGACAGAATTCAGCTTTGAGTAGAAAGTTTGCTAGTAATAAGAAATAAAAAGAGGAATAATAATAAAAAAAAAAACAACAAGAGGAAGCCTTTCTTAAACCTTCCCTAGTGAGGCCTCTGCCTCAGTAACTCATTCATACTGCTCTACGCTGATGTTTTCTCCTATTACAACTCTGTTGGGAGACTGTTTAGCATGAGTGTGGGTGGTGATATGCAGCACTTTTCCCTTTTTGATTCCCTTAAGACTAGGGAAAACTTAGAGTCTCTGATCAGTCTTGATTCATGTGCAAATGACAGCCCTCTATCATTCAGAACTCATTCATTTGTATCACATCTTCATCTTCTCACTGACGTTAATATCCGCACATTAACGCTCAAGAAAACCAACCTAATAAATGCAGAGGCTTTGTGTATGCCACATTAGAAATCTGACAAATGTTACGTTCACTTACATAAAACTGCTAAGGACTTTCTGAAGAAAACCTCAATGACATTAATATGAATTCCAGTTAATGATCTAGCAAACCCTTGAACCTTTTGGTAGGTCAATATGTTGCAGCAAGTGATGCAAAAACTTTCTATGTCTGTACTGATTCTGAGACAAAAGGAAGTTCCTGGAATTGCAGAAGATAATGATCATAAATAATGATGAGTCACTAATCTGCACTATGAGTAGCGACTAGTTTTAACAAAAAATTTTAAAAAGGACATCAGTAGAATTCCAGCAGAATATAATTCTTCACAGTGATATAGGTTGCTGAGAGAGAATCTGAAACCTCTACCCAGGAGGATTTTCAAAGCTCAACTGGATGACACCTTGCATGATTGATCTTACTGTGAAGCTAGCTCTGGTTTGAGCTGGGGATTGGTAAAGACGACCTGCTGAGACCTCATTCAACCTTTTTTCTTATTTTGAGTCCTATGATCTACTTTTCTAGTGAAAAATACTGAACAAGTTTTAAAATAAAACAATAAATGAAGAAATGGACTGTATGTGGAAAAGTAGGTATGTGTGCAAAGCAAAAATTTTCATTCCTAATTTCCAATGGAAAAAACAGGTTTTAATACGAAAAATAACCCCATTGATAACATCTATATCTGAAACAAAAGTTTGAATAGCTATAAACAGAAAAGAAGTGCATGTACTCTTGCAAAAGTTGGAATGGTGAGCATGGAAGAGCAAGAATTCAGAAATCCTTTCCTATTCAATGCATGAAGAAAAAAAGTAAATCTAGCTGAATAGATATTTCTGCAATAGGTAAATGGAGGGAAATGCACATGTTGTAACTTCTTCATAGAACTGAGCTTGTGAAGGGAAACATGGAAATTGAATTAATATATGTGATAAAAACACTAACAGAATTAAGGCCGAAGGTAAGACTTCACTAAAAAAATTAGATTTCATTGAAGTGGGGAATAATGGGAAGAATACCATGGACTATGTCAAACTGTGAAAAATATGAAATTTAAATAAATTGTGGAAGGCAAATTAAGAATTATATAAGAAAAAAACAGCTCAGACTTTCTGTTATCTCTGTTACTCAAAGATTTCCTTTTCACAAACATATTTTCAAAAGGGTCAGAGCATTTGCTGAAAGAGCAGTACCAAGCTCCTCTTCATCAACTCACCAGGATGTTGAGCATCAACTGATACAACTGTCAGGGCCTGGCCAGAAGAGGACAGAAAATAAACAGATTGAAAAAAGAGAAATCAACATCAGTCAACAAGACTATGGATGAACACCTGTTCTTGAAGCTGTGGGAGTTTGCTAGCACTATTCTAATTGCAGATTGGGATATTTCTCACTCAGTAGGTGTAGCATTTATGTTTGAAGTGTATAGCTGGAAGTATATGTGTAATCCAGCTTGTCTTGGTTTAGAAAGACAGGTATCTGCCAGGGAAACTGGGGTTCCCCTTAGAATAGAGGATGTAAACCCCTAACTCCCCGCCAAATTCTAATTTTGCAATTAACAGCTCTCAGGCAAAGATTTGGAAATAGGAATAACAGCTCTTTACTAGGAATATCAAGAATACAAATGTGGTAGAAAAACAAAACCACCCCACCAAACCAGCAAACAAACAAACAACAATTTTGGAAAGCCCTGACAAAGTCAGAGCTACAACCTGATACCCTGTTGGTCAGGGTGTCGGAAGCAGTCCAAAAGTAAGTCCTCCTGGAGTGGCAGATGTGGTTCTGTTGAGGTAGAGATGATCCTGTAGCCAAAAGGGTCCAGAGGTGGTGAGAAGGGTCCAGTCTTCCTCCAGTAATCAGATGAAGCAAGAGGATGTCCTGGTCCCGAGTCCCAGTTTTATCCAGGCAGGAATGGCTGGCTCCTCCCACTGGGTGGAGCATCTCACAATAAGATAATGGAATGTGGGTATGTGTTGGGAAGGGGAACAGCTTGGGCAAAAGAACAGCCTGGGGAGTCGTAATGGTCCATCATGGAGAAAGATAAGAAGTCTGGGGAGTCGTAATGGCCCATCATGAAGAAAGATAAGAACAATGCCCTACCTGGTATTAACCATTGGGCCATTATCAAAAGGCACCCGCCCCCCTCCCTCCAGAGTAAACAAGAGATAAAGAGGAACAACCCCCCAACTGTTTTCAGCAGATGAAAATGGAATATACTCTATAACCCAGGACACAGCTCTATCCCCCTTTAGTAGGCATCAGTACCTTCCCCCTACAGCTTGCTTTCCCAGGCTATCCAGACCTAGCTGGAGACAGAGGCTGAAAAAGTATTTAGGCCAACTTGGTTTATGTGGCCTGTGTTATTTAATTCATCTGATGTATGCTCAGGGCAATAGCCAAGTTTCAGGTGACTTGATCTAATAAATGTTTATGTATTCTTAGCCTTGGCCTACAGTTTCAGCAAAAATTTATGCTGTATGTGAAAAGGAAATTCAATCAAGTGCATCCACTTCTTAAATGTATATAACCTTATTAAGGCTTTATTACCAGCTGCAGGTCATTGTCAATAATCTTGAACATTCCTAAGACATTAATGACTAAAGACCTCTTAAGACATGCGCTGATTGCCACCAATCAGCAAGTTTGCAAAGATTATGATTTCAGAATTTGGAATAAGAATATTAAGATCTTTCATGAGATTTATAATTACAGAGGTAAAGTAAGCCTCCTACCTAAATGGCTTTTTTTATTAGAGCTTTTAAAAAACCCAGTAGTAAGATTATCATGTATTTCTTTTACTCAGAATAACCCCCATACTGAAAAAATAATTAGGTGGTGTTCTGCTCTTTTGCAGTATTATCTTCTTTCATTTTATGTACTGAATATTGCACTAAATGTAAGAGGAGTTGTTTTATTTTGGGGTTTGTGGGGTTTGGGTGTGTTTTTTTTTCCTCTTAGCCATACCTGTAATGCACACATGTGTTAAGGAATTATTCTTTGGGATTTTTTATTTTCTGCTTCCCAAGCACAGAAAAGCAAAACTCATAAACAACTGACAAACAGGAAACAAAGCATAGATATTTTAGTGTTTGCAGAACAACTATCTCCCTTAGATGGTTGCCAGGATGAAGAGCTAGGCCTTGATATTTTGCTCTTTCTCTGTTTTTTGTATGTCTTATTCTCACTGGCTGTATATTTGATTACAATTTTAGGCATTCAGTTCATCCAGTATAGCTGCATCTTACTCATATCATAAATCTGACCCAAACAGGGCCATTAGTTACAGAAAAATTAGGAATAAATCCTGTTCTTCTGGACAGCACCTGGCCCTTTGAATAACATACAGGTCCTTTCTCTCTCTAAAACCTTGTGCTTTTCATGATATGTACATTTCAAGTTCAGGAAAGAAAGAAAGAAAGAAAGAAAGAAAGCAGGAATCTTCTTGCACATTATAGATTCTTCTATTATCTTCAAAGCTGATCTAATTTATCCATTATAAGTGAAGCAGAAAAACATGACATCTGATGGTCTAATTAATATAATCACTTCCTAATAACATGGTTTTGCAAGTTCAGAGTTTACTTTCATCATCCTTTGTGCAAATAAATTTGATAGATCAAATGTTGACATCAATCCACAGAAGTGGTGATCTAACTAAAGCCTTTTTAGCAAGTCATGAATTTTCTGCTTGAAATCTAATCTTGGAGGGAAAAATCTGCATTTTTTCCCTCTTTCAGGATGTGAGCTGAAAGCAAAATGAAGCAAACATACAAAGAACTGTAGTTATGTCTTTCAGCTGTCATTTTTCACCACTTGGTGCAGTGCATTAAGTGAAAAACTACATAGTAGCCTCTTACGAAACAGAGGACCTGCTATTATTTATCATTATTCATTTCAAATAGTCTTGAATAGAAATAGTTGTACTCAGGTTCTGGTATGGTAATGTTGTGGCCAGCCTTTCCAATTATAATGGACACACACTTTACATGTTCGATGCATCTTGGATACCTAGTCATCTTCTGAAACCCAGCTACACCACATTTCCAACTCTGCACAGGCTTATACAAGCGAAGTACTTTGCATAAATATAGTCTAGTAACTGAGGGAATTCTGAGAACATTTACTTTGTTATCCATGTATTCCTTTGACTGTCCAAACTCATCATCTTGACTCAAAAAGATCCATGTGGTATTCAAGCAGTGACTGTCATGAAATTACACTTTAATGAAACCAATACTAAATTATTTTATTCCAAGCAAGGAAATGTGTTTATTCTAACTAACCCTCTGTCATTTTTTAACCTTAGAGAGCAACTAAGCCCCAAAGATTCGCTCGTTCACTCCCCAAGCCCAGCATCCACTGATTGTGTATTCATAAGGTTGTGCATGTAATGTCCATGACTTATAATATTATAATAACAAGATTTGCAGTTAGTGAACACTGCTAACCTTCGAGCTATTATTATGGTAGTGTCAAATTACTGTGAAATAATACAGTGGCAAGGAGAGAAGAGGCTGGGCAGACCATATTTTGTGAATGATGCCTCCGATTCTGAAAATTGCTGCTTCAGTTCTTCATTTTTTTCCTTCTTCCAGGACTACAAATGAGCATAACAAAGATGGTTTTTGCAAACATCTCCTTAAAATAGTTGTTATTAAGGCCAGATTATCAGGGAGAAAAAGTAAGGCAACATGACTCTCTACATTCCACCCACTTTCTCTGAAACATATCCTGAAGCTTACTCTAGGTCACAGTTCTTCCTGCCCTCTCAGGACACATTCATTTAAAATGTCCATACTTTACTGTGGTAGGCCACTGGTCTTAATCATCTCGACAATCAGACACACAGAGCTGTAGTCCAAAAACAGGTGAAGACAGTTCCTCACCTACAATTATCTGTTTCTCAAATTTTGATGCTTCACGCTTCTTCTTTTTCCACAATGGTTTTCATTGCCACAAGCAGTTAAATACAGATTCTCCAACTTTTTTCAGGTCTGAAATTTTGTGTGTTTACAGTCCTTCTCAAGACTTATGATTGTATGTTTTATACAAACTTTTTATGAAATTATAAACCACGCATAGATTCTTCTAGTCCTTAATCTCCACAGCAATATAGAATTCTGCAAGAAGCTAAATGGAGTTCTTTTGACACCACATATAATTCATATCATAGCACAAAGAATGAGTACCTTTGTTGAGAGAGACTAAATTCTGATGTATCTTGGGCATTCCTCCTCTTTTTAACAACTGTCATATGAAAACCCAATAATGTTCAGCCTTGAGGAAAGGTGACTGAGAGGAAACCTCATCGTGTGCATAAATATCTAAAGGGATGGTGTCAAGAGGAGGAATCCGGGCCCTTCTCAGTGTTGCTGACAATTAAAACAAGAGGCAACAGCAGAAACTGATGCACGGGAAGCTCCACCTGAACATGAGGAAGAGCTTTTTTACCGTGAGGGTGACTGAGCACTGGACCAGGTTGTCCAGAGAGGCTGTGGAGTCTCCCTCACTAGAGATATTCAAGAACCATCTGGATGCATTTCAGTGTTCTGTGCTCTAAGATGACCCTGCTTCAGCAGGGAGATTGGACCAGATGACCCACTCTGGTCCCTCCCAAACACAAGCAGGGAGGTTGACCAATTTTGTGATTCTATGACTGTCTTTGTAGTGTGTCCATTCACAAGAGCAGACATTTACAAAGGATGCATTAATACTTTACTCGCACGAAGAAAATTATTTTGTTCAGCACTGTGTGCTAATATCCAGATTTTCTTGACTTTGGACAGCAACACATTTATCTGCCTCTCTAGCAGTGAACAGTGCTCCTTTATACTAGTAACCTGGATGGCAATAAAAAGGTATTCCCTATAGATGTTTGTTGTGCATCTGTGAGGATGATTGCCCTAGGGACAGCCTGCAGGAAAATCAGAACAACCTTATTTATTTCAACAAAGCAGTTTAAAACAAAGAATTCTCATATCATGCTGATATTGTATTTGCGTATATATATGATGAAACTCTTTCTTTTTCAAATTGCTCTTTTTTCAAACCTCAGCCACATAGTCTGGATTTCCTGTTGTCATGGAGGTCTCATCTATACAACTTACTTTTCTGAAGCGTGAAACTTCCTGTCAGTCTGATGGGCTTCAAAATTTTGATTTTGCCACTTTGTTGTTTAAGAAACTCTTACCACTACACTTTTTTTTCTCTCAAGAAAGAGACAAATACCAGAATGATATTTTTTTCACCTTTCTATACTGTCTTTTACCCAGTAGCATCCCATTGCAGTAACACTGTTGCTACTATGTGCTCAATATTGATGGTATATAAAGGAATAGCATTACTTTATTGCTAGCTAACACAAGTAAACAGCTGTGCAGTATCTGATTACCTAAAACAGAATAGGAAGAACATCGGTCCTAACAAGTAGGACAGAGTCAGACTAATGGGGAAGAATGATGGTTTAAAAAAAACCCTAAAAGTGAATATTTTTAAGGAAACAATTGATGAATACATAAAATACATGAACAATCAAGGATACTGATCTATAGATGCAATCTGCTCTGTTCTTCAGACAGATATTCTTGAGTATGGTAGACAAGTACTGCCAATCTATGAGGTTGTCTTGTGCAGAAAACACATTCAGAGAGACAAGAAAGCATTTACAGTAGTTTTCAAGAAAGCGAATAATTCTGGTATTTATGCAACACTTGACATTTCTGCAAGATTGGTTGCTTTGAGACTGATGATCAGAACTACACCTGGGCACATACAAATAAAATTTAAAAAAAAAATTAAAAAACAACCTAGCTTAAAATGTTTTATTTAATGCATTCTCTACTCCTATACTAAGGGCATATACATATAATTAAAAAACAAAATAAACCCAAATATTATGGTATTTATATTGTCTAAGTTCCATATGTTTATAAACTGTTAAAATGCCCAGTGCCAGCCTTTGACAACAAAAATATTGATCCTTAAATAATTTTCATTCTAGGAATAATTTGGGATGTAGGGTTAGATTTTTCTATGTTCTACATAATATTGAGAGAAAAAAAATTAGAAATTTTTTACAGAAATTGCTGGTGAGATGATCACTGAAAAAAATACTGTACCTAAACTCTGAACTTCAGACTAATATGAACAACATGTATTAAGCAGAATTTCTACTTCCTTCAAAATTTCACCAACTGCTGCATCACTCACGTTGTATTTGTTAATCTTATCTGTAACATGTGACCTGGATATAGGTGAAGTATCTCAGTCAGAGCACTCTACACTTCTGCTTTTCAGTTGCAAGAAATAATATCTCAAAGGGGAAAGGAATTTTCCCAACATTATCATTTGCATCTGTGACTACACTATACATATATGTCAGTCAATAGGTAGATTATAACCATGATGAAGTTCTTTAGCATAGAAACTGTGACCATAATGCTTTTAGATTATTTGAATAATAGTGTCAGTAGCACAGGTAAAATTTGTTTTCAAAACACTTGCACAAAAAACCAGAAGGTCATACGGTCACTTTGATCTACATATATAAGGCAACTTAAAAATATTTACACTTCACTTAACATTTCTTCACTTAACATTAGTCTTACTTCACAAGAATATTTCATGAAAGATAAATAATAGAGAAAACTCTATCAAATACAGCAAGGTAGATAGCTGTTACTTATTGGCAATATTGACTACATGTAAGTCAGACTTTTCTGCCCAGTCAAAAGCTGAATTCCAAACCATAAAAGCTATTCCTGCAAATGAACTGAAGGAAAATATGTACTCAAGCAAAATGTAATTGACACGGATCATTTAGCAACAGAGAGTTACAGCACTTCAATTGGCAGAAAGGAGAAGGACCTTGATTCTCAACACAGCAAGGCACCAAAAGTTTTATTTACGTATGGGTCAGGAGGCACAGAAGTCCTTGACAGTTCAAGTGATTTTTTTTTTATCCCTACTTCTGCTAGCCAATTCATCTAGAAGATGCTTTTTATCCCCATCTTCAATAAAGGAAAGAAAGCACACTGCTCTCAGAACAAAAACTTCAGCCACAAAGCTTGAATATATGAGTGACCAAGAGAAGAGGCTTAGTAATTAACATGAGTATGCTGATGGTTCAGGGTATGAGTAAACACAAAATTATCTACTAGTAAACACAAAATAACAGAAGCCAATGGCACAAGTCAGGTTTTGACAGTATAAATGAGAAAAATCTGGAATCTGCAGTCTTGTTTAACTGATAGTACAAGAAAATGGACTAATTACGTGGTTTTTAGAAAGAAAATAATAACCACCAAAGTTTGTGGCACTCATTAAATACAAGTTGATCCCCAGGAAACCTTTACTGGTTTACAAAACTTTTGAATTCCATGAATGTGGCTACAGTAAGGAAGAGAAAGCAAACTGAGAACGGATAGATAAATTCAAGTCTATTTTTTTCTCTCTTGATGATTATTTTCGGGGGGTGAGGGGAGGGAAGTGGTTATTTTATTTTATTTTAATTTTTTCTATGCCTGCACATGTGAGGGCAGCCAATATTTAAGACCACTGCTAATGACCATAATGAGCTGTTCTAGGTTTAAATTCGAAACCGGGAGGAAACACCAATTTATGTAATGGTTTCACATTCGCTGAATTCTGTTTGCTAAATTTAGCATAGTGGTCTTAGTGTTTACTCTCTTTTTCTCCTGTGAAGAAGGATTAGGAGAGGCAAAGCAGGCTTAAGCTTAATGACAAAACAAATTTGATTAACAAACCAAAAGAAGGAAAAATGTAAATCAAAATGAAAAATTTCGAAGCACTCCTCCTCTCCACTTACAATTCACTTTTTCACATACAACATAAGAAGACAAAACTTGTAATTTTCAGACAGTTTCACCATTTACAATAGTCTTTCATCAGTTCTTTGGTGAGAGGAGTCTCTCTTAAGAGTCTTATGGAGACATCGCCACAAGAGGAACAGTCCTGTGGTGGCTTCCATGCCACGAATCTGCAGTGGCCTTAAAGGAACCTCTGCAAACTGTGAAATCCTACCCATTAGCAGCTTTCCTGGCACTGCGTATGGGCCATATCTGCTTTTTAGGGGTACTGTTTAAGGATGCCTTCTCTAGTATAAAACAAAGATTCTCTTCTTCTATCTCCAAATACATATTAATCTCAAAACCAAAAAATCTTCTTTTCCTTAGGAGCAAAGAGCTTTATATCACTTTTAACTAGAACCTTGCATCCCTCCCAAGAGAATTCATATGTTACAGGAAAAATAGTCCATCCTCCCTAGTTTACTAGAGACATCCAGCCAAATTAGGCCACTTCTCTTCTTTTGTTCCAAATAGTCTTTTCACCCTCTCTTCACTGACTTCAATCTTATGCTGTATCTTTTTATAGTTCAATCACTTTCTCTGTTCTCATGCCGGGAAGGTCTAGTGCTCTGGAAGTTCCATCCACTGTCAGGAAAGAGTTAAAGCTTGCCCAGGCCTGCTGTGGTCCTGTGATGTCTGCCAGGCAGCAGTCCTGAAGATTTCAAAGCCATGCCGGTGGAGGAGGCTGGTGGATGCCTTGTTTTCTACTCTTCAATCTCATAGTGTAGGCTGCTCAGAGCTGCTCCCTGCGGCCAGGGGGTGGGAAGATCCCATCCTCCCCCAGGCCAGCAGCACCGGCAGCCAGGGCTGGGGCAGGGCCCAGCCACAGCCCGGTCACCCAGCACTGCCAGACTGCAGCACTGCCGCTGGCAGCCAGGGAAAAAGGGCTCAGCCGGCCCGGACTGCTCCTCTGCAGGCAGCAGCTCCTGGAGACCCGTCTGGGCCCAGCCATCCTGGGGCAGCAGGACCTGGACCAGACCCCCTCCTGCCCATGATGGGTCACCTGGTGACCCATCGAAAATGAAGAGAGCAACTCTAACACAGTCTCAGCTTTATATGCATATTACCAAAAGTCGCATTCTGTTTTCTCAGTGGTCAAACCACATGCCGATAGCCAAGAACTGGCCCCTGATAGGTCCCTGTTCTTTCCAAACAGTTCCAAGGGTCCAGACAGAGCAATATTCCATATTGCTCTTCAATTAAAAACAAAACTGTGTTAACCCATAACATGAGCCCAAGCCCACGGCCTCATTTAAATTTGGCTACAGACCTGGTCGCTGACCAGGTCTAACCTTGGGTCTTTCAAGGTTCTGTTGCTCTCCCACTTGTCAGCTAATCCACTTTGAGGTATGCCTGTGAGGCACCACTACACAGATAGCAAGATCACACAGAAGAGAGTTAGGAATAGAGCTTAAGAACATATGACAGACTACAGTGATCATGAACAGAGTTCAGACAAACATATGTGGCAACAAGCAAGTTAAAATGCGACTGTCCACTTTTGTCCTCCTTATTTCCATTTCCCTATGCTAGTTCCCCCTCCAACCCACCTCAAACTCTCCACCCCTAAACATCATAGAATAATTTTGTACATTCCCACATTGCCCCTAAACCTCCCACTATAAATTTCACATAATCCCACAAGCCCTCTCAAATATCTCAGATATAAATTTCCCCCACTTATCATTTCCAAAATATTCATCTCAAAGACTTCAAGTTGGTTCCTCAGTTGTGTCTCCTCAATCCCTCATCTGAGATATGCTCTTTGGTCTCCCTTATCTCCTGTGCCTTAGTGTTTGTGTATCTAGGTGGGGTTTATTATCCCTTCTGTCTCTGGTCTTTTTTTTTTTTTTTTTTNTCCATAAAGCAGAAATCCTTACATTCCAAGTATCTACATATCCTTTATATTCTGCATATCCACAAGCTTTCTAGTGTCACCTGAAAAATGTACTTTACAGCGCTAAGCAACCTTTGGTAACATCTCTCACTCTGCTGATTTCTCAAGTTTGACACATAATCTTTAAATACCCCTTCCAGGTTTGTTGTCAGATGCCATGAAGTTTTCCCAGGCCTTTGTGAACGCAAAGTCTGTGGTTTGATATGACACACTGTTTACAATGTTGTAGCATTCTTTTCTACAGGCATCTTCTGAACTAGAACAGTGTTTTGTACAAGGATGTGAAACAAGACATGGAGATAGTACAAAGCGATAAGGCCTGCCTCAAGCAAGGGCAAGTAACTATAATATATGCCAAAACGATACCAAGATGTCGTCAGGTTGAATGCTAGAGAAAGCCACGAATTAGGTCTAATTAAAACAGGCTCAGAACAATGTACTGCATAACAGATCTGTACTATTACCACTGCCATTAAAGACTCTCTGCAGACCTCTAACCAGTCTTGTGTTTTACTGACTCTGTACCACTTAGTGTCGAGATTGTTGCTGTAGCATTTCATTAATCAGAAATAACCTGACTGGGACCAGTCTATCTTTCATATAAGAATGTGAGTAACCCAATCTCATGTCCAGTTTGCAAACAGGGAAAGGAGAGCTTTTAGCAACTAAGCATGAAACCGCTGATCCTAATCCCATACCCAGAAAACTCTGATTTCCATAGTATAACCTTACTCATCTTCTACTTCCTCAGCTGAGCCCACTAACCAAAATGACTGTGTGCTCCTTTGCTGTCTACAGTTTCCTGGCTATTGATTTCAGTCTCATGCTACTCAGTGCAATGCTTCAGCCTCAGCATGAGAAAAGTTGCTTCAGGACTTTAATGTCTTCCATTCCCAATATATTCCTATCACAACAAAAATACCCCATGACTGTCAGTACTTCAATCCTGAGGATCCTGCAGCACTCCAAGATGTTATTGTTATAGATCATACCTTGCCACATTACACATAAGACAGCATGCATCTAAACAAAGCCAGAAGCCACATATATCCATCAACACCAAAGGCAACCAGAGAACTCATTCTCAGGTAACACTGAGTCCAAATTTTGTCTGACCATTAACTAAAGGAGCCTTGGTTCTGGATTTCCCAACACCATATTTGAGAGGGTAGTACTGAATAAAATGTTGAAAAAATGGGCTAATCTGCAGGTGCCTTCAATCCTCTGTGGTCCAGCTACAATTATGGATCTATATATGATGTATTTCAAAAAGGCCAATGTGTAAATTGAATGCTGACTATCTCCAGGTTATGCTAATGTATTCTGAAGCAGATGCATGTTTTCTTATGTCCATTTCAAGGGCACAGTCATCAGCATGCATGATTACCCTAATGATTCTGTGGAGCTTTGTAGTCCCTCAGGACAACTGGAAGCACATTCATATTCTAGAGTGCATTCCTGCACTACAGAAGTATTCTTCAGAACATTTAAGAGAAAAGAGCAGTGCTGTATCCATCAAACACCCTGATTCACAAACTGGAAGGGGGTCAAACACCATACACTTTAACCTAGAATATCAGGAGATAGAGGAGATTTATTTTATCATAAAAATTCTGCCATTGAACTGTAAAACACTGAAGAAAAGATATGCTATAAAAAAGTCATTTGTTTTGCAAATCACCCCAACATGATCACAAACTGGAAATCTTTATGTTAACAAATGTATTGGCAGCTATCAGAAGGGAGTAGCAGAAGTGGGTTCCTCAGCAAAGGGAGGCTACCAGGCATCTGAGTGTAACAGCATGCCTGAAAGGACAGTACCCTCACTAGCATAGGCACAGAAAAATGGGAAAATTGTGGGGAAATTGTGGGAACTGAAACAGCAGAGACCTTTTACAGCATTGCAATAAGCTTACATAGATAGAGGTCTGAAACAGAGTTGAATTTTAGGCCTTGAAATATTTGGAGCATAGAAATTTTCTGAGCTGCAAAAAATATAAAACAAGCAACTATTGTATTTTGTAAGGTGCATGTGTAGTGTTTATTGATGACATAAGTAGACATTAGTAAGCTTTTAGCATTAGCCTATTGGCTAAAAACTTTTAAAAGGCCTTGTAAGAAAGAGAACTTCAGCTGCTGTTAGCAAGACATGACTGTTACCATCTTTCAGTTGTCTCAGCCTGTGATGAGGCTGATGTTGCAATAAAAGAAACTTCTCCCAGCAGTCCTGTCCCGCTATTTAGAAAACCAGATCCAACACCACATGGTACCCACAAAAGCTGAGCAGAGTGAGCCTGAGGATAGTGACAAAGTTCAGCTGAAGACCAGTGATCTCCAGAGAAGCCCATGGTGATGAGGCAAGTCTAAGGCCAAGGCGCCAAGGTGAAGCAAGACGCAAGCCAGACAAAGCCACAGCTGCAGCACTGCTCAGACAGATCCCAGCGGAGAGAGCCTAAGTTTAAAAGCATCACCCAAATGAAGGGGACATGCCTATGAAAGCTTTGGAAACCTCTTGCTCAGACTTGTAGCTAACTCAAGGCCAGACAGGTGCCACATCAATTATTTCTGTAGATCTGGCAGTCAGAACTGAAGAATATGGAAGAAGGGTGTTCACTGTTCAGACAGGTACAGTCAAGAGTAACATAGTGCTGTTATTTTCCCGTTGTCTCTCTTTTAAGCTAGAGAGACTATGACAATAGTCTAAAAATTATAGTACATTATCCATTGAGGATATTTTTGTCTTTTATAAACTGCTTTTGCTATAGGGCAGAAGAGACAACAAAACATTTCCATCACTCTGGTCCTTCTTTAAAAATCCTAGATTTTCTGCTGAGAAAGACGTGCTGTATCTGGCTCAGATTTGGCAGGACACAGTACTTTATAGTCATTCCAGTGAATGTTTACCTAACAGAAACAAGAAACAGAACAGCTCTGCAGATTTCAGTTTATTCAAACATTCTATTCAGCACTTCAAGACACTAGAAAGCAAGACCAGCAACTGTGGTTTCTCAGTTGTTCCTCAGACCAGCATCACCAATAAGTCAATATCAGCATGTAATTAACATAAAACCAAATAATTTTTATTACAGTAGAATTCATTCCCTTAAGCTCATACATACCACAGGATATCAAGACGAAAAAACACTGACTTTGATTCTTCTTCTTCTGCCGCTGGAATCAATAGTAATGTTGTCCCTTGAGTAGGGATTCAGTCAACCTAAGAAGCTCCTCACAAGCAATAGTTTCCACTGTCTTTTCCTAACCTATACAGTATAAATTGTCCAGAGTGGCCCAGGTAATCTATTCACTCATACTGCTTGCAGCTCTTTGACCTTTTCATAGCAACTACTCTGGCTGTCATGCTTAAAAATTTTGACATCACCATACTGAAGCCTTAGATTTCCTCCAGCATTCATATGGCACTTAGTGATTTTCATTAATTCAGAGTTATATAGCTGAAACCAACTATCAAGGATTTGATTTAATTCAATCTTTACAGTCTGAATAGACACTATTTTTTTTCCTTGAGTTTCAATTTGCAACACAGTAGAAACCTCAATGCCATGTAAGCTTTATAAGCACTACCAATGATGAACTGAATAGGATGTAAATATTGTCTCTGAATGCACCTAGAAATAAAGCTACTCCATCAAACAACAAACAAACAAACAAGAAAAACCAGCCAAGAATGAATTTAACTAGAACACGTCATACTGCTAACCATCAGAACACTCAGGTACCAGAACAAGCTTGCAGGGGAAGAGGCAATAGAAAAATATCCCATTGCTTTTGAGAAGATCATCAGCTGATTTATTTAAACAAACATATAAAACAAGACGACTGCATAATAAATACTGGACTTAATTGACAGGTGAAATTTTTGAGTCCTATCTAACTAAAATATCACATAACACTCTTCTGAATTTCTGACAATTGTACTGGAAGATTGAGTCCTAAGAGAATTCCAAGCAAGGAGTGAGGGGTCTTGTCCTCTACATATTTCATCTAAATGGCTAATGTTGACCCTTCCTCTTGCATGCATTAAGACACTTCTAATAGCCTCATTTTAAAGTTTCTAGTTTTAAACAAATGGCTGAAAGTTGTAACTCAATGTGAAAGCAACTGTGAATTACCCTTGATTCTAATACTATCAAAAAACACATCACCACTGCACTATTGGTTTTAAAGTATAACAACAGCTCTGAAATAATGAAAATTTCAAGTCAGTTGTCTAACCCAGGCTGTATGTAATAACCTTTCTTCAAATCACCAGTTGCTCAAATGAGATAAGCAATGTGAATGTTCCAGTCTATTTCCATAAATATATACATTTTTACAAAACCTATATGAACATTTCCTCTTAGGTATATCTCCATTCCTCCATTGAATTTTCTGCTCCTTTTGGCAAGAATTGATTATGAAGTTCAAAAATTACACTCCTAAACAATGCAGTATTTTCCCCCCCTGTATCTATGCAGGTTGCATGGTATTTTATTAAACTTTTGAAATATTTAGTGTTTGCCTACATCTGTCAACAATTTTAAACACTATCAATTAGTCAAAATATTTAGACTATGAATATTGGAAGCTGAGGAAGCAGAAGAGAAAAAAGTAAGAACAGTTTATCCTTTTACACAAAAGCTAGTAAAAATTTGTAATAATATAGGGCTAAAACTTAATAAAAAGGTAATAGGACTAGTTATTATTAAGGCCTTGGACCACAACTTCAAAATTTCCATTTTTGATCCTATTCCTCACCAACTAAGCTAATAGAAACTAAAATCATGGAGACATCATGAAGGTACAGCAAAACAATCAAAGTCTCCATATTTAAAAATAATAGTATTTTAAATCAAAAGAAGCCAGAACCTGAGTTGGAGAAAAATCTAAGATTTTGCAATTTTAATTAGGAATGGGAAGGTGGAGAGGGTCCTTGTTCACATTCCAGACATTCATGTCAAGCTACTTCTGAAGCAGACATCTACTACATCTGCCAGACAAGTTCACCACCACTTAGCTGGCACAAGGCTTAGGGGAGCAATAGACTTGGAACTTCATTATGTTGTCCACAGTGAAATGCTAACATCAGACAGCCATATGCTGCCATAAAAAGTTTGAGAGCGAACAAGTGCTGAACAAAGCAGTGGGGACACAAAGTTATATTGCAGCATGCGTGTCACAAGATTCTGAGACATCGTGCACCTGCAGTATTGGAAAACAGGATGGAATAATTGCATCATTGAGAAAACTGTGCAGTGCCAGACGGCCATAAAGGAGCATCTCCTCTCCTTTCCTGTACCTCTTCTTCCCTCTCTTCCCTTGGGAAAATTTACCATTATCTTTTGCATAAAACTCCAACTGTTTTATGCAATATACAGCAACAAAACAAGTTCCTTCTCTCATCAGAATATATGGGCTTCAGCTGGTATCTAAAGAGAAGATGAAAACTCCATTACCAGCTGAAGTATCTGCATTTACTAGAGCAGAACCAGCCACAGGGCAAAGTTTATAACCAATCCACAAGAAGAAAGCCCATTTGTAGCAAGCCCAGCTGCTCTCTATTAGTGGCATTGCCTCTACCTAGCCCTACTTTAATCACAGGGGTTCATAAAAGTTGCTATTAAAAACAAATCATTAACATTTGACACAAACTATGAGGCTTATTCAGAACGTTTCCCAGAAGACACTAGGCAAAGCCACATTTATAATCTTCCTTTTAAATAGCAGTGTCATATCAGTCAACCCAGCAAGCAATTAAGTCTAACACTTGATCAAAGTAAAAGAAAATGCAGACTTGCTTCCTTTACCTTGGTTATTGAGAGAAGATTTAAAGTAAACGTTTAAGTAAGTAAACATGCATTTAAATTATTTTAAAAACAAGGAGCAAGAGATAAAAATCTCTGTGATTTGTAGTCCACTAGAAGCTGATTTTTGAGGGGGATTTTTAAGGTTTCTTTTTTCTTTGGAGTAGCACATAGCATTTTTACTTTGCTAATTATTGTTTGCCAAAAGGTAAGCTAGATATCTGGCAAAATAGGGAAGCTGGAATAAGTACTGAGATTTTTCAATAAAACAAAAATCTAGTATCTTATGTCAAGCTTTAGCAAGTCTTTTTGTATCTAATAAAGAAAAAAAACCCTATGTTTATGTCTCTCTACTGAGGTTCTGGAAAGCTATTTTTCTGAGCTGATATAGAAGCCATTGGATAAAACCATCATGTGTTCACATATATAATCTGTGCAGACATCAAGGTCTGGACAACTGCCTACATTTTTTGTTGTTATGATGTTCCCAGAATCATCAAGTTTAACAATAGGACTCTGTGAAAGTCTGAGCATCCAATTCCATACCTAAACCCTTTAAACACTGTTTACTTCCTAGATGTATAAGGATCTCTGCCTTTTAAGTCAGAATTTAACGCATGGTAATAGTTATATAAATATAGAAGAGAATCACTGCTCTGAGTGCAGAGACAATGAAGTTGACACAGATCATTGAATTATTTAGGTTGGAAGGAACTTCTAAGGTCATCAAATCCAACCACAAACCTAATACTGCCGAGTATAACACTGAACTACGACTAATTTTTCTACGTGTCTTTTAAATACCTTCAGGGATGATGACTCAAGCACTTCCCTGGGCAGCCCCTTCCAAATATGTTATAAAAGGACCATTGGTAGAGCAGCAAACAGAACATTACACTGTGCTCTATTGTCAGCAGCATAATACATGGAAATTTAGGTCTATGAACACAGCAGAGGAGTTCATTATAATCTCTAAGCCTGTGCATCCTGTTATTTCCATGTCATCTATTGTGATATCCATTCAAATTCCCCTCTATGGCAGGCTTCAATGTCGGATCATCAGTTAATTACATTCCCTCTGTATTGCTATCTTTGTGTCTATTATTCTTATCTGGCAATATGTAGGAAATGGTTTATTTTTTGATTTTTAGTCTCCAAATATGGTTTATTAAGATTCACAATTTTCCATTGTACTACTCTGTAGTGTCATGTGTTCGCTGTTTTTTTTTTCCTGCCAGGATATTAGCCTCATCAGTTTGAATTCCTAAAAGTGAGACAGGCAAGATACAGTACCACTGCTAAAAGGATATTTTTTCATTTTTAAAACAAAACTCAAGTTGCATTGTTTTAGCTAGAGAAGAAAATGAAATAGAAATGCTGCTACTCTTCAGCTTAGTAGTCTGATTAACTTCAGGAGATGTAAATTCTTAAATTTCACTGTTGAGGAAACATCTTCCTGTATCAACCCAGAAAACTACATTAATTGATCCACATTAAATTAACAACTTATGAGTACAGCAATAGCAAAACATTGAGGAAAAAAAAAACCCAAGATAATTTGTGGATTAATCAAAGGAAATTTATGCTGAAAGTTAGCATCTTCAGAAAAGGTCAAGAGAAAGCTCTATATGGAGGCGTTGTCTCACAGGATGACACCAGTCTAGCAGGCAGCTGCTGTGTGAAGTGGTGGTCCTGCCCCTTCACTGTCCCACACTCCCACCACGAGATCACCGCATTTTCTTCATGCTTGCATAGATATCAAGTTGATTATATGGCAAGACAACCCTGGGAGCCAAATGATGAAAAACTAACCTTAAGAAAAACAAACAAACAAACAAACAATAAACAAACAAAACCAAAAAGAAAATCTGCGAAACATTCTCTTGAGAAAATAATGGTTACATTTTGCATATTGCCTTTGTAACTACTGGAAAGATTGTTCCAGGTGATCACATGATTTTTCAATGGGCTTAGGAGTATGGACAAGTCCCAGTTGACTGGAAGATGGCAAATGTTGCCTTGGTTTTCATGAAGAGCAAACAAGAAGACCCTGGAAAATACAAGCCTGTGTTGGTCTCGCTTCAGTGCCTGGTAATATTGTGGAGATTATTATTCTGGGAGTCATTGAAAAACACCTGAAGGTAAACAGAATAATTGGTCACAATGCAAAGTTTGCCAACAATACTAATTTGGGCAGAACTGTTGATTCCCTTGCAGCCAGAGGAGCCCTGCAGAGAGACCTCAACAAATTAGAGAGATGGGCAATCACCAACCATAAGCAAAGTGCCAGATTCTGCACCCGGCATGAGGCAGCACTGGATATATGGACAGACTGGAGAACAAGAAGGTGGAGACCAGTGCTGTGGAAAGGACCCTGGGGGTCCTGGTCCATGGCAAGTTGAACATGAGGTAGCAGTGCCCTGGCAGCCAGGAGGGACAACCCTGTCTGGGGGGGGCATCAGGCACAGCATCACAGCCGGGCAAGGGAGGGGATTGTCCTGCTCTGCTCCGCACTGGGAAGGCCTCATCTTAAGTGCTGGGGGCAGGTTTGGGTGCTGCAATGTAAAAACTTCATTAAGCTCTCAGAGAGCAACAAAGATGGTGAAGGACATTGAGGGGAAGCTGTGTGAGGAGCAGCTGAAGGCACTTGGTCTGTTCAGCCTGGAGAAGAGGAGGCTGAGGGGAGGCCTCACTGCAGTTACAATTTCTTCACGAGGGGAAGAGGAGGGGCAGGCACTGACCTCTTCTCTGTGGTGACCAGGGACAGAACCTGAGCAACAGCATGAAGCTGTGTTAGGGGAAATTTAAGATGAGCACTAGGAAAGCAGTCTTCTCTCAGAAGGTGGTTGGGCACTGGAACAGGTGCACCAGGGAAGTGGTGACAGCACCAATCCTGAGAGAGTTCAAGAAGAATTTGGACAATGCCCTTAGGCACATGGTGTGACTCTTGGGGATGTCCTGTGCAGGGTGACAAGTTGAATTCAACAATCCTTGTGAGTCCCTTCCAATCCAAAGTATTCTATGACTCTATTAGAGATTTTCAGCCTGGTAACAGAAACTGAAGATAACACCCATCGCTCTGACTGATGCTCAGGTTCAAGATCTAGGGCAAAATGCTATTAATTTATCTAAAAAATGAATAGCAGGATTCAGATAAACCAAGAATAAATACTTCTATTGTTTTCAGGAAAGAACTGGCACAAAGATTTTCAGAAACCAAGTTTTATGCAGAAACCTGTTTTTATTAGAGTATGGTGGAGGAGTTCACAGAAAAGATTTGGAATTACAATGAGGAACATTTTAACTCATAACCTTTTCTTGACATTCTGTTTGCTCTTAATCACCTGTACTTCATTTAATATCAGAACTATGCTTTCTTAAATATCATCCTGCATATTCTGTGGGGGAAGGGTGAAAGAGAATGTACGTTCTGAAGTGAACTCAAACAGACACACTGGCATTTGCACAGAATGTCAGATGTTGGGAGAAATCAAACACTACATTTCATCTTTAGCTGTCAGCCTGGTTGGTACTGGCACTGTTTCTGCTGCAAAGATATTTCTAGGAAGTCTACAATTGAAAAGGAAGGGAAAGGGTGAAGCCATCTTAAAATATGGGAAGACTGCGATAACCAGATATTGGTTAGTCTAAATGGTCTTGCCTCTGATTTTAGCATGGCTTTAACTGTGGGCGCACATTAACTGTCACAAGCATGATTCTGCTGGTGCAGAGCGCTGGGCAACAGAGGAATCAGCCGCTGCTTAGCCCACGTCCCTGCACAATAGCTGCTGATGAAGATTCTTTTGGCAGAAGATGTTTATCTTCATTTTTGTTGTACCTGAGCATTAGCCAGATCGTCAAAGTGACCAGCTACATGTAAGCTGCACTAATAGAGGAGTTTTCTGTTGAGCCACTCAGACAGAACAGTAAATGAGCAAAAAAAGAGAAACATGGAACTGGCTTACACAGATTACCCCAGCACATGTAGCCTGTCAGACACGGGATGATTTGCCTCATTAAGTTTTCATTAAAGTATGTGGGGGGACTTGGTGGAAGGAAACTCAGTTTGACAGACAATCTCTACACACTACATGAAAAAAATGCCACCTAAATACTCAGTAGAATAAACTTGGAATAAAAAATTGTTGCTTATACACAATTTCTTGTATTAGTGATCCCAATGCCTGACAGTCCACGTCCATTTATACATTCGCAGAATGAAAGGTGATATGGTACTTTTGTATGCTATAAACACTTGCATACAAATTAAATCAGTGGAAGATAATGGGGCAATTCAAAGGATGTTGCTGTTTTATCTCTTCGTATTTAATAGCAAGAATACATACAGAAAATACCTCATATTTGAAGCTGCTAATTAAATTGCTCTAAACTCAAGTAGTTAAAGAATTTCTTTTATTCTGCTTTCAATAATTTGGAGGTTAAAACATGGCTGTCAAGGAAAGATTTAAGCCAGTATTTATGGATATTTTAGTACAATTTAGTATAATATCCTAACTGCTACTGACAGAGATGACCAGAGGCAAGGAAGCCAAATTCTTTCTATTCATCCAATATTGAAATTTGAATATTCAATATTGATACTTGACTACCTTTCACAAGGAACAACTCTTCTTCCCTGAGGCCTCCATCAGATTTGCCTCAGTTCTATACCAGACATCCCTGCTCTAGTTCCCAACCCCTCAAGGAATTACAGCTTAAATGAGCTGAAAAGCTTAAAAGAAAATTTCAGATATGTATCACCATTTCTCTTGCAGACCCCTACAGCTATTATTCCATATGGTTGCTTGTTCCGTGATCAGACATGCATGCACTAAAATTACTGCTAAAACTGTTTTCAGCACCTCAGCAAATTTTTGCAATAGCGTTTGATGTTCAGTTCTATAAATAGCTAGTTGACCAGATACAAGGGACTTGCATTTCCTGTGCAAAAACCTAAAGGATTCATTCCAATAACCAAACACACCCCCCCAAAATCTTTATCTATCTACACAAACCTAATATTCAGTAATTTAACTATAAGACTTGGAAGAGTTGCAGAGTGATATCCTGCCATAAGAATGTTTAATTGTATCTTCAAAACCATTAGGATGCCATCTGCCTCCTACAGAAATCGTTTCTTTATTGTTTCCTCTATTTTTCCCAACACTGAAGTTCGTGGAGAGAGACAAGGACTGGAATGGCTTTTTTGATTAATTTTATACCAGCATATCTTAGGGCATGCCCTGATCTATTGAGTTCCTTCCTTTTATTTCAGCTCTGCTCTTGTGAATCATTCCAACCCTTTCTACCCGTAGAACACTAACCTTTAGCTTTTACTGAGTAATGCTGTACAGAATCAAAGTACAGGCAGCAGTCAAACACTGCACTGACATTAAGGATGCAGATGAGGCCACTGGGGAGCAAAGGGCCTCACAGCAAGAGTAATGCTGCTGAAGTATTTCTGGGAAGCTACCTTCCAGACACTTTAAACTAAATGGATAATCCTGCCCAAGGGCACAGTTGCCTGAACTGTGGCTGCACAAAACCTGTGTTAAACTCTTATCATCCTGGCTATCTCTCCACAACACTGGTGATGGCTGCTCCATCATATCAGTTTCACCATTCTCTTTACAGAGGGCTCTGTTATGGTTTGTTTTTCTTAAAAGCAATTCATTTCAGAGAAATGAAACTGAGAACTGGTAGACAAAGGTTAAAGACAGGAAAACCAAAAATATTTAAAGGATATTGTCTCCAGTGCAGTGCAGAGAAAAACAAGAGGACGTGAGAAAAGGAAGAACAGAAATTACTTGAACTGTGTCTGTCTTAGATAGAATAACCCACGTAACCATAGAACTAAATCCCATCCATGAAATTGTACTTAATATTCCTCACACTTCAGGTAAACTACTGTGCAATACATAGTCCCTTATATTTTCCTAAAAGAAATTACTTTTAAATGTCAGTGTTTTCAGAATATACTGAGATATAAACATTATAATGTTATTGACTATGGTTCATGTCTGAGTCAATGAAGAGCTACAACACTATTACTGAAAAACAATTTCCTGTGAAAATACACCCTTCTCCCAATGAAAGGAACATGCCTGTCTCCATATCATAAGCTGTATCTTTACATGCCAGTGGCTTTTACCAGTAAGAAAAGAAGTTCTTAGCAAGAAGACCAAGATTAAACATTTAATTATCTCCTAAACTGCTGCTATAAATTTTACAATAGTATGGAACAAGAGCCAAGAAACAAATAAACAAACCCAAGCCTCTACTCATGTCAAAATACGTGCAAAGGGCATCTATGCAATCCCCTGGTATTAGAGTGCCACCTCTGGTATTCCATCACTTTGGAATATTAGGACATTTTGCACCATTTTGTATTCACTCTAAGCAGAGAGACAAAGGTTTTCATGTACAAACTTCCTTGGGAACCACTAGAATAAAAATCTGGGTAAAGATTACCAGTCTACAACTTAGTCCTGGACAATTAAAGAGTTCTTGTCAAAATCTGTTCATTCAAAAGGTTGGTAGCTATGAAGCAGTCTTGCAATATTTATATTACTGCAAGGCTGTTAGTCAAGTGGAAAAAAAAGAGTTAAAAACAGGTCTGGGGGAATAATAAATCATTGCTTGTCAGTAGAGGAACAAAAATTGAAAATGCCTATGCATCTTTAAGAAATCCCTGTTCATAATAAGCAAGTTTCTGCATGTATGTACATATAAAGGAAACCCAGGACAATTTGCAACTGCATTTACAAATCAGTTGTCTACCCTTCTCTATTCTTTTCTTTCCTTTTCTTTCCTTTCTTTTTTCTTTCATTTTCTTTCCTTTTCTTTTCTTTCCTTTTCTCTTCTCTTTCCTTTTCTTTCCTTTTCTATTTCCTTTTCTCTCCTTTTCTTTTTCTTTTCTTTCTTTTTCTTTTCTCTTTCCCTTTCTTTCCTTTTCTCTTTCCTCTTCTTTCTTTTTTACTTTCATTTTCTTTCCTTTATTTCCTTTTTACTTTCATTTTCTTTCCTTTTCTTTCCTTTTCTCTTTCCTCTTTCCTTTTTGTTTTTTTTTTATCTCTTTCTTTGGTAGAAGGTGAGAAAAGAGCAAACACTCTATAAGGAGATTCATGTAACAATCTGTGTGTGAATTTACTTTGAAGACGGAAGAAGTTAACAGAAACCTCTCCCTAGCAAAACCATTTTTGGCATCTAATATATCAAATGAAGTAATTTCTAGTCAGATGCATGCACAAAGCTTTTGAGTTCTGCAGATTACTAGAACTGTTAGAAACTAGATACATTTCTGAGAAAATAGTCTTTTCAAGTGAGACTTTCTGGATACACAGTGGTACGATTTTCCATATGCAGTGTATTTGTTTAATGTTTCGATGAAATTCTTGGGAAATTAAAATCTCAAATGGGACAAGTATCTTTTTACTATTTATATATTATAGACAGTCTTTCCACATACCATTTGCAGGCTTACCTTAAAGCTTTCACTCACAAAAGCAACAGGCTTCTACCTACACATGCAAAATCACCTTCCTACAAGTCACACACAGAAAGTCACCGACTGCATCTAACTCAAAAGACAGAAAGTCTTCACCTATCCTCTAAAAACACCCTATTGTAAAATTTATAGTGTTAGTTTAAGAGATAACTAAATCCCATTAGAATACATCTTAAAAGTTACCTTTTAGCATCCTAAAAGGAGCCTCCACAGATACAAATATTGAGTTTTCTGGAGTCAGAATATGCCTCTTTCTGTAAATTCCAGGTGCACAGTTAGTGCATGGAAATGGTGCAGCTCTTCTTTTGCAAAGTTCTTCAAAAAACTGTCTACATCATCATCTAGTTCTCCTAACTGCCATCCACTGCCTCATCATCACTTCATGGAGTAAGTGCAGGCTTATCCCTCTGAATTAAGAGGATCAGAGTATTGTCTCTAGTTCTTTTGCCTGTCATCTTGCTTTGACTCCTTCCTGCCTAGTGAAAGAATTCAAGTGGATGAATTATTCATGTGACAGCAAGTCGAAGTTTTTATTCACTGTTTCCCATCCAGAGTCACCAAAGTCAAAGCAATACACATCTGTGGCCTACATAAGGCATAATTTTTCAAGGACAAAGAGTTCCTAAACCTCTGCATGAAAGATATTTAATAGTATGCAAAATCATATCATATTAAAAAGACAAAAAAAAAAAAGACAAAATAAAAAACACTAAGCTCCTTCCAACATATTCTGACCATTTTTGTAAAAGTAAGGAGAGGAGTGTTAGATAAGATATGGAGATATGCTGCATAAGATATGACAGCGGTGTTGTTCCTTGTGAAATAGGAAAAGTGGCATTCAGCCTTCTCTAGATGTTGATAGATTAAAAAGCAGCGTATCACATCAAAATGGTTAATTTCAGTGACCTTTCCACATTTAAAAAGAAAGATGAAAAAGCCTACATGAATTACACTTGCAGGCAACTGACAAAACCAAGGTGCTCATTTTATGAAACTTCAGCAGCTTTCTTAACATGCAATCCCCTCAGTAAGGACAAAAAATTCAGGACATTTGCTGCAATTTCAGGAATGAAATGACAGCAGCTGTAGAGAGACTATCTGTTTCTGTACCTTATTAAGGTCCAAATCTAAAGCTGACACAGTGCAGTAAGCTCCTGACAAGAGATGAAATTGCAAGGTTGTACCAGAGAAGGAGCCATGTCTGTTGCTTCATTTTTCCAGGGATGACTGCTGTCATGAGTAGATCACTTTGTTCTCCTATCAAACTGAGCAGCAGTGAGATGCCTGGTTCCATTTGTGGAAGATGTTCACTCCAGAAACACCACCAAGTCAAGTTGAGAAAATACTAGCTGGTACACAGATTACAAAGAAGGGAGAAAAGATGTTTTTGCATCACTGTTACACTTCTAATAGCTACCTCACATCAGCCATAGTGAAAATTCCAGTTTGGCGCTGTATTGCTCTATGTAAAAAGACAAGTTTTTTATTTAAATACACCATTGGAAAAAAATTAAATAGAGCCCAAACTGTTATGTGTCCCACTCATTCACTAAAAAAACCCACATTTGTGCATCTCAGTCTTGAAATCATCTTAACAATTACCAAACTTCGTGTAAATGTAGAACTATCAGCAAAGCAAGGAAAAGACTAAGACTGGAAAAGAGTTTGTCAGACACACACACACTCACACATTCATATATATGTAAATAAGCACAGTGTTAACTTTGACTAATGTAACAAACTCCTGTATCATTAATAAATGGCACAGGGTACAACAACTACTATGAATGAGAGATTTGGCACCATTAGTAGATCAACACTCTGCATCAGAAAGGGCTTTTCCTGTATACATTTCAGCAGTAATTGCAACTGAAGTCCGTAGATTCAACTGCAACAAGTCCATGGATTCCCCCAGTTCATGTTCAACTCCCATAACTAAGCTCCCCAGAAAATACAATCTTGTCTGCAAAAGCAATGTGTAACCAATATACAGTAGAAACTCAGAAATCATTCAGGAAAGAAAAAGAGATATTTCCTACTTCTCAAGAGAAAAATATCAACAGTGAGAGAACAAAAAGAAGTGCACAGCTGTTTCTCTTTCCCTGACACAAAGCAATTACTTTTATGGACATGGCCTTAGTGAACTTCTATGTGAACCTTTTTTCTAAACTTTTATTTGAAACTGCAATCAAAAAAATCTATCTCCTCCACATCTTCTGCTATACAATTCTTTAGAAAGTATGGCAGGAACGATGCCAAAGTTAATTTGCACATCATGATTCCCATTGTACAAGCATCTTCCCATTTTTTATTCACCACTGCCAGCAAAACAAGCATTAGCACCACAGCTAGCTGGTCCTTCCTTCCTTCCTTCCTTCCTTCCTTCCTTCTTTTTATTTTTACTCAGAAAGGAAGATTTTAGTCATTGAAATCTGACCTCTGCTGCTCCCCTCTCAAGTTAACATGGACCAACTGCCATCTGCCTGCCTATTGTGATAGAGCCAAAGATGTTTTAAAAATGCAGCATACTTTCACTGCGGAAATACACAGAAAAAGTAGAACAACACTTGACATTTACTTTCCCTCCATGGCTCCATTCTATTGATCAGACAAATAATTATTCCAGCTAAATTACTGGAAGAAAGCATAAAACTGTTTTACTAGCCATTCAAACCCCCTGTGACTGCTAACATGTTTAATTAGGTCATTTTGATCACAGATGAAAAATCTAGTAATTCTGTTGAGATGGCATATAGCTCAGCAAAATGCTTGTATCCTGCATGTTCTGTGTGTTATGTCTCTGGAATGAATGTAACCAGCATCAACATTAGGCTGCTGAAGTGAGGCATTCTCAGAAACACTTCAACACAAGGAGGAAAAATAAGGTAAAAAATGGTTAATAGACATAATTAAAAAAAAAAAAAGGAAGGAGGTAGATGAAATAATCAAAGATACAATGTGCAGAATATTTATAATGTAAAATCTTATTAAAGCTATAAGCACTAACTAAACTCAGTTTTAAAATATTCTGATAATTTCTATCATATGTGCCGAGAGTACTGATTCCTCTGGGATGTCCATTCAAGTTATGTGATCTGTAATTAATGCAGTCTACAGAAGCTTTAGATTTCCTAGCTATTTTCTTGCACAGCCTTCCTCCCCCTGTACAGTCACCCATACGAGTGGAATGTTGCAGTTCCACAATAGTTCCCTGCCTGACCACACAGACAAATAGTAAATATGTGACTCTTTTGCTATCATTCAAATCATTTAATAGTCACTCCCCTAGCACTCCTCTGCATTTTGCAAAGTCATAGCTTTCCTTTTTTTGTGGACAGTAGTAGCAGTTTTGCATTTAAAAGCTGCAGATAACAAGAGGGCAGGTGGTATATTATTGAAATAACAGAAAAAGGGTTCCACCTTTGAGATAATCCGTCTTTTATCATAGGTTGTATTTAATGGGGTTGTATATTGTTCTTATAGAAGTACTTAGCATGAACAAGATATACTATATGAGCATATGCGGGAAATGCATTTCAAATTCCCTCACTAAGCAAGCCTATTCCAAATGAGACAAAGCTGCTATGAAAGAAAATTAATGCATTTTTCTAAATAGACTGATTTCAGCAACATGCAAGAAATGTGCAACAAACCCTACAGCAACAGTCGTTCTGGGGTTAGGGCGGGGATGGAAGATTAGGAAGCATCTTCACCATTCAGCAATATTTGTTTATGATGCAAGGAATTGCACCCATACCTTAAACTCACTCCCAAACCCATGAAGGATATCTGCAGTTTTGGGTACATCTATATGAGAAGGACATCAAAGCTTCATCAAAGACATCAGTGTGTCCAAGGCAGTAGAGAAAAGGTGGAGAAAGGTCTCAATGACAAGATTTATCAAAGTGTCTGAGGTCTCTTGACTTGCTCAGCCTGGAGAAAAGAAGGCTGGAGGGGTCCTCATACAGTGACACTATACTCTCTTTCCTCTGTGTATGTCTGTGTGAACAATAGCTAACACTCAGTTGGACAGCAGAGAAGTACGGTGAGAATTTTGAAAACCATCAAAGTGCTTTCAAAAGCTGGATCATGGTTCTGAGGGATGTTTTGATGATGGTTTGGCTCTCTGCAACACCAGCAACCTGAGAGTCATGATGTGTGTGTGTGTGCATGTTGCAACTGGCAACCTCCAGTTTTGCTCAGATAGACTCCTCTAACAGAGTCATCGAACATGGATGTCTGTGCCCCATGTTTATGAGGGTGCAGATAAAAGCACTATTCCCTCTCTGTTTCAGTCTGTGTGCCTGGTCATAGGCACAGTTTAGGCAGGGTGTTTGCACCTGCTGGGAATATGTGCTCAGCCTCACTATAGCCCAGGGAGACAGAACTGCAGCAGCCCAAGCCCAGACCCCTGAGGGCATAGTTACCTCTAACAGAATATAAGACACATGAGGAAGATAAACATGGATTCATGATTAAATATATTCTATAGAACAGCCAGAGCCATTCTATGACAACATTGCTAAAATTTGGAAATGAATATTGCAGCCAAGCAGCTTCATCTTGCATACCACTGGCAGTGAAAAAAATCTTCATTTACCCCAAACAGCTGTATAACAATGTCATTTCCTTCTTTCTTACAGGAAGGAAACTTACAACTTACAACTTGAAAAAGCTTCTGAAATATGATTAGGAGCGGAAGTCAGAGAGAGGTTGGACTGGGTGTGTGCACCAGGAGTCATCCTGAAGCATGTATTAACATGTAGAAAATCAATGCACAAATACTTGGGCAAATATATAGAGAAACACTGTCTGTTTCTAAATACGTGGCACTTTTACAGTCACTTTAAAATGTGTGTATGTTTAATTTAATCTAATCCTTTCTATTGTGTTTAGAAATATGAATCATGAGTACTTTTTCCAAACTTCCAAATGTTGATAGAGGAATATGTTATAAACTGGCATTAAATACTAAGTATGGAGTATAGATTTGTCACTTTGAACCACTTTTAACAGTGTGAGAAGTAAATTAACTGCCTAAGTATAGTGTTCTAGAGAGAAAATATTAGGTCTTAGAAATCTCTTTTGAACAAAACAGCTCATACACAATGACTTAAAGCTTTCTTGCCATATAGAAAAGTTGATGTTAGCAGAAAAAAGAGGTAAGAGCAGATGGAAGCATTTGTATGTCTTGTTTCTTAGGCATGAGTAATGTATGAGACAGCTGAAGTAAACATTTTGATGGATTTTCCTTTTGTACTGTTACTGTGTCTTGTCACTTTTGATATTAATATAAGTCTGCTATACAAAAAGTGAAGGCAGCCGTGTGGACTTTTTTGTATCTCTGCAACTTGTGACAACCCCCTGCCTCCAGGCTGAGTTGAAGAAACATTATTTAGCATTAATGCATCTTTATTGGGCTACATTTATAAAGTAAGCCAAAGGATGCTTAATAAAACAAAGCAGCTGAAGCTGAGGACAGGAGACCCACACTTACATGCATTAAGGGGACTTACTCTAGACTAACTCTAGTCTGGTCTGCAGTCCAAATTGGACTGCCTCTTCTGGTTCAACCCCATGAGAAAGAGATTATGCTCCACAGTAATGAACAGAAAGTGCTCCAAGGCACAGAAAGTGGGGACAATCAAGACATTTGCTTCAACTGCACAATTTTGAACTGATCTGAAATGGTAAAGTAAACACGATCTGCCTTTGTAATTATTCATCTCACGTCAATGTCCCATTATGATTTTTTTCTCTATGCTGTGGACAGCCAGCCTGTTTTCCATTGCAATGATAACATTTCCTGTCCTGTCAGAAATTATAATAGCTTCAAGTTGTCATTTAGATGGGATTCATTTTACTTACCTTTAGTTGAGTGAGATTAATTTCCAAATATCAGTCATCCAGACTCCACTGTCTGCTAAAGACAAACACAGCTCAAGATGGAGATTAATTTTAGGATGGAATGGATCACTCTGAAAGTGCTGCTTTCTCCACAGAACAGAGTGGGAACCTAAGCCTGAAGATTTCTAAATTCAGAAGGATAGATATTGATGAAAACATTTTCACAATAAATCATCAGAGCCAGTTTTGAAATCTTTCCCTATTGTAATGGTTTAGCATTAATTTGTAAGGTAATCTTGGTTCTTTTCTTAAAATAATTTGAATTAGTTATTAATTAGAGTCATAAATTCATAAAATAGCACAAGTTGGAAGGGACACATGCAGATTATTGGGTACAAATCCCTGCTCCTTGAAGGACCACCTAACAAGAAACCATATGACCCAGAATATCATCCTGACATTCCTTGAATTCTGGGAACTTTGGTGCCATGACCACTTCCCTGGCAAGCCTGTTCCAGCGACCAACCACCCTTTCAGTGAAGAACCTTTCCTTAATGTTCCGTCTGAACTTTCCCTGACACAACTTTGTTTCATTTCTTTGTGTCCTGATGCTTGCCACCAGACAGCAAAAATCAGCTCTTCCCCCTTCACTACTCCTCTTGAGAAAGTCAAAGAACACAGGATTTAATGAGAACATAGGACAAACTGCAGTTCAAGCACAGGAACTGTCACACAAGTTTACCAAGCAGTAAGCTGCTCAAACATGACCAGACCTATTTAACCCTTGCCCCTCTCTTTTCCCATGCCAGTTCATCCCAACCCACCTGGATCCTTCCTTTTCCAACCTTTTGCTCTTTCCTCTAAGCCTCCCATAAATACACTATACACACCAAATAAAACACTACACACACCCTTCCATAAAATCCCCAAATTTATGACTGACCCACTGCAAATTGCTCTTCCCCTTGCATCCCATAGCAAATCCTATTTGTCTCTAACCTGTCTGTTTAAATAGTTCTCTAGGGGGAGCATTTCTGTCCTTATGTCATCCTGGGGGATTTCACACCTTTTGCTGTCTTTGGCTGGCTGTAGGAGGAACCAACTGAGCATTTTTTATTCTCTCTAGTAAGGTGATCCTCTGCCTTTGATACTTCCCACGTGTTTGTATTTAATTTTCTTAGTAAATGGTCAAATAACTTTAAATATCCTACTGTCACTAAACTACACAGCTTTTTCCTCACAATCACCTGCTTTAAATACAATTATGTCAACCTTGTAACTGGTGGACTGAAATGCAGCAATTTGTTCTTCATGTGCCGGTGTTACAGTGGGTGCAAATTACCCGATAGATTTTTTTTTCTTTTCCAGGCTTCTTAATTATAATAATCAGATATTGAGCAGCAAAAATCCCCACACCTATCCATATGACTCCTCTAGCATAGGCTTCTTACCTCTGACATACCTGATACACCACAGGACTTTATCTTCAAGTCTGGGAGGAGCTTACAAAGGCTGTCAGGGCTGGCTGCAGCATTTCAGAATCAGAACATTAAGTTCCATTAAACTTCAGGAGGTCTTCTGAGTGCAACCTTTCTGTTTTGACTTACCATGACTATTTATTTAAGATTAGAAATAAAATTTGTTCAACAGAAGATAATCTTGGCATTTTTATTTTTAGTGTTTTGAGGTTTTGTATGAAAGCAAGATCAAACAAGTGAAATACCAACACCCAATTCACTGTCCTACCCAGAATCTTCCTCTTACACTCCATCTTTTATTCCTGATTTACTTTATTGATCAGGATAATTGTTCCATTGCTGAGGAGTCTGACTCATTGACAGAACATATATCACCAAAGCTACACAGGTTTATGGTTTATGATTAGCTAAGGGAATTTATTTAACTTATTCCAAGGTTGAAAAAGACATTGTGAGAAGGGCTTTTAAATTTATTTTCATTAACACATCCTGGAATAAATTACTGTTATATCTATCTAGTGCAGACAGGGATTCTGGCTTGAAAATAGTTTTTCAAAATGAATCTGCAAAAGCAAATTAACTACTCATTTTACATAGTTTTATTTCATGGTGGATTTTTAAAAATTAGTGTTATAAAAGTGAGATTAAGTGTTATAAATTACACTGTCACTACTTATTATCTCAACAAAAAAATTAAATAACCATGGTTAGAATTACATATAAAGCTTATGATTCATTCCAGTAAAATCCTGTGTAATCACTTATATAGCATTGTACCAACATTCAGAAAAGATTTAAAAATACAATACTAGCTTAATAACAGTAATTTTAATAACATATTTCTCAATTTGGTGGGGAGAGCAGGGGGGCAGGGGGAAGAAAAAAAAAAAAGCTCTGAAAGACACAAATGTCAGGGTGTAGTTTTGTATTGAGATCTGTGTTATAAATATAGGTAGCTCAAAACCTCTTTTTCCAAACAAACCTGCCACCACCTTTTGTTCACAGTTATTTTGCCTATAAAATAACAACACTACATATGGTCGTTCTGTATGGGAATAATGCTTGAGTTGGCATATACAGCTACACTTTTCAAAAACAGTTGTTTGAATTTGCGTGTAATTAAGAATTGAAAATTAATCTTTGTACTTACTCTTTTCAAGTGTTTTTTAGATGATCCTTTTTCTTGTACATCTGTAGCAGTTTTCCTCACCAAAATAAAATGTGTGTATATGAAAAAAAGAGACCTTGCTTTCCAGTATAGATTTCACTGATGCTGTTGAAGACATGCTTGCAGAACCATAGAGAATTTTATTATCCCCTATAAAAAACAGAAACAGTACCACAGTTTAACAAAGGAACATTCAAAATAAATATTCCATCCAGCATTTAAGTAATCAGCCAGCTGAAAGTTTTTATCATACTTGTTTCAATGTTTTAACTACTGCAATGTTTTAAATATAAAAAGGAAGAAACTTCTGAGATGTGATTTGGGAAAATGTTAATCAAACTATTCTGACTGCAGAGATGTCAACAAATGCATATGTACTCAGATTCTCATGGTATTCCATCTTCCAACAAGGCAAGAAGCCTCTCTCCCAAAAACAATGTAATAATTGATGATAGCATTAAAATGTGCATGCAGCCAGACTGTTTAGCACAGGGTTATGCTTCAAGCACCAAGTAGATATACGTAGTTTCATCTAGGGTCTGCCAATTATTTTATGGTAATGACAATGAAAATGCACCAAGAGTTCAAGACCTCCACCAGAAAATTGGTGATACAGCAGGAAGTTGCAAAAATGCTCACATAGGGCAGTTCAGATGCAGTATTTGATCAACTTCAAAGATGCCTAAGAATGGGAGAAACGTAGAAGGCAGCTCTATATTGGAAGGAATGCTACAGTCAAAAGGGCATCTTGGAACAAGCTGTCTGTGCTGCCATTATTGCACAGCACTCTGTTGGCAACAGCAGTCATGAATTTGCACATGTTAAGATTCAAAGGCAGCAAGATACATTTAAGCTTTTACAGCCAGCTAACAGCTGGCGCAGCTGAGAGGTGTGAGTCATTTCTCAGCTATACAAACACAGGGTACAACATGCAAAAATTCACCCAGTTTAGCCTTCTGCAAAGAGCTCCCAGACAAACTGGGTAGCAGAACAAAAACGGAATAAATGACATATGTGTGCTTTTCCAGCAGGCCAGCTTAAAATGAAGTGGGTGATACCACCTGAGGATGGTCAGGCCAAGAAGCTGAGTACAAGTTGCTTCTACAAATCCTCTGAAAAACCATTATAACTTCCCCAGAGGCATAATTTCAAAGTGCTGTTGTTCTTGCAACCAGCCATGGGCAAGAGGTCATTTTACACACCATGCTGCCTCTTAGGTGAGTGAACCAGCCTTAAGGCAAGTCCTCCCACAGAAAACATTAAAAATTTATGAAAGCATTAAATATGGGATCAAAGCAGCAGTAACAGAATCCAGAAAAGCATGCATTCATTCATTTCAGTCTACCTAGTTCTCTAATAACTGTCCTACATGTGGTTGTATAATATAGATGGGTTTGAGATTTTTCTATTTTCCCTATAAATATCTTTGGTTTTAATGTTTTAATTCTGTTCTGCTTCTTTCAACATCATGGCTAAATTTGTAGAGACTAATAAAAAAAAGGAACATATAAAATTTTCAGCTTTGATTATAGTTCTTCCTATAAATATCCAGTGGGAAAGAAATCACTTAGTAACTCAGCATCTTAGTTTTCATGTTCATATATTATTGTTTGCAGTTTTACTCAGAAATCACTAATAATAGATCACACCTATTATGAGTCATCATTTGAGCCACAGATACATTCAAACAGTCCCCCCCTTCTCATGCTCCCATACAATCAACAGCCATCACAACTTGCACATTTTTTTAATCCTGCACAAACTGTGCAGCTAAAAATCACAGTAGTAACCTACATCTAATTACTAATTTTCCATGGCTAGGATTTGACTAAAACAAACACAAACAACCCTAAACTCAGCGAGCTCTGTAATACATATCTCAAAAGAGCTATTAGTATGTGAGAATATGTGTGAGAATAGGCCTTGCACTGGAGCCGTGGGTACTATATAGTTCTAGGGCAGTGAACAGTCTCATCTCAGGCTGAGACACACAGGAATAACAATTATGTAACTATACTAATTACAGTAATTTCAACTGCACTGCCACCACTGTCAAAAGTAAAGGATAAAATTGCAGCAGCAAAGTATCTTCTCTCTAGTAAGTGCACCTTCCTTTTTACAAACTCTTGTAGACTGATTTCTTAATGTTATTTTAGTTGTATTTGCATGGTATTTCCCATTCTTGGCAGATACGAGACTTAAGTTCATTTATTAGAACACATTTCTGACTTGAATTTTATCCAATAATACTGTTATTCATCCAAGATTCTTGGAGGTAACAGTCATCTATAATTCATGAAGTCCTCACTACTTCACTGACTATAACTGTTGCAACAGTAAAAAGTACACATTGAATATTGCACACATAATCCAAAACTAAAATGGAAAAAAAGTCCAAGACACATAAAGAAGAAAAGGCTCTTAGAATGAGAAAGGAAGAATGTATTCTGCACCACCATTTATTAAAGATCTGCCAAATCTATAGCAAACTAACAGGAACTTTTTTTTTTTTTTTTGGTGAGTGGGACTGGGTAAAAGTTAAACACATGCAAAACACTAAAATGATTCCACTGCTTCCTAGCAGTTATTGCTTTTGCTGAGTGATAGGTTCAAAACCTTTTTTATTGGCAGAAGGAAGAATGTCAAGAATGACCACCAATTTTAAAGCAGGATGAACTTCTATCAAAACAAGAGGGAACTGGAGGGCCACCTTTGTTTTTGGATATTTGGCTTCTCTCCCTCTAAAACTGCCTCCCCTGAGAAAACGAGTAGACAGCAATGTCCTTCTAGTGTGTGACCAGCCTAGTGTGTTCAGGGGAAATTGTGTATATGGCTCAGCCCAGCACAAAATATAAAACTGGACAACTAAGAAAAGAGTCTTTGAAAAAAAACCAAATTTGTGCTGACTTCAACCACATACTCCTTGCCTGTGGCTGGAGATACACAGCATCAGGACACAGAGATTGGTAATAGGAATCACATTTCTATCATCATTAAATTATTTCTTGCAATTGCTGTATTATGGCGTGCATTGCTGTATGCCTCCGCTAAATAAAAATTCCATGTTGGGCAAAATATATCACATTAGTAAATTTGACGGTAAACATTAAAACCCCCTTGTGTAACATCTAAAGGAACTGATTAGAGACAGTTGCTTCTGTTTGTCCACAGCTCACCCCTCACCTGGAAAAAACTGGATGAAGAAGAGGCAGGGAGTCCCAGCAAATGAAGAACAAAAGACATTATGAAAGAGAGAACCAGCCCAGCTCCTGCTCAACAGGGGAAAATCCTCAGTATGGAGCTGCAGGAGTAAGTGAGCAGCCTGTGGAGCATCAGGGAGGATGAAGGGCTCAGGACCAACACAGCAACCCTTGGAGATGAACACCTTAAGCCCCAGCACCACAGCACAGGGGCAGCCTGCTGCTGGGGTTCACCATGAGAGCAAGGGCACTACCAAGCTGCAGTGAGTGCCCAGCTACATGGGCAGGGGGAGCACAGAACCCATGGGGATCTTACAGAGCTTGTTCAGATCTAGAGAAGAAAGACCAAGGAGGCTTTTTTTAGCTACCTGTTCTCTTCAGATACTCTGGGAAGTGCAGGAGATGAAACAGTCGGGACCTCCTTGCAGTTACACATTGAAAGCACAAGAGAGATTCACTGCACCAAAGGCAGGACTGTCCTTCTCATCATTTTCCCAAGAGAATAATTTCGTGTTATGTTACAATTTTCTAGAAATTGCTGTTGTATCAGAGAAGATGTAAAACAAAATCACGAAGGTGTTTTATTCTCTAAAACATAAAATATTTTAAAAAATAACTTCCTTAATTTGAAAAACTGGACATGAAATAGTCAAGAAAGAACACATCTTTAGCCAATTTGGGGTTCATTTCTAAAATTTTTCTGTGCTTCATCTAGCTATAAGCTGATGAGAGAGATTCTGTGTTTCTTAGACCTGAAGTCTCATTCATCAGAAATACATCATACATCCCTCTGGAACTGCTTCCCAGATTGCAACGTCTAACTTGAAGAATCTTTGCTAGAACTCTACTTAATGTGCACATATCCTTCCACATTTCCTAGAAACCAGAACATCCTTGATCAATGTGATCAAGATATTGACACTTTGACACATGAGTCCCCTGCTAGTGTAAGGCCACCCGACAAAATATTGGTGACATACAGAAATGTTTTTGATGTGCTACCTGCCTCAGTAACTCGCCTCTATTATGAGCTTGTCAGGGCACTTTTGGGCCAGGTGTATTCCTTCTGGACAATCTGGTGAGAAAAGGAGACATTAATCACCTCTGAGTTTATGAGTCTCAGTACATACATTTTTCATGTCATAAAACTTTAGAAATATACAAACACATCAGTGATATGAAACTCAGCTAACTGCTAGTTTCATTGTGAGACAAGATATAATGGGACACAAATGATTTATGGGGTGATTGAATGATGGACATAGCTGCTCAGGACTCTCCAACTCATTAAAGAGACATTTCTTTGGGGAACTGAGCAAGCTGAAGAGAAAGCTGCCTAGAAGTCAGGAACTGGATCACTGTGTAGTTAGGTTCAAAGAGAAACAAGAGAGCACTGGCAGGACCCTTCTGCTCCCCTGACAGCACAAGGGAGCAGCATGGCATGAAAACTGACAAACAAGCAGGCTGGCCAGTTTCTCCTGAGAGCAGAGAAAAAAATTCAATATGTTCCCATCAAAACATTTCCTCAGAATCAAAAAGTGTTTTTCTTATGGAAGGTTTTCAGTGGTTCTTCCTTCAGTGCCAAGCCATTAAATTTGTCATGTGTCCCCTCACTGTTTTCACAATAAAAAATAACTTCAAAAAGACTATATTGTAGGTATTCCCTTCCCTCCTTCTGTTTTTACCATCCCTTCCTGTATCTTGAAGTTGAACACCACTCTGTATAAAGTGATTCATAAATATTAATCAGAGTAAATACATGGGGGAAGGAAAGCACAGTTAATGACTGCTTAGAGAAGGATTTATTTAATGGGAAATTAAATTATTTCATTACATTATTATTATAAGTTGTTAAAATTATAATTAATTTTTTCATAAGTATTGTAGCAATAATAAAAGAATGTCAAAATGTGTTGTCTTTGCAGTTTTTAGTACAGCATGAAAACTTATACCAGGAAAAATGATCTCTTCCATACCAAGATGTGGGGTTTTGTTAAGAGAACCAAAATTCTTACATAGGTGTTCATGATAATGCAATGATGTTCAACAGTTAGGAAAACACCAAAAGTGTACTTGGCAGGGACTACCTCACATTTCCGTTAAAAAAAACTATTAAATAGTGGATTTATACCCCTTTCTATTTTATACCCCAGTCAATCCGAAGAAAATCACTACCATTTCTATTCTGGAAAAGAAAGACAGTAGCAGAAAGCCTATAGAACAAAACAGAGGAATAAATACAATATTCTATTTTCATTTACTTTATTAATAGTTCTGTTTTATAAATCCTCAGTAGTAAAGGAAAAGAGTTAAGCCACAAGAAACTTTTTTTTTTAAATTTTTCATTAAACACTTTTCTCACTCAAATTCTGATCCATCAAGCCAGTTCATAGCTACAGGTGGCAAGTACTCACTCTCCTCATCCTAGGAAAAATACTTCAGTCCTATAGAGGAGTCGTCTGTTTTGTTACTGTACCTAGAAGATTATGCTCATTTACTTGCCACACACAAAACCCTGTTTGCATTGGGAAATTAATTTGCAGAAAACACATGCTATGATGCATAGTTGGAGAAAAAAGAGCACAGCACATCAGACAGAGTCATCCTGAAAGAAGTCTGTTTCTACAGTTTATCTCAATAGTGAATAAAGATCAACTTAGGAAACTCTTCTGTTTATACATGGCATGATATTAATTTGAATAATAATGAAAGTAAGTATTTCTGGTAGAAATATTCACCCAAGATTTACAATGTCATTGTTTGCTGACAGAAAATAGTGAAAGAAAGGGAAGGATGAACAAGACACAATAATAGGATACACGGCAGAAGGGAAAAATAGAAACAAAACACAGAAGTAAAGAGAAAGAAAGAAATGCATGGATGACTTTAAGGAAAAAATAACAGAAGGACAACTGGCAGCTTGTTATGCTACTGTAAACAGACAACTGTCAAGCATTCAGGCTGAAAATCCAGTTGCTCTGCAACAGCACATGCTATCTACGCTCATAGTTTGCATTTCCACTGAGACCAGATTCCATTTTTGCTTTCTTAAACTACATTTTCAAAGCTTAAATGTGACTCCTAGGTCTTACATCATTTTCCAAAGAATAGAGGAGGTACTAAGGGAAAGGCTCACACGTACATAGCTGTTTGTTTGCTTGTTAGTTTTCCAAATTTAATAAGTAAAAATTATCTTCTAGAAATTTCAGCTTTACCAAGTCATCTTATAAAATCCTTTTTCATCAGTTAAAATCTGATACATGGTGAGAGAACAAATGCAGTCAGTTCAAATCAGGTTATCTGAACTCAAATCAGTTAATTCAAGTTCAAAAACTGCTAATCTGACCTTAGAATAGGATGATGGAGTAGGGATGACCTAAGGATACAACATTTTTTAATGGTTTCTTCTGACTACAGAAGTTCCATGTATTTGAAAATATAACAGCTTGGACATAGCATGCAAGGACTATTTGCATTTTGCATACAGTACTTCTTATTATTCAGAGAAGAAATTGGAATTAAGCAGACAAATTTAGGAATAACTAGTCCTCAATGTAAATGTGCTTATGACAGCAGCTACAAAGACAGTTGTCCCAAGCAACTTACCTTCCATGATTTTATGACACCAGACATATCAAGGATTTTTAATACTTAGCTGAATTCACACTGACTCCCAAAACTACCCATTCCAGGTCTATGTCAAAATCCCACTGTTCCCAGGCAATACTGAGGTTGCCCTTTAAAACATACATTGGAAAACACCCTGAGATAGAAGTGTAATTTTTTCATCTTATTCTCACAGGATATAACAGAAAACAAATGCACTACCAGCATCATTTTATGATGACAGTTCCAGTTCCACCACTTCTGGGGTACTTAATATCTATCCACCTAATTAATCCAGCAGGTTAAGGGAATAAACAAACACATGGGGGGGGAAAAAGCCTACTTGCACTGGATGTTTTTTTTGTGTTTAAGCTAACCTACACAAAACATAAAAACACAAACTTTATTCAGTAACCTGAACATAAGAACTGTTAATTTAATTTTCTTAGAATTTTGGGATTTGAGAAAAATACAGTTCTATCTTACAGAAACAATGATAATTATTTAAATGCAGATTTTTTTATTTCCTGTATTGAATGCAGTGTGAAGCACTGAAACTATCAGGTTACTTAGACCTTCTTAATCTACAAGACTATCAGGGAGTGAGATCTTGGTTCCAATTTCATTTTATCAAGTCTACCAGAGCTGAATTCTTTGTCCATGAGCTGACCAGTAGAATTGTTATCTAAGTTGGACATATTCTCTTTGTTCTTGACAATATGCCAGAAGGAATAGAAATGAATGGGCGGGGGGGTGGGGGGAGAAGCAAACCAACAAAAAAACCTTTATAGAAGAAATCACCTCAAACAGAAACACTCCCATAATAATTTTAGGTTAAGCTTTAGGATCACTCTGAACCAGTAAAATTTCAAAGATCTCCATGCATCTTTGAGTTGCACTACTACAAAAACTTTCTATTTCAGTACCTCCATAATTATCTTTCATTCAAATGTAGCAATACCAGACAGAAAAAAATCATTAAAAATTAACATTTACTCTATGTTCCTAATCCATTGATACTGCAACAAGGCAATGTCTTGCTCTATTTTCTTTTTTTGAATCCATGACCTTGTAATGCAGTTTCCATAAAGAATGAAGTATTAATAAAAAGAGTCCTTGCATTGCAAGGGGGATTTTCACTGTATCAACATTTTCCTGTCTGACTCAACAGTAAAACATCGTTCAACATCCCACTGAAATCAGCTTTATAATACCCATATATATATATATGTAGCCTTTAAACAGAAGACTATTCTGTAGTGCTAAGAACAACTAATAACTTCTCATACTTTTAAAGAAGTTTAAAACCTTTGCAATCAGAGAGCTGAGAGAGCCCTTTTTTTGCATCTTATTTACTTAAAGCAATATTTTGATACAAAACCCTACTTGGAAAGCTTTTTATTCATATGATCAAATTGAAACCAAAATATCTAGGACTGAATCCACTAATAATGGCAAAATCTGCTATTGAAGCAGCAGAAAATAACAGACCAGAAGTTGCAGTTCTCAGAAACATGACCAGATTGTCAATAATTTTACACCTTTTGCCCACTGCAGTTCTGAAGGGAGAGATTGGTGTGATAATTAATGGCTTTAGCCTTTAAGTGGTGATTTAGCATTAGAGCATGCTTGTCCCACTGAAAGTGTGCAGAAGCTTATCTTTCATTAATTTGAAAGGCAAATTGCCTTGCAGTTACTGAATGGTAAAAAAAAAAATCCACAAGGATGGTGCTACACTATAGCTAAGGGGCAAAATACAGTGTTAATACCTCACCTTGTTTTAATGTTCCATTAAAGTAAAGTTTGTTCATTGTCCTTTGTACTCTCATTTTCACTGGAAAAAATATATTCCTTTCCAAAGTTGCTACTCAGGAACTCATTTAAGAATGAATAAGACTCAAAATCCTGTTGAATTTCAGGTGGGGGAACATTGAATTAATGGGGGAACATCTCTGGTAAAAAACTCAGATTGCTTCTAATAAAACATGACTTGAGAAGATGACTAATTAGCTGGCTAACCTTAAATAAATAAGACTTAAGTTTCCCAAATAACAGAAGCCATTGGAAGTTCTGCCTCAAGAGGCCTCAATGGTATAGACAAGTGTACAGTAATTTTCTTACTGCAAGGAGGTAGTCCACTCTAAAATAATGACACTTAAAAAAAAAAAAAAATCCCAGACAACAAAAATATCCCTCTAGCTTCAGTCACAGACACCAAGGAAGAAGCCCGAGGAGATTCACTACTGACTATGGTAGAGTCACTGAGATGTATGGTGCCAGCAGCAGGGTGCGCATAAGGGATATATTTCATTTAAGCAGAAGAGGTGCTGAAACAAACCAACAGCTGGTCTGTGCAAATCCTCTCCAAATAAAAAGTGGGTATTTCGGCTAGGAACTAGGTACACTCAAGCACTGTGAACCCAAAACCTTCAATTTTTTTTCACTAAATCAGTATTCCCAAAGGCATTTCTCCCTCTTTCTTCTTTCAAGCTCTCATCACTCATTTCCTGTGTAGAATACATGAAGCAGTTCAAGAAAACTTACACGGTGATTGAAAACAGAATGGCAAATATGTACCTACAAACTGAAGAAAGCCGTGACAGATTTTAAGCTGTTAATGCATCATGTTCTTTACAGGATGGGACTTGAAATAAATGTTCTCTTTAGTAAGGAGCTTTACTTATCTCAAATAGCTGTATCATGACCACTTCAAAAGTGAGAAAGGGAATGGGGGGAAAAAAAACAACAATTGATTTGAAAAGATTACTTTCAATAAAAGGCAGCAAATTTATTGGTGCACTACACCTTTTGATTTTGAGAAGTGTAGTAGGGACACACTATTGAGAAGTAAAAATGAAACTCTGAAAATGGGTCTTTAAAAGATGGACAATGTAAAATTGGAATTTAGTTTTTTTTGCTTCAAACAGGCCAAATATTCAGGGAGTTTGTCAAGTTGAAATTCATAAAATTAAGTCTCTTATCTGGACATACAGGCTGCAACAGAGAGCACAAAAGTAGGGAGTGACATGAACTCAACAGTCAAAGTATTGAATATTGCTCAATATCAATCATTTTGTGCATGAAGACTTTCTTTTCCTTTAACTTAGATTATGGAAATTTAAGTAGGCTGTCCTTTCATCAGCACAAACCACAAGAGCAGGTTTATAATTCCGATTATCAACAGACCTATGTTTTTCTTTTCTCAAATAACCTTGTAAATTCCCTTAAAATATGACCTAAAATACAGAGTCATGTTTCCTTCACCTGTGACTCAATGCAGGATTCCTCATAGCCACCACAGAGCCAGTCTAATGGCACAGATCTGACTCTGTCAGCAGCTCCTGCACACCATCTTAGCTGCTGCTCTCAGCTCCTGTGTCAGCCTCTTCACCTATTCAAGTTAAAAATCACATCATGTAAAGCTTTAAATATGTATTAACATACTTCCCACACTACAGAACTCCTCCATAAACTGTTTCAGTTTCTCAAACATATTAAAGACTTTAGCACAACATTACAGTAAGAAGCACTTGTTTAATAGTCCACCAGGGTCACTCACTTGGGCATAAATTGCAAATTCCGAGACCACTGTAGCAGGGAATTCTTTGAACTAATTATTTATATGTTCTGTCAGGTAAAAAAATAGGGAAGAATCAGCTTTAATATGATCTAGCCATTAATCTCATAACAGTTATTCATCTAAGTATGTTGTTTTTATTTTTCAAATAAATCAGTTTACTGGCTAAAGAGTTCCAAATTCAAATGAACAAATGGCAGATCCAGGTCACTTGGTAAGTTTATAATTCATACATTTCTGGATGCAGGTGTTATTCACTCACCCAAGATCTTCCTCTGTGCTAACACAGAAGCATCACATTTATACCAGCTCATGCAATACAAATATTGCCCACCTCAACAAGCTCTTGAAGAATAATTAAATTTTGCTTTTTTTTGCTTTTTCCATCAAAACCCAGGAAACACAAAACACGGCAAACACCACATATATCTCCATATACTATCTTCTCATCCAGACTCTGGACTGCTGTATTTTGCTTTGAATCTCTCATTTGATAATATTTTATTGTGACATTTTGGATTTACTTCACTAATGGAAGAACCAGCTATTCTGTCACTGATTAATTATGGCCTTTTCAATGTCCTCAGAATTTTATACAAGAGGGTAAAATATCTTGAACTCCAGTTGGCACCCAGGCTGTTAAAACCCTTCAGTTTTCAGTCTTTTTATATATATGATGTTATTTTTTAAAATTAGTTTTATAAACATGGAATGCATGTTACATTTTTGCAATGCCCATAACAATTACCTTCCACTCAGTAATAGTTTCTCTTACTGAGCTACATGAACATTATTCAAACTCAAATGCTCCAAATCCTAGCTCTTGTCACTAATTCCCATTATGACTATTTTCCTTCCCACTGGAGCCTGTTGGTTTTAATCCTGACATCAGTTTTGATTCACATTTAAAAAGAATTAATGTTCCTGTGGGGATTTAAAAAATTATATTCTTTTGCTTAAGCTATTTACTTCATCTATTTTATTATTGATAGTACACTCTGTTGAGAAATAATTCAGAGACGAGATCTGATGGATCTTCTATGCTGTCTGGATTTGACTGATCATTTTGAACATTTGCACAACAGAATCTTCCAGATAGCTTCCTACAAGCTGCTTTTAGAGATAAAATGCCCAACTATTGGGTTTTTTTAAATTATCAAACCTAAAAAATAATAAATGTTAGTGATGATAGGCCTTCACAGAAGATGAAAAAGCAAATGTTTCTGTATTTCAGTGGCCAGGAGGAAATAATGTGGGTAAGATTGCTGCTGCTGTGAAGAAAATTAGTTAGAAACAGGCTGCATGCACACCATGCACCAGCACAGGACAGGTGCTTTTGCTGTATTGAATCTGGAGAGCTGCGCTGATTCACAAGTGGTGCAGAAGAAAGGCAGTGGGTCACACAAGCTGCCTCCATGGAGAACAACCACATATTTAACAAAATGTCACTGTCCATATACATGTTAGAGATAAGATTTTGAAAATTAACTCATTGACTAATTAAAACAAAAAAATGTGTCTAATGTTTTTGTCTGGAAATTGGACTTTCTCTCTGAAATATAACTTTATGATCCTGAAGGGAAAAATAGGACATTAGGACTAGTACATTAAAGAAAGTTCTAAAGAAGAACGCTGGTCAGAGTAGATGAATTTAGAAATGCCACGAAGATTTTGATTATTAAAAAGAAATTGCCACATTCTCTCATATAAAAGACAATTCCCAAGATCTAAAGTGTCCCATTAATTTAGCATGATTCAATAACCTCCATCTTGCTTTTGTGCCACAAAGTAATCAGGAAAAATATACCATGTTTGGAGGAGAAAAAATACAGTTTCTGCTGAAAGAATTTTTTGTTGAGAAGTACCTCTTTAGACATGCAGGCCATACTTAACTGCACTCTAACGGAGACTGATTTATAAGTGAAGCACAGAAAAGTACCCAGAAAGATCAAAATATACATTAAATACTTCCTAGATTTGTCACCTATCTGTTAAAATCATACATACTTGGAGACAGAATGTACTACCTATTTTTGTAAATATTATTTTAAAAATCAATGATAATATTTAGTATACATATATTACTATTTCTCTTTCATACTCTGGTCCAAAGTGCCACAACATGAAATTTAGACAGCTTTGGAAAGGAAGCTATTGTAAACATACACAGACTGAGAATGTAGTTTCCCTGGCAACCAAAAGATCTGAGAACTCATTCCTTCAGGTTGCAATTCTGTTTATGAGCTCCCACACCTGCTTGCATAGGAATGAGACACCTGGGATTACACTTCTAGAGTGACGAGTGAGAAATTGGAGAACAATAGACATTACATAGCTAATTTTGTGCAGTGATGAAAATGAGTCTTCTGATGTTCATTGTCATGGGCCACCCAGAATATCTGAGGACACGAGTATTCATTCCCTGATTAAGCATCCAGCCTTTTCCCTACTTACCTTGACAGGAGCCAACACCTGTTAGAAAACCAATGAGGACACTCTCCTGCCTTGTTCTAAAATGGGTTAATGGCCTATTTTGTTAAGGAGATTGTAAGCATTCCTTTCTGTTAAAGCAGTGTAAAAGCCAGAGAAAGGAGGAAATATTGCACATTAGATGGTGATCAGGAAAGAACAGGCATTTCTGTTGGCTATTTCCAAGAACAACAGGTGCAAAAAAAAGTAATTTCCTGTAAAATTTTATTTAACTCTCAACATGAACAAAGCTACGACTCAGCTGGCTTAGATGGAGAGAATTTCTACAGCAGGATACTTTAATTCCCTAATGTCTTCTCTGCAAATACTTGGTGTTTGCAATATGCAAATGACTTTGTATGAATGCTATCACACCAGCAGGGTTTTGTTCAACCCAATATCTACAGGCAAACTGCCTCAGCTAGGCTGTGACTAGTATGTCTGAGGAGTCTGTGAATTTTCAATACTTGAATTCAACATAATTGACTCACTCAGACAGTCCCGCTCTAGATCAACTGAAGTTATTGGATATGTTATCATAATTAAGTTTCTCATAATTAATGACTTTTGTGAACGAGACAATTCTTGAAGGAGTTGTGGGTTGGTTGGTTGCTTCCAAGATCATTTAATATTCTTTCATGAGGCAAAATTAATGAAAAAATTACTTCAGTATTATTCCTTTCCCTTCTAAAGGTGTTCTGCTTCTGTCTGAACTCCTTTTTGTTGTAGATTTCTAATGTTGAGAAATGTGCAGTAAGTTTTTGTATGTATAACCAGAATTATCCAAAGAAACTGTCTTGGGAAGACTAGTATCCCTAAAAAACAACCTTTTTAATTTCTTTGATTTCTTTTAGTCCAATTTATAGCATTTTACTAGGAGTTTTTGAAAACTGAGGCTAAAAAATATTCAGGATAGCACCTGTGCAACTTCAGCAGCAAGTTTTCTAACATATACAGCCTTCAACGCACTCTACCAAAACCAAAAGATGAACACCACCCACCACACCTCCCAAAAATTCTCATAGATTTACAGCCTGATTTAACATTACTTTGAATTTGACTGAAGTAATAATATATCCTCGAGTTTTCACCTGCTTTCATCCCCAGACTGACTGAAAACTTCAGAGTTTTCAGAGGAAACACTGCATTAAAACTTTAACCATCAGTACTGGGTAAACTACCACTTGCCACTCTACTTGATGCCACACATTGGAACTGAATACTGAGCTTCATTTCATGCAGCAAATACAAGAGGAGCCTTGAACACAACGCCCAAGGTTTATCTACCTGAAGGTCAATATCAAGTAGTTTTTCATTCTGTGGCCATAAAGAAAAATTAAAGACTTACAATGAGAAATAGCTTCCCATTATACAGACTATACATCAGTGCTAATAGAATCAAATGAAAATGTAATTTTTTTACAACAGAACAAATATTTTGAAAATTCGAGTACTTCTCGTTATGCATCAAACTTGGCTTCACATTCTCAAGATTTGGATCTCCAGAATTTGTTTTATAGAGCAGTGTAATTCATATCAATGTGTGAGGAAAAGCAGCTAAATCCAAAATTTCTAGGCAAACCTGACCCAAAAAGTTTGTAGCCTCTCACACTGAGCCCTCTTATCTGCATGTCACTTACATAACACTTCATAAGCTATGAAAACACAAATTCAACCAACAGCAAAAATTTAACACCTCTGTTCCTTATTTCCCATTTTTGTAAATCCCAGTTCTCAACTATACCGCCCAAAAGTGTAGGCAAACTTGAAAGGAGGAAAAAAAAAGATTCTTAATAGGAATCCCCTCAAGGAACAGCAAGAGTGTTATGTTGTCTTAACATATTAAGCAAGTTAAAAGGAAGAAGATAGTTCACTGTCCTCATTTCAGCTGGGATAAAGTTAATTTTCTTCCTAGCAACTGGTACAGTGCTGTTTTGGATTTGGTGTGATCATGATGTTGATAACAAACTGCTGTTTCAGTTGTTGCTGAGCAGAGCTTACCCTAAGTCAAGGATATTTCTGTTTCTCATGCTCTGCCAACCAGGAGGTGTACAAGAAGTTGGGAGGGAGCATGGCCAGGACAGGTGACCTGAACTGGTTAAAGGAATATTCCACACCACAGAACATCTCTATTTTTGTTATATCTTTTTTCATTACATTATTGTTGCTGTGGTTATTTTTGCTCTTTTTAATATTATTAAATATCATTATGTATACATATATATATATATATTTTTTTTTTTTTTTTTATATAGGTGGCAGTAATTGTGACCATGCAACTGCACAGCACATATTTGCTAGCTGGGTTTAAACCACAAAAAGTTCCATCAGCTTGGGCTGAGTATATGAATAGTTCAAATATTATGTCTAAATCAGGATATGTGTCTCAAGACACAAGAAAAGAGGTACTCTTGTAAGAGCAAAAAAAATTTTTAAAGATTGCCCTTCAATGCACAAACCCTTTAGAAAGTCTCACATAAAATCAGGGACATTTAACACTGAATACAATGATATATATGTTTTATATGATATTTATATATTATTAGATATTTCTACCATATAAAGTAAAATTATGTTATTGCAACATTTATTTATATATTAATGTAATGTAGTATTTTGTCTCATACATATATAAATATATATCAATATGTACGTTGAAAAGAACTGTTCAGAGCTTAATTTGATTGTATCAATTAAGCTGAGAGAAAATATTATTTGTACCAGCAGGAAAGAACAAGAGCAGTACTAGTAAGGGAACATATAAAATTCTTGGCACATTAGACAGATGGGCACACATTTGCCTGGGGAACACTGAAGTCTAAGCTGAAGTTTGGGAAAACTACAAGGTATTATAAAATGAATAAGTGTTAGGATGGCTAGAAATACCCTCTAGGTGTTCCCTTGCCAGCACTGGGGACAGCATCCCAGGCCCCTCCAGCTTGGAAGTCATACACGAGTGTGGTTGGAAAAAACCCAGATGCATTGTCCTGCTCCAGAATACATCTATCAGATATAGGACTTTCAAGAAGGGACTCTTAAACCGCTTTAATCAAAAGGTCTGTTTAATTCTTTAGTACTTTTCATCTCAGGTCTCAAATAATTTCACTGCATCACCTCCATCCCTTCCCAAATGCAGAACATGCCCATTTCTCCTTTTTCCAGTGGCACAAGTTTGGTTGATTTTTTTATCATGATCTTGTATTTATGATATGGATACCTTATGAATTTCTGTGCTGGATATTAATTCTGCTTAGATAACTGTTCCCCCCTCCCCCACGCACCTTTTGTTGTCTACAGCATCCTGACATTTTCGTGTTACCATCTTGTTAGTGATGCCACAGGTCAAGGTGGGTCATCTGTACAAACATGAGCCTGCCTTTTTATTCTGCAGCAACCTGAAACTCCTCATGTTGTTACCTTGTTAGTGGTGCCACAGGTCAGGGTTAGCCATCTGCATGCAAACCCTAATCCATAACTCAAACCAGTTCCTGAATTTTAGAAGCAAATAAAGTCAAGATTTGTATGTGTCCCCTGAATATCGGGACTTTAATGTTAGCAATGGATGAAGTGTTAGTGACAAATGCTTACTTTTTGATGATTTTTTTGATAATTAGTAGCCTTATGCAGGCAATATAAAAAGATTTAACACCTCAATGCAGTCATTCCTATAATTGTTTGTCTTCCAGCAGATTTGTCTTACTTGGTCCTGCAATAAACTGCTTTCCACTTTATTGCTTAAACACAATTTCCTTTAATTATACCAAGTGAAAAGATCCATCTAATGAAAAGATCTGTTCACATCATGCTGAGTATGGAACATGCCAAACAAGCAATGCTGTTTTGCAGCTATTGGATTTAAATTTAGGGGTGGTTTCTAATGTTTTGGTGACTGCAATCTGCCTGCTTTAGAGTTTCTACAACCCATTTCATTGAACTGCTAATAACATTTTTTTATTACAAGCTGAGAAAGTCTCATTATTTAGAGAACAGAGTTTAACTACAGTTTTGATTTTCATAGCTGCCTTTTAATCACTGTTATAATCATCTATCCTCACTCTCTACCAACATGTGAACAAAAGCTTCTACCTGAAGTTGAGTCAGCATGTTCAACAAATTTGCCAACAACCAACCAAAATAAAATCAATGGATATGGCAGGAGGTATCAGTCAACTGCTGTTGTCACTCTGGGCAGGAAGAGAAAAATTATCTGCATACATATGCATACATACACCATATCTGTCAAATCCTATGCAAGCTGTTGTAACAGCTACTATTGTTGCAGGGATTGAATAGGTGAATTTCTTCTTTTGAAGTGTATCTTAATTCCTTCAATATATATAATTTTGCTAAAGTTTCAGGGTCTGAGACATGGAATAACACAATGTCCTCAACTTTGGCAAATCACTCTAGTTCCTCGTATTCAGGAAGACTGAAGGTGAAGCAAGTGAAGTCCACCAAAGCGATGTCCACAAAGAACACTGGCGTTATCAACATCTAATTAAATCATAAAGTTCTTGAATTCTCAAAAGCACAGCCTCTGACATCTCAGTCACCAAAAAGACCAAGCCTAGAACATTCACATTACTACACACAGTTTTTCAAAACACACATGCATATAAGAGGGAAAATATCTGCTTATTTATTCATGTTGGAAAAGTGCAGCTCAGGCTGCCAAGTGACTCTTCTAATAGGCATTTTTTGTTATTGGATATTTTTTTACAGCTTTATTATATGCCTTCCTCTCTACCCTCGCTTACCATCATGGGCCAATTTTCTCTGATCAGGTTAGAGATTTAGATATTTTTATATATACCCCCTAGGATTCTGTTGGTCACACATTTCTGGTACCTATGCTTACCTTGATAGACATTTTTAATTTTGCTAATGTGATAATATGAATTATACAAACATTTGCTTTGTTTTAGTGCACTGTAACGTTGTTTATCTGATGTTAGAAGGTTGTAGCTTGGCAACAGGAGGGAAGCTGTCTGTTATCTTTGCTCTAACTGCTGTGCTCTGAATTTGTTTTAAATTTCTGTAAAAGGAGAAGATGGTAACTTGCTTGAGGTGGCTGAGCACAGGTGACTGAAAGGTGTTTTGAGCAAACAGATTGAGGAAGCAGGGAGAGAAGAAAGGACAGATGGTATTAGCCCAAGTAAAGAAGGCTACATAGCACTAGCAGAGGTTTAAATACTTTACAAAGACTTGAATGTTCTGTTGCAGTACCTTTCCTTATGTATTACGTTAGTGTACCCAAACCTAACCATTTCTTTCCAGTTTACACAAAAAGTGATTCCAAAGATGCTAGAGTGACTGAGTAGGTGACTCTTTCTTCATTTTTCCAATCTAATGGTATAAGAACTATGACTTAGCAGCATGCCTAGTCCTTGGGAAAGGGGTAGATTCATTCTGGACATTTCCATCAAAGCTGATGAGCTTTCTAAAAGGAAGCTTAGAACATCATTCTGGGGACTCAGACAATCACCCACAGTGTCTGTAGAGTTTTCTCCTGTGCCTATCTTTAAATTTTTTATCTTTGAGCTCTGCATGGAAAGCTTCTGAAGGCTTTTCATTTTGGAAAATTCATCATGCTGGGTGGAGTTTTGCTTTATAGCTGCAGAAAAAGGCATGGAGGCATATCTGGTAAGTACCAAGTTCTATAAATTCTTTGGCTCTTCTAGTTCAAAATGACATTGCTTATGTGAAGATCCATAACAAGGGCAAGCATTTCTGAGCTAGTAAACCTCACCACATCATTCACAAAAATAAAGCCTCTGACATTTTATTCAACTTTGCATTTCATACTTTGTATGAAATCTAATACTTATATTGTTTTGCACGTATTCTGCCACCACAGAAGAGAGTCATGTTAATTCACCTGCTCTGATCAGCACTTCCCAAGTCTTATAGAGACAAACCATCTTTGAGTACATGTTTTAGATGTTAAATATAATTAATAGAATATTTCGGAAGAACTCACATACTTCCACCCTATAAAATCTGAAATGTCATCTTTTTTTAAGAACGCAGATGGTAAATTTAAAAATTGTTCCATTATGACTAGATTTTATTATCTGGTGAAATTGTTGCTGTCAAGGCTATTAATCAAGGTAGAAAGAACTCCACTGTACAATTACGCAAGGTTTGGTTCAGATGAATTCTTTTTCTCTGCCATTATTTTTGCTTCAAATACTGCAAATTACCACACAGAATGTGTATCACTGTCTAATTAAGTGATTTTAGGGGCTCAGTAACATCCCATCCCTAGGGAAGGGAATTAGATGACCAACTGATTTATTTTGTGGTTCATCACTCTTCATGCTGATTTCAGTGCATCCTTATAAAAAAATGCAAAATCCAAAGCCAATGAAACTGTCTTTCTTCATTGAAATAAACAAAAGACATTTTTCATAGAACAATGGTCTGTAAGTGTCATCTGATGAGGGAGGAAGAGGACTACAAGCTTCAATCCAGCTGCACACAACCCTGAAAAAAAAGCTATATTGAAAAGCCAAGAGTATGCCTTTCTCTTATTTTAATAAAGTTCCATCTGTACAATAACTTCAACAGTTGCAGAGATCATTTCTAAAGGGACAAGAATACCACCTACATTGGCAGAAACAAAACATAAAATAATATCTGGAACCTTAAATCCCTCTCAGGTACCTAATATGAATCAGTCCAATAGTCATCCCTCCAAAGAGAGAGGCAATAAAACTAGAAGGAAAAAATTAAAATATGCATTGAAGGAAAAAAAAAAATACAGGTGTATTTTTCTACTTTCATTATAAAAACTGTGAAATCCTGCATGCTTATGTTCTAAAACATGCTCCAGTAATGAAGAATAACTTGAAAAAACCGACACAAAAATAATGATAAATCAAAAGCAAGAAGTTAATGGAGCAATTCAAAGAACCTTGTTCTATCTAAAGTTCTTTGATGTTTACTTAAGAAAACAGTATCTGGTCCCCTGTTGATTCCCAGGTGATCTTTCTTAACATTAAAAGTCACAAAAAGAGGTTTTTCCTTCTTTTCCTTTGTGAAATACTAAACCTGCCAATTTACTGATTCTAATATAAATATGTATATTTCAAGCAGGTTTCCACCTTCTAGTCTAGAGAAAAAGCAGTCTAAATAGTTTCAGAAATAAAACACAGACTATTTTCCAAATGAACTAAATAAACTAGGGGATTTATTTGCATAGCTATCCAAATGTCTATAACAACTGGCCAAAATATTTTTTGCTGTTAAAGCTATTAATGCCTGTATTTTATCCTGTTACACCAAAATATTTTACCTATTAACCTCTATTTCCCTCAGAATTATTTTCATGATAATAGCACAAAAGTCTGGTACAGAAATAAAATCATGTCTTCCATAAATATTTTATAAATATATTACATATACCCCAGAGCTAAATAATTTATCATGTTAACAAACCTCTCTAGGAAGAAAGGGCTTTCATTTAGCAAAAAGATGAGTGGGACCATAAACTCTGACACTTCAACCACTTTAACTCGTGACAAATAAACTAGATTTTATTTCCCATGTTGCTTTTACAAAGATTTGCCTATTAATTCTTTCCAGCAAAAGAATTTCAACGAGTTTTTTGTACTAATTTAGTTTTTTAGTGTCACTGATATAGTAAGCAAACCTAAAATCTGAATATTCAACTGAATTGGAGGAATGAGTAAATGAGTATACAGCAAAGCTGTTCAAACATTTATTCATTTTTCTTATTCATGGTCTCTCAATCTTAAACTATGAACCAAAGTTTTTGTCATCGCAGATATTAAAGACTTATTTTTGCATCTGTATGAATGCCACTAATTTTTATTTAAATTTAATTTTTCCTGACAGCATTTTCATAGCATTAAGAACTATTTTATGGTTCTAGAAATATGTTATATGTTTTACAACACTATTTCCTAATGGCTGATTTCTTATAAGCTTTCCATTTTTTCACAAAGCTTTTAAGTATTTTGTGAGTAACTTACAGTTTATTTGTTTCCTCAGGTTGGTATCTAGTTTAGTGGAAGTATTACACTAAATGACAGAGTAGGACATATTGATGTCAAATTATTAGACTGGAAACAAGCCTGAAGATGCCTAGAGAGAATCTGCAGCACTACATCTGGATAATTGCTCTTTTGAGAAGAGTTGTTTGACAACCCTTTGATAGAATGGTTTCTGAAAACAGCTCTGAGTTATTAAGCAGAACAAACACTAGCCAATCCTCCACGGGACAGGGCTCTTTGTTGTTTTCCTCTGCTCGGCAGACATGGCAAAAGAAGCTACAACTATGAGGTGGGAATACATGGTATGCAGAAAAGGTCTACTTGATACAGATTTTATATATCTGCACAACTTAGCTGTCTATCTTGACACAAGCGTGGTTAATTTTTACACATAATAAGAATTTGCAGGAAAGAGGCAGAATGGGTTCTGAGCAGTTTTACACATACCAACAAATATCAGTTTTACAGAAAGTTGGATTTAGATTTTAAAAGCTCACAAATGAGAATTAAGCAGAACTCTCCCTACAGCAAATACATCCTTAACTTTCCTGATGGTTCTGGATTTGTTTTAATTTCACTTCAGTTCTCTAGAAAATAGGTTGGAATTAAAGAAAAAGTGTACTGATTGATTTTTTTCTTTTTACTTTTTTTTTATTTGTCCACATTTTTTTAAAAAGGTAGTGAAAGGTTGATTCACATAAAAGCCTAACAGCACAGGATCAATAAAACACACATGTGATTCACACTGGTTTCTTCCACTGCCAAAGACTATTAGAATCTTCATTTTTCTCCCTCCCAGGAAACTGTTCATCTTATCTTTCCTATTGGCAATTTTCCATGAGTGTCTAATCAGTAACTGGATATCCAAATCTCCCACTCCCCTCTATGATCCTCTAGCCATGAAACACGATCATACTCATTTTTACTGTGAGATGAGGCAGAAATCTAATGACACGGGTTGAGAGAATTCCATTGCATGACCAATAGATCCAAAGTCAAGAAAAACTGGAATACTCTTCCAAAGTGAGATATATTACCTAAAGAAAAAGAATTACATTGAAATAAAAACTCCCATATCCTGGAATTAATGCTAAAAATTCTGAGAATTTAAGTGAGAAGTAGCACAATGTCTCTAAAAACTCAAATTCTTTGGAAATTCAGTCTGAGCTTACATTTGTATTCAGGATGACAGAAAACTTTTGTCCTAGCAGCACTATCATTTTTTTTGTATCACATTACACTGTGGTCAGTGTGGTTGGTCACGTCTAATCATTCATCACTTGCAATAGTGATGACCATATAAAAGAGTACCAGGACATTCAACATCTTTAGCAGGACATGTTCTAAGCAGCTTTTCAAACTCACATGACTGTTTCCAGCCATTAAGGTCTACCAAGCTGCCTGAATCAATGGCAGTTAATGTACTCGAAGAAAAACCACTTGCTTTCTCTGCTTTATAGCACACAAATATGCAAAATTCATAACTAAAGTCAATCAGAACACAGGAGTAAAAGACCAAATTCAAAAATTCTCTTTGTAGGCTTCATTTCCTCCTATGTTGAAGGAAGCTCAACCCATATTTTTTTAAGGTTTCAACAGATTTAAGTCAATCAGAAAAATAAGCAAAATAAACTATAGTATTCAAGAAACACCTATTCCTACTGCAAACCTGTATTTTCACCTCTTTTTCTCATATGAATAACTACCTTGGACACTGCATAACTGGATGGAATTAACATCGTGAAGAACAACAGCCAAAAAAAAATCAAGACAAGTTATTCTGAAGAAAAAAAGTATTTGGATTACTGAGATTTTGAAGAAATGTATTAACCCTTTTTCCTGCTTCTCACCACATCCACTTCTAAACAGCAGTGTACAAAACATGACTAGAACAAAAAGAATATTTAATTTCCACCAAACTAGCTAATTCTAGTTATCTCTGTTTAGTGATGAGAATAAATTTAAAGTGGAAATAATGGTTCTGAAAAAAATTGGATTTTTCCTTTTTGGAAATGACTGTTAAATGGGGATATTTGGCCATCACTATTTAATGAATTTTTTTCTACATTCTGCCCATACCCATGCTGAAATGAGATTAAGGTATAAATGAACTGTCTCTGTGAATGCAAATATAAAGATTCTGAAGCTGAAACTGATATCATAAGAATCATTACCTGAATTGTAGAAGCTGTCAGGGCTTGAAGAAAACCGAAAACTACAATAAAATAAATATTACATTCATGGGAAAACTATAACACATTTTATAACTGTGTTTTGTAGTGGAAAGTAATTAGCAATCACTGTTGGACAGCAAGCATACAATAGTTGCAATATGTGTATCTCATATTACTTGACAATTTCCACATGCAAAAAGATATCTCAAGACTTTCCAAAGATCTCTTTTTTGTGGCTGGACACACAAAAGCAGTGATTACAGCTCAGAAAGACTTTTCAAATACATTCTGAAACCTGTTTATGTTTGATTGTCACTAATATTACATTGAGTGCGTGCCATCCATTTTTATATTGTATTGATGGAAGTAGTCTGAACTGATCAATAGCGCAGCTCACTCATATTCATAGGTGTTATGATTGATACAAATAGTAAAGCAGTTGTTTTTTCAGCACATAGTCATTCCAAGCTATCCAGGAACAAATAGCACTTACTCTCACGTGCTCTGCATATTAGAGTAAGAAAGTGAGTATCAAGTTCAAAAGGTGTCCTCCATTCTTCTACTGACTGACCAGAAGGAGGATCACTGGAAAACTTTAATACAGAGATAATAGCACAGCGGAAATGAAATTTAGCAGCTGTTATTTGGACAAGCAGAGGCCTTATTCTACTCTGAAGAAATGTCCTAAGAAACGGTTGTAGTCCAGCTGTAGTCTTATCTCAGTAAACTCTACTGCTGGGGAGCCGGGCAAACCATGTGCTGTACCCTGAGCAGCAGCAGTAGAGTTCAATGCAAGAATTTTTGCATTGCCCTAGGATCTAACACTGTCACATAGCTCTCCACCTTTCTCACTCATGAATTGAAACTTCCCTAAAGCAGTCTGCAGGACCATTTTTTTCCCCCTCTTTTTTTTTCTCTTTTTTGTTCACTGGAGCTGTATGGTAAAACTACCTCTATTCATGTGGAATGACTTTGAATTTTATCTCAGTTTTTAAAATTTCATTCTCTGCATCAAACGTGCAGTTAAAAATAAATATACAATCTTTTAAATGTTTGCTTTTTACTTCGGTTTTTTCATGATACATTGAGGAGCTTCTGCCAAAATTAGGGCATTAGTGTTTCAGATTTAATATGACCTAAAACTGACAGAGGTAGGAAGAGTGAGAAAAGGTAAAATGGGGATGGAATCCCCATCCCTTTGATTTCAGCTGCAGAACTGTGTTTTACTAATAACAATTCTGGTTTTGAAAAAGTCTTTAAAAATATAACTGCTGTAGGAGATTTCAAATCATAACTATGACCAATGTTTCCAGACTTCTTCATTGATGAATCAACAGCCCATTAACAAAGACAGCTTTGCCTGGAAATAATGTGGGCAGAATTATATCTGATCATAAAATTTTAAACATTTTTTGTCATTGGGTGAATTATTAGTAATGGAAATAAAATTCTAGTAATCATAAAAGTATTATTTTGAAAGCACCTTTAGTCACTCTCCTGCTCAGTTAGTCCATCAACAATTCAAATCAACTGGTGCTTTATCTGTCAAAATCTTGAAAAGTTTTAGAATAAAGATACCACTACCTGTTCCACTGCAGCACTAGTCTACTACGTCAATTTCTTCTGCTGATGTCCAACATGAACCTCCCAAGATGCAACCTGACAGTATTATCTCATTTGCCACTGGAGAGTTTGTCCACTACCTTTTTCCCATTTTCAAATAGCTATAAGCCACGCTTGTAGGCTCATCTTCAGTAGAATAAACAAGCCCACTTTCCCCAACCTCTCCTTGTGGGACATGTGTACCCCAAATCTCTGTAGTAACCCTCCAATGGACCTTCTCCAGCTACTCCACGCTGTGCCTCAAGCAGGGATCCACAGGTGGACACAGCAGTTCTTCTGTGCCTTCATCAGTGTCAAGCAGAGGGTAACTTCCTTCAAAGGCATTAGCCACCCTCGCCCTAAGGAGCTTGAATGCATGGTCTCCCTTCTTTAGCATGACAATACCTTACTGACTCATGTTCAGCTGGACACCTACAAGGATATCCAGTTCCTTTCCAACAGCCCTGTTTCTCCAAAAGTCAGGCATCAGCCTCTAATGCATGGATTATTCTACTGCAGGTACAGACCTTTCATTTCTTTTGTGCTGAAATTAATATGCTTCTGTTTTCCCAAGCCTCAAGTTCCCCAAGTTCTCTCTTGATTGAAGTTTTAGAGTTTGGTGTGCCAGTCATTTCGCCCCATTTGCTGTCATCAACAGATCTGATGAAAGTGCAGCCTGTGTCATGACAGGCCAGTGATAAAGATATTCAATTATCTGAGCTTCAGTACTGACCCCAGGTGCACTCTGCTTTTTACCAGGAACCAAATAGATGTTCAACCAATGATTGTTACATTTTATATATAAAGATCCAACCAATGTTCAGTCTACTTAATTATCCTTATTTCCAGTACATACTTCATGAGCTTCCAAGTGAAAATTACTGTGGCAGATGGCATAAGAAATCTAACTAAAATTAAGGTATATTGCATGCACCACTTTTTCTGCTTCTTCTACCTCATTTCAATGTAGAAAGTAATTATGTCAAGCATGATTTAGCCTTCATAAGTCCATGCTGGATATTCCTGCCTATCTGTTTGCCCAGACAGCCAAAATTTTGACAGATATTAACAGGATGCAAAACTACTTCATGCAGAAACTTACTAAAACTTGAACAAATTTGCCACTCATTGCCAAAGAATGGACAAATCCAGACAGGTTCTAAATGCTGAGAAGAGATAATTAAACCATGAAATCTGTAACGGATGTAATCTTGTGGGATGTGACTATTAATACAGGATTGTTAAAATGTATATCACCTGAGAGAATAGTTTAATGCTAATGAAGTTTTATAGCACACCATAATTCTAATGACTCATGGCTCAGTTACAAGAAAGAAGAGCATTTGCTAACACAGGCACTTACTCATGCTAACTCCATCACTCAGCTTAGAATCAGAATCATTTATTGCAAGCATTAATAATAAGCTCAAATGATTCTTTTCAACCTAAAACTCTCTTTTAAAACCAGGTTTCACACATACAACTGTATGGAAGGAATTTCTTCGCAAACGCCTTAGCTACCAGTCCCTGATCAAATTGTGTCATATGGTTGCATCCATATTCTTCTCCATAAAAATCTACTTTCGTCTTAAACTAGATGGTCTACCTGGTTAGGCTACTATTTGTCCTACAGCAGTGAAGTTAATTAGCAACAATGAGAAAGCAGGTGTTCAAGTACTGCTTTAGTAAGCTTCCTGACTATGAAGACAAAACTCTCTCACTTATGTAGCTCCATAGACCATTCCAGAAGTTTTAGTCTGATTTCACAACGAAGCATTTCACCTGATTTTGCCTGAAGCATCTTCATTTTTCTCAGTCCTCCATAAGTGAGACTGCATATGGCCAGGATTATATCATAGAGCAAGAAATTTCCCTCATAACTGCAGATATGAGTTATTTTACTAACACCTCAGCTATTATTCTGGTTATGCCACTCACTTCTCTATACACCATTGGTATAATTCTGAAACCTCAAAGAGGAGTTAACATCCTGTTCAGTGGTAGGATTGGGCAAAATTTGGGGTGATCACTTTGAAATAAGAGTGACAGTTTTCAGAATAGAAACATGAAGCAAAGGGAAAAAGAATAGAACAATGGACTGTAGTGCAGGAGAACTACATTAATACAAAACTGATACTCACCTTTTCTACAGGAAAACAAAACTATTGAAATAAAAGAAATAAAAGATATATTTTTCTCTTTACAGGAGAACAAGAGATTCACCACACTTTGAATGGATGTGAAAGGCGGGCATGTAAGAAAAGAATCAGAATTTTTAAACTATCAGAAAGAGCCAAAAATTATGTAATATCTTCTTTATTCAAGAAGACAAAGGATAGTCAAGATTAGATGTTAGTTCTTCAGGGTT
>VZDJ01007755.1:42669594-42805036 GCA_008694505.1 Cyanoderma ruficeps
TATATATACAGTAACAACAGTAAAGTATATGAAACACTGAAAAATGTTCCTGGGTATCAGATAGTAATGTCTCCAAATGCCAGTTTTTTAAACACAGTAAATAAATTCTGCCGTCACTATTGAGGTAGCTGACATGTCTTTAACATCCTACTGGGTAGGAGCTTTCAGTATTCCATTTATTGTTTTGTTGGCTGCATGAAAGAACAAGAAACTTTCTTATGTGTGGTTTTCACTTTCACAGGGTCAATTGATCTTCCAGTTCCCCTCAGCAATTACTTTGTGACTCTAAGACCATCTAAATATAAAAATAAATATTTTTAAAAGAAATTAAAAACCCCACAAAATCATTTTATCTGGATTTTTTAAAGCTCAGTTCTCCTAAGGTGACCAATTTAAAGTGTTAGGACACAGTAGAAAGACCATCATCAAAATCATCCAATGAACCCTCATTTTTGAAAAAACAGCTGAGTAACACACTAAGCACTTCTATCTCAGTCCCCTGTGATTCCAGGTGAGCAGATCAAAGAATCTGTCACAAACTAATCAGACACCACCATAGGATTTAATATTGCACCTATAGTTCAATTAATTTATCTTATTAAAAATTGATGACCTTCCACACTTGGTAATGTGTGCCATAAGAGCTCAATCTTTACTTTTTATACTGTTCAGTTCAATTCCTTCTATTATTCTAATACTTCATTAAATCTACTTCCTTTTCTATGAAATCCTAGTTTATCAATATAGCTTCTTTTTCTTCCAAGAGAGCAAATGATTACCAAAATCACAAACAAATTTTGCTTTCGGTCTCATCAAAACCAGTCATCTTTATTTTAGTGAATTCAGTGATCATTTTAAGGCTAAAGCTGGGAAATGTAATATTCAACCAGCAATTTGGAAGTTTCAGAGCCACCTGTGAGACCCTTTGCTTTTACAGCACTTATGTCTGAATGCTGAAAGACAATCCTAAAATTTAATTGTACATAGATTACCATATTTTACTGCAATGCATTGATTTCATATATGCCACATTGTTTTTCTGTGTTCTATATTTTTAAAACAATGAAGCATTATTGGATGGACAGATCTCATTTAAAGAGCTTCAAAATACATTTCTGATCAGCTGAAGGAACTCCAGTTATTGTGCTGGTAACACAAAATAAACTCTTTTAAGGGAGCAGCAAGCAACATAGAACCTATCAGCAGCTGTGAAGACGACTAACAGACAATTTTAAATCTGAAGACCTTGTTTTCAAATATATTTACTAAATTCTACACACACTGCACCAAAAAACATAAATAATTTTAAAATTTTAGAAAATAATTTTCACAGCCCAAGTTTATAGTTAGCAAAAATCTGTTTCACCTTAAGATTAGTGGCAAAATGGCGTATAAGTAGCTTATTGATTGCAAGGCCATTTCACTCCTGGAGCAGATGATTCCATTTATTCTCATTCTACATTTCTGATCCAGTCTGCAGTCATCTTAATAGAACAATACACTCCAATACATTTTTTAATACTTGATTATTTCAAATGACCCATCACCATTTTGAAGGAAATAATAATCAAAGTAATTTTAACTTTATTATTACAAAACCTTTCAAAATAAAAAACCTTATGGTTCACCACAGAAAATGAAGGAATTGATAAATGCTTCCTTTTCTATACTTCTATCAGATACACAGCAACCATGAAATCCAGTATACCGATGATATTAAAAGAGTGACTCTTTATTCCCTGTGTTTGTTATTTTCCACACGCAATGAAGGAGAAAGATTGATTGTATTCACTTCCTGTCCATTTTGTTCTGATAGAAGCAAACAATTGTGAGGCAGAAAAGCCAACTATCATAACAAATATTTCAATATGATGAAACATCCCTATATTTATACAACACACATTTACTTGCAAAACATTTTTTAAATTTAAAATCTATTACTAGATCATTCAATTGATTAGAATACTGTGTTTTCACATCTTTCTGAACAATTTCATTGTTAAAATAAAGTTTAGATAAGTCTTAGCCTGAAGAGACCAATATTATCTTCTGTTTTGCTATTCATCCATTTACAGTTTTAGTGACTTTAATTTACTTTAAAGAAGCCATAAGCTGGAAAACAGAGTAAATAAAACAACTGTCTTGCAACCTCCACACTTCACCAAAATAGCTACAAAACTTGATTTCAAAGCATCTCTGTCTCCATCCCTTCCTTTATCAGGAGAGTATCATTCACTTATCTCCTAATTCATGCTTCTACTACATGGTATTTACGACTCTGTATAGTGGTGTTTACATCATTTCATTGATTTCCATTAGCTTTATAAAAGTAAAATTATGCTAACCTTTATATGTTCAATATTTTTATTATTAAAATGAAACTTGTCATTTCAGAAAAGGNAAAAAAAAAAAAAAAAAGAAAAAAAAGGGAAGACAGAAACTGAAGGAAGTTGCACCAGCAGAAACAACAGATTAATAATAAAACTGAAAGGGATATTTCATAGCCCTCTTCAATGCAACAAGGAGTGGTCTGGCCTGCTGACAGAGGGAAGAGCAGTTTCTATTGTTTATCCTGACTTCAGCAAGGCATGTAGCACTCTCTCTTATAAAGTACTTGCAGAAAAATTATGAAATACTAATTAGATTAGTGAACGGTGAGATGCGTTAGAAACTGGCTGAACAGCCAGGCCCAGAAGGTGATGATCAATGGCACAGATTCCAGCTGGAAGCCAGTGTCTAGTTATGTGCTTCAGGAGCCCTTAAGGGGGCCAGCAGGGTTTGACCTCCTCATTAGTGACCCATGTGACAAAGAAGAGAGTGCATCCACAGCACCTTTGCAGATGACACAGAACCAGGAGAAGTTGCCAACACATCAAATGGCCTTGTAGCCACTCAAGGGGACTTCAACAGGTTAGAGAAAAGAACCCCTTGAAGTTCAACAGAGGGAAACAATGCACTGCTCCTGAAGACTCCCAGTGCTACCGAAACCTTGGCACCTGCACCTAATACAATGGCAAATGAGCTGCTTGACAGCTGCTACTTCTGTCTCAAAGACCTTGGAAAACAGCTCTCCAAGGAGTAACTTGCCACTCAAGACCCAGTGTCCCTAGGGGCTCATTACAACATGGAACAGAGTAAGTTTACAACAGAACATCGTTGAAACCAATCTACTTTATTGTGAAATGAGCGGTTACCTGTCATCTCAGAATACGTGCCACTGAGTCATGTAATCAGCTTTTCTAATTCATAGCAGTGTGTTGTGAGTGCTTAACTTCTAAGTAGTGCATTACATTTCATAATGGGAGATTAGATTTTCAAGACATTTTGATCTTGGAATAAAGCTTACTCCTTTTCATTCATAAACCTTTGTTAACTGAACACACTCACATCACAGATATTTCTATTTAAAATCTGCATAGAGTGTATTCCACTTCAAACAACTAAGGTAAATTTATCTTATTTTGATTTCTACTCTCTTCCCTCAGCAGGTAGTAAAATCCAAATTACCAAAAATATAAAAATAAATTTTATCTCAATGCGATACATTTTTCCCCTAATATATAAAATTAAATATGTTTTAAATATTTGTGGTGTTAAGAAAAAACATCTGTAATACTTTAAAGGATAAACAACAACTTTTATTTATTGTCCAATTTTAAATTCAATCTTAATGTGTAGTCAAATATTTATACATAATTGAAGAGGGATTGCTTCAATGTGGTAGTAAAGAGCATTCCAGAGGATGCTGTATTTTTCCTAAAGAAGATTAGAAACATGAATACAGAAATATTCTGAAGTACTAACAATGTTTAATTATATTCATATTGCAGTGCAGCTGAGTCTTTTATCACCTCTCACTTGGATGCCCTCTCACTTGAGGGCATCATACTTATTTTATTAGCATCAAAGCAAAACACAGAAAAGCTGTCATGGAAACTCAAACCTACAAATGGGTGACTAGTAAGTGACCTTCCATATATTTTATTTGGGTGTTCAAATTTATTATTTGAGTCAAATTTATTATTTGAGTCTGACACAATTTATTATTTGAGTCTGACACAGTCTATTATTACTACTTTATGGAAAACACAAAGAGCTATATTTGTTAACAATTATCTTATATGTACTAATATGTTCATATCCCCATATGCACAAAGCAGCTTAAGCAACAAATTTCCTCAGGTTTTCTAGAAAACCAACTGGACTGTTCAATCATATTTCAGAAAAATATATATTTAAGTATCCTAGTGCTGAGGGCATGAGATTCTACATTTTCTGACTCTCATATTCTTTCAAAATCATACAAAATAATAATTTAAAAACTCTTTGCAGAGGAAAATTATAAATTAAAGTATGTCATTACAAAAAATATTGGCTAGAATTGAATGAGGCTCAAAAGTTGCAGTCCTTTTTCTAGCACTTCATTATGCAAATTTGGGGTTGAAATCAATTTTTTTTAGACAGTGTTTTGGTAAATTCTGATTAGGAAATTTTCTTCTGCCACTTTCATTTAATCCAACCTTTTAAAAGAAAATGTCTAGGTACATTTTTGCTGTTATCCACTTAAAAAGACACCCTTACATTGGCTTCCTGGACTTTATATTGTGCAACAAGAAATGCAGCAATCAAGCTTAACGTAAAGAGAATTACTGAAGTCACAAATATAATGTGCACAATCTCATAACTTTTAATGGCTATCATAAAGCCTTGTACTTACTCACCTTCTGTCTCACTTCATATGCTTAGAAATAGTTAAGTCTATCATGGTGTCCTGACTGTAAAATAGTGACATAAAAGTAATCCACTATTACACAAGTTCCAAATAAGTCAATTTATAACTGCCATTTCTTCCAGTAATTGTCCTGGCCTTGCTTATTTTATGAGTCTATAAAGCACGTCAACTCCAGCTCTAAATGAAAATAAAAATTTTAAGTACTATAAATCAACTTTTGTTGTCTGGAATGAGGTGAAGTAAGCCCAGAAAAGCAAACTTTTGAGAGAAGTCTCTTCAGAGGAATATAGATCAGATTGGTCAGCAGGCTGCTTCCCTTCCTCTCTAATAACACATCCCACCTGCTAAATAGACTCGCTTTTTCTCCCTCATTCCAGAATAGTCTCAGGAACAGATGTCATGTTCTTGGGACCCTTTCCAAGGTAAATGAGGAAGACATAGAGGAAAACTATGGTTGTCTTCAAGGTAGAATCAGGATATCAAGTTCTACATTGATCGGTAGCAGTAGTCAAGGTAGAAATTTACCATATAGTATTAAAATTAAAATAAAGCCTCAACTGAGCAAAACCAGACAGAAACAGTCTAGTAGTGGGTAGTGATGTTTTCCATGAAACTCTCATTTTAGCTGGTTATCCAGCAAAAGAATACTAAACATTCCAGAGACAGTGTATATATGCATGTTACATGGAAAAACAAAATAAAATAAAATAATATTTTTTTAAAATCTAATAGCCATTAAGTGTGCTTGTCCTTCATTGATTTCAGGATCAAAGAGATGAATTCATGGATGGAAAGACAAAACTGGAAAACTGAACATTCATTTGAGTTGATCACTTAGGCCCATGACGAAAAAAGAATTTTGGGAGTCCTAGCTCCAGAACAGAGGTCATTACTTCTCATTGAAAGACACTTATTGGGGACCTGAAGGTTCTGTCTTGTGAAGACAGAACAACACCACAAGATTTTAAGTGAGAACACGAAAGTGCTAGCAGATTCAGAAGACCAAAAAAAAAAAAACCAGAGAAAATCTGACAGTGTAAGATTCAAGAGCAAGAATTTGCAATCTATGGAAAACATGAAAACCTTTTCTTTTCACTTACCACACAGGAGTAAAAGAAAGACTGCATAATGAACCACACCATAGATTCATAAATTTTAATTGTTCTTGAACATAAAAAATTCTCACAGATAGCATAGGTTTTGAGAATGACATCTCATGACCTGAATAAAGAAAAAAGAATTCATATTACTTACTTTCAATTTTGAAAAAGATGCCTTTCTATTAGGTGAAAAAAGTGTTTTTGCTTTTCTGACAAGATACAGGTTCAATGAGAACATAACATTAATATTCAAAGTCAGAACCAGACCATGATAAACTGTGAATTAATTTAAATATATATATATTCAAATGCAAATAAGGTGTTTACCAGGTACAAGCAATAGTGCTTCATTTACAGTCTTATTTCTCTCACAGTTTAACCAAGCCCAGAACATGTCATCTAATCCAAGGACAATTGACATATGCCCACTGAGAGGATAATATTCTTGGCCAGGAAGAGCCTTATCTAGTCTTCACTAGTTCCAAGTAAAGAGAAAGTGCTGAATATTTGAAATAATTATTAGAACCAAATACAGCAAACAGTTATTTTATATATATCTATAACAGTTTTTATATCAGGTACAAGTACTAAACAGTGAAAAACAAAAGTAAACTCAATCAAAAATAATGCCAAGATTCTTATGTGGTAAATTTTTGTAAGTCTTTCTACTTTTTTTTTTTTTTAATATGGGCTTTGGTTAAATTTTACCTTACAAACAAGTCTTCTGCAAATACACCACTTCACATAATATTATTTTAAAAACAAAATAAACATTAATGCTTGAAAAAATAAGAATATTTAACACAATCCCTTAAAAGGTCATCAAAATCAATTGATAAGTCAAAAGGGGCAAAAACATATACCACATAATAAAATCATTTTTGTTTCAAATATGATTTCAATATGATTCTGACATATCATGTAGATCCTGATCAATACTCTCCCAATTTTATTGTCATGGCGCCAAACGAGGTACAAAGTTGTTTTTATTCTTTTCTCCACAAAATTAAATGATAAAGTGGAACATGAATTCAAGGGACGTTTGATGTATTGAAAACCTTGGTTTCTATAAGACACTCTAAAAATCTCTAATAAAAGTTCAATATTACACATGATGGCTATGACACAAGAGGAGGAAGCAAGAATCAAATCTAATCTGTTCAAGGCTTTTATTCTTTAGGAAATGTTGGATAAAATTTAAAAAGACAGAAATTAAATAATCAACAAATGTCAGATGTATGTAATGACAAAGCAAAATCTTGTTCTAGTATACATTATTCATAGCAGAGTCCCCTTCAAATATCTGTTTTCAGTTATCAAAAAAAGGAAACAACTATGTTTAAGGTGAATTGCTATATAAATTTTAAATGTACAGTAAGGACAATTTAGGCTAACTACCATGCTGAAAGCCCTGCATCTCATCTGAAGTGAGGGAAAGATGAAGAAAAACAGCAAGTAGCATATTCTGTTAGAAATACTGTGCAACCAATTGTGTTGTGAGGAAAGGTTCATTTAGCCCATAGAGAGCAAACAGGAACATGACCATATACGCTTTACTTTACAGCAACTGTGAACAAATTCCACAAAAAATACGTCTTTCTGATTGCCATCATATTAGCTAAGCATTGTGAAGTGCAAAAACAATTTAGAAATGAAAATATGCCCTATACTTTACTACACTAGACTATACACTACTACTACTTTCTCTCTCTTCACTCACATTTAAGCATCCCATTCCCAAAGCATGTGGGATGCATTTTAATTTCAAGTTTGCACAGAATCTGTTTTGCTGCTCAAGCAAAAAGCAGTATCCCACTCCTATTCCCTCCCACTGAGTCTATAATTTCAATGTCTTTTCTAGGCCAGAAAAATTAATAAAATCTCTGGCAATATGACCATAATTATTGACCTATATGAATTTTTTTCTTGTTACAGCACATCTAATTTACTTCCAGAAGAATGGCTGTGTATGTTAGTTTTGGCACAAAATTACTCACTAGTAAAGTTATTGAAGCATCCTATATTCCATTTCCTTTCTTATGAAGAGACCAAAATAATATGTATAATTAGTTAGCTGGAAAGCAAAGTTAAATTATTGAAAGTGAACTGCTAATGTGATTTTGTAGTGTAAATATTTTACACTGTTTAGTTGCACTCACAGAGTTAATCAACACCGTCAAGCTCCCTGTTTCTTAATATAGCAGATTTCTACGATGACTGCAAGAGTGAGTAGCAATCAAGGCTTTGTTTTGGTTTTTATTTATTTATTTATACCTTCCTCCTACCATTCTTCATTACAGAATGAGGACATTTTTTTTCAAAAAAATACATTATTTCACACTGGCTTGCTTCAGTAGAATAAACCAGGTTACTTCTTTTCAATCTATGTAACTTTTAGGAGTGGTATAAATATAGCCAAAAAACATAAATGTCTTTACTATTTTCTGTTTACTGATAAAGACCTAGTTTCTTAAAATAAAAAATATGGAAGATTTAACAGTTCTTCAAAATTTAGAAGACAACAGTTATGTTCATTATCAAAACCTATGACATTACTGATAGACCTGAGTAATTTTCCTAGTCTAAAGAGTAAAAGCAAGATAAGACTTACTCCCTGAAAAATGCACTAAAATGCATACATTTTAAGAGAAGACAATGCTGTGCCTTTTTAATCTAAATAGTATTTATGTTCTCTTTCATTATATTATTGTCATTTTCAAACTGAAAATAATATCCTGGAGGTAATTATTTTTCCTTCCTTATTCTTATGTTCTAATTCAAGAAAAATACACCAGTGCCATTAAGCTAGTTTCAATGAGATGAGTAAAGCTATTGGCATGAGAACTGAGCAGCATTCTGATTTTTGTATTCTTTCACTCATGTCCCCATTTTTCAATATTTCTCACCTTGAACATGAAATGTAGTCCAAATGTGACTTGCAGACAAAGATTCTTCTCAAAAACTAGAAGCACATTTTAGAAATTTTGGAGAAATGTTTTTTTTTTACTTTCATAGCTGAAAAAACTGATGTGCACTCTATCCTACTGAACTGACATATATTATATTTACACAGTTGATCATTTTTACAATCATTTTTCATTTTTTAAAAAAGTCAAATTTTAGCAAAAGCATTGGTGTCACTACAGACTAGATACAAGGAAATCTTTTTTGTTGAGGGTGTTGTGGTACTGGAAAATGTTACCCTGGAAACTGATGGATGTCCCATCCTCGGAATGATTTAAAGTCAGATTGGACTAGGCTCTGAACAACCTGATCCAGCTGAGGATGTCCCTGCTCCTTGCAGGGGGGTTGGACTAGAGGATGTTTGTGAGTACCTTCCAAAGCAAAATATTCTATGATTTTGTTATTCCTTCTAAGAAACGTTTGTACAGAGATCCCATGTACATGTTGACTTCTCACTCGTTCAAAATTACTTCCATGGCCATAAAGACAAATTAGTCAACATTCTCAATACACAGCTGCATAATTTTTGATTTGGAGATGAATTAGGCATGTCCTGTCTATCCCTATAATCTTCAATTAATTATACCTTTTTTTTTGTTGAAATATGTTCCTACTTTCTCTGAGAATATAATTCAAGAGTAAATTAAAACATTACTACTGCAACAGTATGAATATCAGTTCAAATCATTTGGAATCAGGAATGTAATTTTGTGCACATTTGCAACAAAATGTGAAACTTATGGCACACGAATACATCTGTGTCTCCTCCCTCGCAGAATATGTTTAACAGATATGTATTTACCTTTACAGATTTTTATTGGACCCGATTAATTTCAGAATTTCCTCCCTTGACACATGCTACATCACTCCCTGGCACAGAGCTGAAATTTAAATTTTAAAAAATCCATGAAGATGTCATATGGAAAACAAGAAATTCCACTCCAAGATTTCCCCGGATAGAAGCAGAGAGCAGACTGGAATAATCCACTGCCTTCCAATCCTGCCTGAATTCACTTACCCCATTGCACCAAGAAGAAACTTTCCCATCCTTATCCAGTGTAAAGGAAACTAACAGAACTCTCAAGAATCCTGAGATTCAGTTTCCAAGCTCAAGCCTCATGTTCCTCTTTCTTCTGTTTAATTTCATTTTTTGCCATGGTACTGGCTAGTTGTCAGTTTTAGCTTTTCAGCTCTTTCTCCCTTTCAGATGCTTCTTCTTTCTTTTGCTGCCTTCTCTTATTTTCATATGTCCTTTGTCTTCTCAACAATTTTTCCCTCATTCTCCCTCCTCCTCTAGAGCCCCAAGTGTGCCTGGCCCTGGCCCTGAGCACTGCAACAAACTCTTGCACAGGTCAGACCGTGCTCAGTCACACATCCCTGTTTTGCAGCTGGGTAAGTTATGCAGTAGACAACACCATGAAGTAACTACCCACATCTTGCTGTCCAAGCCTTGCAAGACTCTTCACATTATGGAAAATGAAATCTACACCAATGCAAGATTGTTTCAGACATGTTCATGTCCTTTCTTATTCCTTAGCCTTCCCCTTCATCTTGAGTAGCTACCCAACCACCACCACCACTACCAGAGAAAGAACTGTATCTGCAACAACCTGGGTGAAGGGTCTCCTCTCCACCCTTTGTCCTGGACAAGTCTCTGGCCCCTACTACAAGATTTTACTGCAAAACTCTCTCTACTGCAACACATAGTTGGAGATTAATGTGTGAATGCTGCAGAGCACATGCCTGCACTTGACAGATCTTGAACAAGCCCCTCTACATACACTTTTGCACTTTCTTCTCTGGGTCAGCTCCTGAAGGCAGATGTTTGCCACAGATAAAGTGAGAGACAAGCAATGCTGGGAAATCTTCCTCTTTTCCACCTGGAAGCCATCATCCAGATCTGCTTGAGGAAGCTTTTTTCCACAGTAAGAATTGTAAGAATTGTGAGAGTATTTCTAAATGACCACATGATACATGCCAGGGGTTCACATGCCACCTCCTGAAAAACATAAATGACACACTGCATGTGGTACTGTGATTCAGAGAATAGTAGCAGAGAGAGTCAAAAGTAACACCAGCATGACTTCCTAAAACTGACTAAAACAGAAGGGGTAACTGATGGCAGAATGGAACATTTTAGTGTCACTCTTCTGGCCCAGGCATTGGTATGGTGACCTCATCTTTGTAAGACGAGTAGAAAGAAAATGCATTTTTGCCCATATCATGCAGCAGCTCATAAGCTCCCTTTCAAACCACTGATATATGGACAGCTCGCAGACAGCACTGTGAACTAACACAAACCCACTGTAATAGTCAGTGGGATATGAGCAGTTAGGCAGTAATTGTTCCCCACTCAGTGATTCACCTCATAATGAAAAAGAAATGTATACGGTAGGTATAGCCAAGAACATTATTGTTGCCACCAAACCAGTGAACAGCCTTGAAAAACATCTGCATTCAAGTCCTGAAAGAGTTATTAATTTGTCAGCAGGCAGCACATATGACAGAGTGAGATATGTCTGTGCTGAGTTACAATTTCTATTTGCATTCTGCTGAATACCAGTCTGACCTTGTCTAAAGAATCTGCTCTACTGCATTGCGGTCACTGTGCCTGGAAATTCATTGAAGGAGTATTGCTAAGAGGCTTCTGGGACTGTCAGCCTCACTACTGGCCTACCTCCAAGAAACATTTTTTTTTTTATGATCAGGAGAAGCCATTAGGGGAAAAAGAGAAATTACAATTAGTGGATCTGCTGTTTCTTAGACTCAGCATGAAACATCAAGAGGACATCATACCTAAAAATGCAGCTCATCTACAACAGGGGCAACCATTGCAACAAGTAAAAAATACATGAAGAAAAGAGAACAGGGGAAACAGCTCAAAGCCCTAACCACCAGTGTGTAATGCTAGACGACAATCTCTCCCGAGATTTTAATAGTTTTCAAGTGCACACATGAATATTCAAGTTCAGACAGAACTCTCAATGAGTAGGAGACTTATTTCTAAGCTTTAAATTACATCAAGCCTGTCACACATTCCCAAAATAGATTGCACTAGAAATTCAAACTACCAATAGCCTGAGTAAAACAGCCTTATAGAATGCAAAGCAGATTAGTTTGAGGTTGGTTCCAGCATCCAGAGGCAGATATCAGCCCAAAGAAGCACAAAATTTGGGTGTGTGCTAGAGGGTCCCAAAGCTATCAACAGCGGTTTCACTTTACTGAAATGGTGAAAAAAGCTGACAGGCTGTACAAATAGAAAAATGGAAGGTGGAAAACACGTATGACATCAAGAGCCTGAAGCATCCAGCTATGCACTTTCTGATGTATCAAGGGAGGAAAAGGAAAAACTATGGGGATATGATAGGGTTGACAGCCTGAACTTTTCAAACAGTAGGTTGGATGGAGTTGTAGGGCTGGCTCTTTCAGTAGGTGGGACTGAGCTATGAAATTTAAATGAGTAGTGGTGGAAATGCAGGTCTGGGAGGCCTTGTCACAGAAAATCAGGAACTCAGAGGCATGAACATGCATGTCTTAGAAACTGCATTTCATCTTATCACTCAATCTCTGAGATTCTAATATTTTTTTGACCAGCTTTAATCTCCATGTCTTCGTTTCACCCTAATCAACACTCTCTTCCATAATTCCTCTGCACTCTGTGATGTCTGATTACAGGCTCACTTAGGTCAGTAGCTCTGCATCTCACTAATACATTTCTGTTATTTAAGCCTATGGGATTTATTTAGTTCTCCATTATAGCACGGAATCTGGAACCATCCAAAATACACATCTGGCTGACAGTTCAACTCCTTCACTGAGCACATAATGTTCATGCACAACGAGGTTTTTGACCTAGGTAAATAACATTTAAATTTATCCTGCACGCAGAATATGGTTCATGAAAACTATCCAGTACCATAATAGAATATTCATTTTATAAAATTATAAGAGCTTTTTTTCACTTCATATACAGAACAGAATAGAGACAAAAGGAAAAGTCACATTAATATCTATGTTAGTTGGTAAAAGAAACTATAATTGACTCATAACAACTTCATTAACTGTAGCAAACTCTGATATATTTCCCCAACCAAGATTCTGAACAAGTTCTGATGAAGGGCTGAAGTACTGTGGTGAGAAATATCACACAAATATGCATCACTTTTTTTGTCATAATACACACTGTTCTAATGATTCATATATTACATTGTACAATACCACTGTAGATACCCAGTCCAAAAAAAAGGAGGAGTAGATGTCAGGGTGAGTCTATTCCACATTTATGCTAGACTTGATCAGCTTCATCTAATATATGATTTTAGCATATAATCAGAATAGAACACATGAAAAATTTAAGTGTTCTGAAAAATTATTTTTACTATCTTGCTATATTTAGTTAGTGCTTATAGCAGCAATGTAAAGCAAAATAAATCTTTTTTTACAAGCACTGGTTACGTAGAGAAATTATTTTATATATATTTTAGTTCAAAGACTAAAGGCATTATATTCTCCACTGCAATTTGTACAAGCAGAGGGCTGCAGAGATGTTAATCAGAACTTTAAGGATTAATATAGTGCTACTTCTCCATGCTGCTGGCATTTCAGTGGGTGTCTTCTCTTTTGAATAACAAGATTGCTTTTGCCACATTTCAAAGAGCTGCAAATTCCTGTACCTAATTCACTGCAATTTTTCATGTAACAACCTGGAGAAAGAATTTGTTAGAAAGTAGACTTTACATTCTGAGCCTAAGAGGCTGTATTCTGAGGTTTTTTTCTGTCTCTGTGTTCTACACTCATAGGCATAAATAGGCACCTGTATTAATTTTTTTCCCACCCTTGTCTTAAAATTGCCATAGGAAAGTATTTTTGGGCACTACACTCAGAACTTTTTACAACTCTGTTAATTCAGTTAGTCCCAGAATCAGGAGCAGAGTTAGCTCAAGTACCTGGCATCATTTTTACTCTCCATCTGTCCTAGAAGATGAATTGTGAGTTGATAATATTCTTTCCTGTTTGTGTTATCAATTAACTCAGATATCAATACAGTCTGTTCAAGCACATTTTAAGTGCAAAAAGTTATCTTCCCTGTTTTTGTGGAAACCAAATTCAACCTCGCCCTCATTTTTTTTATGGCCAAGAGCCATAAATGTTTTTCTTCCAGTTTTGGGGAAAAATCCAAACAAAAAAGCACAAGATCTTGTCAGTGTCATTTGGCAGAAGTTCATTTCTCCTTGTATGTGTGTGATCCCAGGTATGTTAAATAACTTGCTTTTACATCATCATGCTTTACCTACACATGCTAAATTTCAATGTGGTTAAAAAAAAATAGAATCCAAAGGGAACCAGTTCTCCTAAGGAATGTAGGGGGTGGAGAGAAAATAAAAATACAAATGTTTCATACAGTATCTGAAATATTTGCGACATTTGATGTTTCTGCCATATCACAGCTGTTCCTACATAGGGTAATGTACAATTTTTCTGGAGGAGGATTTTCAAAGCTGACTGAATTAACCTTGAAGTATTGTTCCCTTAGGTTATAAATTTCTGCAAATCTAAAGCATAAAACTGTTTGAAAGAAAGGGAAAAATCCCAGAACTGTAAGCTGTGTTGGTACCCAGGGAGACTGCTGTTTGATACTATCCTTGAACAAACTAGACATACGGAAATATGATGGAGACAGACAGAATAGTCTGGAGAACTGGACACAGAGAAACCTAATGAAGTTCAACAGGAGAGTTCAAGGTCTGGCAGCAGTGGAGGAATAACCCAAATTGCCAGCACAGGCTGAGGGCTGACCTGCTGGAGAGCAGCTCTGTGGAGAAGGACCTGGGGGTCCTGGTGGATGACAAGCTGACTATGAGCTGGCAGTGCCCTTGTGGCCAATGGTATCCTGGGGGGCACTGGGAAGAGTGTGGCCTGCAGATAGAGGGAGCTGATCCTGCCCCTCTTCTCAGCCCTGGTGAGACCACATCAGGAGTGCTGTGTCCGGTTCTGGGCTCCTCAGCACAAGAAAGACAAGGAGCTACTGGAGAGGCTCCGGCAGGGACCACAAAGATGAGTTGGTCTGGAACATCTCTCTTGTGAGGAGAGACTCAGGGAGCTGAGCCAGTTTAGTCTGCAGAAAAGACTGAGAGAGGATCCCATTAATGCATATGAATATCCCAAAAGCTGGTGCCAAGAGAATGTTACCAGGCTGTTTTTGGTCACGCCCAGGTACAGGATAAGGAACAATGGCCATAAATTATAATGCAAGAAGTTCCATCTCAACATGAAGAAGAACCTCTTTACATTGAGGGTGGCAAAACACGGGAGAGGCTGCCCATAGAGGTCATGGAGCTCCCTCTCTGGAGGTATTCAACACCCACCTGGATACATTCCTTGAGTGCTACCCACTCTAGGCAGCCTTGACAGAGAGGTTGGGCAAGATGACCCCTAGAAGTCCCTTCCAACCATAGCAATTCTCCGATTCTGAGATACAATTCTGAATATAGCAATTCTGAATTCAGCAATTCTGAAATACAGCCTAGAACTACACAGCTCCATTAGAGTCTTGACAGTTAAGTCATACACTTTGCATTAATAATCTCCAGGTATCAAAGTCAATGCCTATTAATGCTACTCTGATGATTCACAGTCTTAAATGGCAAACAAACCAAGGTAAAAATGAAAGGGCCCTCCAAAAATCAGAAATCAGAGAAGTGCTTTAAAAAAAAAATCTCTACTCAAGAAGAATTTTATAATCACCCCAGGTAAGAGGTCACTGAAAGAAGAATAGTCCTTATCTGACACCTTGTCAGTTTTTCTGTAACTTCATGAGACATACAGGAGCAGCCCTGGAGCGTATGACATCTCCAGAGTAATTTTGTTCTTTTTAAGCTAATGGATCTACTCAATTTATCCTAAGCCACATAGAGATTCTTAACCTGCTAATTAGTAGGTTTACTGAGTAAGTTGCAGGAGAAGTAACCTTTGGGAGACTACAGTAGTCTATTTTTAGCTGGTCGTCCTTTGATTGGGGTTTGGTGGAGGGAGTGAGGGGAGCTGTGGATATGAAAAAATGTACTGTACAAAGGCTTTATGTCCATCAGAGACTACAGGAAATCTGCTGTCTGATAAGCCAGAAAACTTCTGGCAAATTTTATAAACTGTTCCTTTCTCATTTATTTCCCACTACATAGTGTTACTCTTTGCCACCTATCTTTTCTGTTCAAAAGAACAAGGCAAAATTACAAACCACAGGCCCACGCTCGAGTATTCACTCACCTCCTCTCCTCATATTGCCATAGGATTTTCTAGTTTGTGTATCTGAACAGCTGAATTGACCTCTCTGGGGAGAATTCTATATTGAATGTTTGTTGAGGTTTATTTTCCTGTTTCTTCTTCCCTATGTACCAACTGGTAGCAGCTATTAACAAAAGTTTTAGTCCCCAGCATATTGCAGTTCACCACAACGCTACTTTTAAGCATGCCAGAAGTGAAGCTGGCATTAAATAACTAAAGCCAGGTTTTACATACAGACATAAAATCCTGAAAATTGGTATTTGGCTAAGGACTTTAATAAGGATTGTCCTTCAGAGACAGTTAATTTTGTCTTTGATTAGCTCTCTGTGCATAAACTCTTATTCCAAACGTGTTCATTACACTTTCAAAAATGAATTAACTTAATTCACTAAAAAAGGATATGACAGAGAAAGGATCCTACAACAAGGTATACAGACAATAATCTTGAAAAATGAAGACGGAGAAAAGACAGAATTGACTGGGATCCAAAAGCAAGTTAAAAATAGATCAGAGAGGTTTTTCCACAGAAATGGCAAGAGACAGGTGAAAAAAATAAATGTAAAGTGAATAAGGAATATTATTTCTTCAGCGAAGAGGACAACTGTCACCATCTGCCCAGGGCTCTGGCGAGATTTTCTGGGGGCTGCAACCTTCCCAAGTGAGTTGCTCTATGAGGAACGGCCTCAGCCTCGGTGATGCAATGCCCCTGTAGAGTGATCAGCTGAATTGTGAGATTGCCAAAGCAATCACGCCTGACCACTCTAACCAGGCTTAGCTGCTATCTCACCTTATCTAGGTGGGGCTCCTTTCCAAGTGGCATGGGAGAAACCACAGGAGTCGGAGTCTGCCTCCAGGAGCCTTGTTTATTCACGATCCAACGACTTCCCGTAGACCCCAAGGCGCCAAACAGCTGGGGTTATATAGGATCAAAAGGGGGCGGGGTTCAGCACAACAACCAATAGGGACGAGGATTGAAAAACTAACCAGTCGGAGAAGGGATCCAAAATTAACTAATCAGGGGAGGAAGTTTGAACCAATCAACATATAGAACTTTGAAGGACCATAGATACCAATCACGAACCAGGTCATTTACTTATCAGGAGATAGTTTGAATATTTAACTGGAGCAACAGGGATTGGATACTTGCCCTAAGGGCTGGATGCTCTCCATGGGAGTGCTGGAAGCACCATCCTTTCCACATTGCCCTCAGGGGCTTCCACAGACAATCACTGTGATTTCCTAGAAAAGTGACTTGATTAGGACCATGGATTCACCTCAAGTCACAAGACAGTGACATGAAGGTGATAGTGACAAAACTTGTTTCACAAAAAAGGCCCTATTTCCTCAGCCATGGGGGGCTGTGCAGTCATCCTGACAGAGAGGTACATTTGAGGAATAAACAAGCTTTTTACAGTAAACAGTGCAGTCAGGATTTGGCTGTTCTGACTTTTGCCATCAAGACCTTAATTAGGTTTTCCACAAATGACTGGCAGCCGATCTGAGTGCTTGTTAGAGGGCTGTAGATTGCAGAAGGCATTTGGGATGTACTTTCAATGTGAAGTGTCACAGAACACTAAATACTTTCCCAAATCAGCTTCTAGACTCTTCTGCTGAGTATTCCAAGGAACTGCAATAATTTTAACTTAATGTCCTTGTAAATTCGGAAGGATAAAAATTAGATGTCACCTCACAAAGTGAGGTGCTTCAAATATAAGTTTGTTCATATTTCTGAAGCATTGGTTACTGTTAGAATTAGTGCCATTAAAAAAACAATTAAAATTTCAGTCTGTAAAGCAAAATTTGTAAATATTACACTACAAACAGACTTAAAAATGGGCAGGAAAATCCTCTGTATAACTTACCCAATACACTGTAACTGTCCACAAGGTCAAGGAGGAGTAACTAACACTCAAGATTAAGACTTCAATAATTTTTTTCAGCACATTGAGGCTTCAGGAGTGGATTCCAGTTGCTCAGATCATCAATTAAAAGAGATTTCTAATGTCACTCTGATCTATACAAACTTGTTCAAAATGTGCATTCAGTTATATCATTCTCTCTAATTCCCTTCAAGAAAAAAGAATCATTTCTCATTTCTGTTGTCCCCTTGACTAATGTATAATTTCTTATTCTTTGCTTTTTTCCACTAGTAATTGCATTTAATTCCCTTTCTCTTTTCAACAGTCACAATTGCATATTAAGAGTGCAATTATCCCAAAAGCTCATATGTTGTTGTACTTGGGGGGAAAAAACCAACCAACCAAACAACCAACCAACCAAACAAAAAATATTTCTCATTTGAAAGACTGAAAAAGGTACAAAACATAAAGGGTAAAATCCAGTTGTCATTCTCATTCCAAGCACATAAATGATCAATAGATTTTAGCTGTTGGACAACCCATTGAAATCACCCAGATAATTTTTTTCTACCCAGTAATGATCATTACAATATCATTTTTCAGAGGCAACAAGAATTAAGGCACACCATCAGCAGAGTTCACTTCTGCTGACTTCACATGGCCACTACTAATTAAAGAATAATGTCATAACTCCTAGGTATCACTCAGCCACCACATTTCTGCTCCACAGTAAAATTCTGTTTTACCCACTAGATTATTTAGCAACCTCAGGAAAAAAGAGTGCAAAAGGCAGCAATTCAATGAAAATTATCTGTGTTATTAAGGAAGTATGCTGACACTTTTTCCCAATATTAATTGTTATATTTCTGCATACAATTGTACAGTTAAGTACAATTAATTGTACAGTTCAGTCATACATGGGTTACCTCCACAAAAATTTTATCTCACCAAGAGCTACACACAAAAATTCACTCTAAACCAGTAAACTCTTTCCCTGTGCCCTTGTTTCAGCTGGGATAAAGTCAATTTTCTTCCTAGTGGCTGGTACAGTGCTGTGTTTTACATTTGATACAAGAATAATGTTGATAGCACACTGATGTTTCAGTGGTTGCTGAGCAGTGCTCACCCTAAGTCAAGGAGTTGCACTTTTCCATGCTCTGTAGTAAGAAGGTCCACAAGATGCCAGGATGAAGCATGGCCAGGACAGCTGACTCAAAGTGGCCAAAGGGATATTCCACACCACAGAACATCATTCCCAGTATATAAACTGGGGTGCTGGCCAAGAGGCGTCAATCACTTCTTAGGGGCAGGCTGGACACTAATTAGTGGGTGGTGAGCAATGGTTTTGTGTATCATTCATCTTTCAGGGATTTTATTATTTTCTCTTTTTGTTATCTCCCTTTCCATCACAATTATATTCCTGCTGTTGCTGTTGTTAGTAGTAGTATGTACTTTATTGCAATTATTAAATTGTTTTTATCTTAACCTGTGGGTGTTACCTGGTTCTGATTTGATTCTACTCCACATACCACTCTCCAGGGCGCAGGGGAGTGAGCAAATGTCTGGTTCCTGACTAAGGGTAAATCATGACACCCCGGCTGTTTAACTGAACTTTAAAAGAGGAAAGTAATTTTTTTATCTTTCTCACTTAAGAGGAGACCCACTTTCCTCATCAGCTAGTCATTAGGTTGCTTAAACTTTCAGCAGATATTGCACAGATACTTAAAATTGGTTTAGTGCATTTCTAAATTTATGAAATGAAAATGTAAGAAGTTTAACATTTAACATTTGAAGCAGAAATCTGATCAGGGCAAAGATGAGTAAATGCCCATGGAAAAGTTTAACAAGTATTGTGAAAGAACAATCCATGTATGAAACTTCCCTTTTAAAAAGAAATAAACATCTCAGGAAAACACAAGTATTTTAGAGGACATAATTGTGTAATAAACTTTGATTTTAAAAAATTGCACCTCTAAAAATTAAGTGTTTAAACCATGTAGAAGTTGTTACAATTATACCTTTCTTACTGTACCTTGAATGTGCCATGTTGAAACCACTGGCTGAGATCCTATTACCCATGTTACGTGGAGGATCCACAATACAATTCAAAAAGAGACATAAAAATATCCATAAATTCATAGGACTGCCAAATGAATACTAGGTTGCCTACGCACCAGCTAGTCTAGCCTGATGCTCACTGGCGACCACAGACACACCCACACACAATGTGTGTGCCCTCTTCTCTCCTGCTGCACAGACCCATGGGCTCTGCGGCCTGTGGAGAGAGGCATTCACACCAGCATGTAGGAAAAAGGTGTCAGAGAAGGAGCAGAAGAGAGAAACCTCTATGCACTGAATGCATCCCCCATTGCTGCCTCACAGAGGCAGAGTGTGATCTGTGGTAAAAACAAGGAATTTTTATCCTTAAATCTCTCTAATAATATTTCAGATTGAATTTATGGAACTTACTAGCTATAAGCTATTCAATTTTTGTCATGAAACCCTGAGCCAGCACTACAGGAACAAAGCCCATCTTTCAGGCCTTGGAAGCCAAATGGACATCACTAAATTACCCACATCAATGTAAAGGAAGTTTTAAAAAGAAATTCTTAGCTTAAAATAGTATATTAAATTGATAATTTCCCTTTTTTAATTAGAAACTGACCATTCATTAACTCTTTGATATCATACTGAAACAAAGAACTAAATAAGCAAATTAAAACACTGGGTTATACAAAAACATCCTATTGTTCTTCACTGCAAGTAAGTAGTTACCCACAGTTTTTTCTCCACCAAAGGCCTAAAAAATAGTTGCAACCACATGCATCTTAAGTAGAGCAGATGTTGGGTTTTGTACATTGCATTATACATATTCACAGAGTAGATGCATTTTTAATTTTTCTGAATTTATATGATTAATGTTTTTAAGCCTGTAGAAAGTACATTTTTTCCATACACTAGGACAGGATGACTGTGCATTTATTGAATTTTGAAATATTAAAACCTACAAGATAGTAATCTATTATTTTTTCATATCACTCTATTCAATAGCAACCCAAAGTTAGAGTCATTATTCAGAAAAGCTTCCTCCTATCTTCAAACAATCATAAAACGCTGTTATTAAGTAAATGTGGAAAACCATAAAGCTCTTGATGCAGGGAGTCTTGCCTTCTTTTCAACCAGGCAAATTAGTTTATTTTTTCCTTTCTCTGCTATTTCTGTATATTGAAGATAATTTTAGTAAAACCCTGTTGTTCCATTGGAAGTTAAAGAGCTCTGTGTTAATGTACACAGTACCTGGACATCTTGCAACCGAATGCCTAGAATTTGATCTTAGGCAATGTAAAAGTAAAATTACATTTCTACAGTGTAAAACCAAGTGAGACAATTAGCAGATAATAAAGGTTTTCCACACTTTTTATCTCAGCAGGCCCTGCCAGTAATGATCACTAATAAATCCCTTTCACTGTGAATGCCTGTAAGAAGTCTTCTTCATCATTTCTTTTTTTTCAAAACAGTTACTTATTTCCCTCTACACACCCCACAGTTTGAAATGTAGTTGAGGACACCATCCCTAGGAATCTCATTTACAAAGTGCTTAAAGAATTGTCTGAGATCAAATACTGTTAGGAATACAATTGAGGTAGCAGCAATTCAGCTTTCTTCCATGCTGGAGAAAGCCATTTCAGAGCCAGAAAAATAAGTTTCCCATATAGTTTCTGTTTCAAAATGAGGTTAATATATGAGGGGGGAAAAAAATCTAAAAAGAAGAAAAGAGAATGACTTCTTCAAAGAATTGTTCCAAAAAAGGATGACCACAAATTAAAAAAAAAGGTCCTGAAGTTTTAAAATCAAACTAGTTCCAGCAGCTGTAATGTCTTTAATCTTTTTCTATGAAATGACATTAACTTACAAGACTGGATGCTCAAGAAAAAGGTAATAAATTCACCTGAAACGCACTTCAGTACTCGTAACAGAGGCATCATCCATAAATGTACCAATTATAAGAAGATATTGCTATAAGCATTTGTCACATTTTCTCATAAATTTTAATTTCAAACTACTGTTAGTCATTGAAATTCATTTTATCAATTAATCTTTAAACTTTTATTAAAATACATCACACATCAGACACAAAGTCAGCTACCATTATAGAATTATTTTAAACACAAATAATTACAGTAATAAAAAGGAAAAGGCCTATGAGCTGTTACATTTAGGAAATAGAGAAGCAACATTATTTTTTTTTTCAGTCAGCGGTAGTGTAACAATAAACAAAACCCAGATAAAACTGACCAGAGATACAGATGTAAGACCAGAACCAAATTTATGCATGGAAATGTGAACCTGTGTTCTTCAGTCTTAACATCTCCTGCATCTCTGTGTTGCCAGAGCACTGTGAAAACACCTCCAACACTGATTTTCAGATAACTGGGTAAAGAATGAAGGCATTCAGGAAGCAACTCTTTCAAAGGCACCCAGTAGCTCCCTGCCCCACAGACATTTCCAGAAAAAAATTCTAGGTGATGTGTTATTGGTGGGCACAGTATTACAAAGCAGTCTTAAGGTTGACATGATAATAATTCTTAGAAAAGGACAGCAGCTTCTTCTCTAGGAAGCCTGAGGCTACTCCTTCACCCCCCTAAATCCTGCACTGTTAGAACTAAATCAGTTGTGTAAAATTATCAGTGTTGTATTTCCTAAGAATATCGACATAATCATAAAGAGGGATTAGCACCTGAATGTTCTTTGTCTAAAATTTTATTTGTTTGCAACTATAGTTATGGAGAGAAAAATTGAAAAGTCAAAATAACTATAACTAAGGAAGTCATTATTTCCAGTCAGCTCCTCATAACAGACTGGGTGATCTTTCCTAACAAACATGCTTTTAGGTTTATCTCATTGTAGGTCATTTGTTTAATAATTTATAAGAAGGCACTTGGTCATTTACTGTGTCACAGGTGAAGAAAAAATGTGCTACAGACAGTGAAAGTAAAACCATGTCCAGCATGCAATGGCCAGCATCTTCAGTATGACAGAAATGCCCTAACCATGTGCTTACTCTTTGATCTCTGATGTATGGTCACTGATCTCCTCTTTGGTGATAAAGACTGATTTATCTGTGGAAAGTCTCCCTCCCACACTTACAAAAATAGCAGTCTACTTCTCAGGTAAAATAAAGCTTTTAAGGAAGCATTTGGGAATAACTTAGAGTTGCCAGTTGGTGAGTTTGAGCTATATAGTTAGCTATATTTTTACAAATACTATAGATGAAATACAGTGCAGAAACTCATAATGTCTGGTCACAACTGAAATATGGTATTATTAAGACAGGTGTCAGTCTTCAGTTGCTTGTGTTTTTGAAAAACTTGCACATCCTGATAAACTTTAAAAACACACACTCCAAAATTTCTGTCTGTATCAGATAAATTTTAGGTTACCTGGCCCTCTCAACAATGCATTGCAGAAGCCAAAATAATACATACAAAGCTTCCATAAAAAATCAGAAAGTGCTAAAGCTCTGTGAAAAGTTCAGGGCAGTTGGTGAGGATGAACACAGAAGGAATGTCCATGAATCTGAAGGTGACAGGAATGAGGGAAAATGCTGTTTCCATTGACTTAAGCCAACTGTAAATTTGTGGGACAAGAAAATAGATAAGAGGGGAGACACAACTTACCAGGGCCTCCCGAGTCACAGCCTTCTCTTCAATCTCAGCACTTTGCTTGTGCCAACAAACTTTAGTGAAATCTAACTGTTGTCACACTCTGTGGGAATTTTAATACTACTTACATGTATTAAAACACTTTTGAAGACATTTTAGCTGTATTTGAGAAAAAAGAGAAAAGATTGAGAAGAAAAAACACTTCTTGATTCCTCTGATTCTTTACCCAGTATAAGATACTGTGTGATATCATCAGACTTGAGAATTTAAGTGGTTCTTAGACATCTTGTGTATTTGTCAAAAAGTATGTTCTGCCACTGTATATTCTGAAGCAGTGATAGAAGAAAATTCACTGTGATTTTTTATAATTATACTGCCATTCCTACAAATCTTTGCAAAGTTCAAACAAAAAAACTTTTTTTTTAAATTAACACTTTAGAATTATTAAATTATAATTCCATGATTCAAGCTGACAAGACTAATAAAAATGTCAAGGAGTTATTACTATACCACTACTTTCACCCTGATTTCTCAGTTTTCCTCTTTTCTGTGTTTTGTTCTTCTCCCAGCATTATATTCTGTATTTGGCTGTTACCATGGAAAATAAAACTGTTTTCAGCACTTCATTTACCTACCTTTTATTAGTTTAAGTCTAACTACATGTGCCCTCAACCTCACATACCTTTAATAGAGTAGAATCTACTTTGTGAATGTGGCTATTTTAGTTCAATTTGTTGACAGTCTCCTTTCCATCAAAGGAAGGTGAAGATGAGAATTTGTCATTGGAGTTCCAATTCTTGAAGTTGACTGACTAGGATAAAGCTAGCACAAATCATTGCCTAAGTGATAGAGTCAGTATAGATCTTTTTCAGCTGTGATGGGACTGACTGAGAATCAAAACTTTAAAGCTGATGATGACACAGAGTTTTACAATAGTAGCACCTGAAGATGCTCATGATATCTCAAAAGAGAGTGTACCCTTCAGTGCACATAAATTACAGCCTTTCTGTCAAATGTAGCCTTATCCTTCTTTCTTTATTCTGAAATACAGAACATATTTCAGAAACAATGGAATAGTATTTGGAATTTGTTTCTGCTTTTAGTAACCTTAGAAGGATTCTTTCATAATTCATCATCTTGGATAAATATTGCTATGATTACAAAATCAGTATCAAAAGTATTCCACTGGAGATTAAGTAAGATATTCTATTGCAATATTTTTAAGCTAAACTTTGAAATTTCCTTACCAGGTAAAACCGCATTTCTAAAGTGTAGCTGACAAAGTTAGCGTACTATCTCTGCATCTTGTTTATAGCATAAAAGTCGTCTACCCACACAGATAAATAATACCTTTCATCTCTGTCTCTACAAAAATTAGAATGTCTGGCAAAGGCATTTTTAAAATTATTTCCTTTCTGAGATTGGCATTTCAATCCTTGAAACTAAAGGTTGGGGATTTGACCAAAAATCAAAGGAATTAATTTAAATTGTCAAGATTTTTGAGGTAGGAGGTTGCCATTTGTTTTTCCAAGCTAATAAAAATAAATTATTATGAATAAACACTAGGCCATGCTGCAAATAACATATGCTAAAAAGATCTACAATTACTTCATAATTAATGTATATCCTAACGTTACACTTAGGGAATATGAGAAACTCCTGCATATGTATTTACCCTGAAGAACAAAATTTGTTTAATGCACTTCATGGCACAATAAGCTAGTCTCAATATCTTATGCAAAAACCAATAAGAACAGAAATTTCTAAATCTGTATCACTGAGTATACTACATAGACCCAGACCATGGAAATAAGTGACTTCATATTCATATTCACATTCATATTAATATTCATGCTCATATTCATATTCATACATTCTATCTTCAGTGATAATAAGGCCTAAAGACAAGCAATAATAAAAATTTCAAGACTGATGCTTCATGAGGCACATCAACAAGGCAGGTTAAAAGCATAACAAACTTAACCATGGTGTAATGGTGTAACTCCTTAAGAATATGCCTGATACTCGCTTATCTGAAGAAGGTTTCAGTTGCACTTGTATTTAGGTGCTTGCAATTAATCCACAAAATAATGATTCAGTTAAGAGCATAACCAAAACAGGCACCAGTCTCAATACTCAAAAGGTCTGAGAAACTTCATCTATAAGACAAATATGAGACTCGTCCCTTCTTCCCAAAATTTCTGGTAAGTGGAAGCTCTTTATAAAAGTTCTGTGCCACATCAGTCCAGAAAACGGTATCGTATAAAACTTTGATGAGTTCTGCAAATTGTATATAAGTAGTCATGTATATGAATTTAAATATGCAGTGTTTGAAACACACAAACTGGACTACAGCTTGAAGCAAGGAAATACCCAATAGTTACTGAATGTATATTTTTGACTATCAATTGTGAAGATTGATTTGTATGCCTTCCCCTTTTTTCTCTTCCTTTGTGCCCATTGCTCACTTTAAATGTGAGAGAAAGGTATCAAGCCTGTTTTTTTCACTGAAGCAAAGATCACTCTTTTTGGACCACTGAGAAAGAAAACAAGTGCTGTGAGTCAGTCTACCTCTTTAACACATGAAAAAACAAAAAGGGTTGAGAAGCAGTTCACACAGCTCCAGGGCTTGTTTCAAGCTTTCCTAACTTTAACACCAAGGTCAGCATTGTATTTCTCATTCCACAAATCCCATTCCTAGCCTGAATGAACACTGAACGGTTTTATATGCTGCAGTATCACCATGATTTATCCACCACAGACTTCTCACTTGTCTGGACTCAGCCTGGAAGCATGACTAAACACTGTCTTTACAAATTTGCATAAATATGCAAGGCTTTTTGTCTCTAGGGTTTGTGGTGGGTGTCCATGAAGGCACTGAGGCTCTTGACAGCCGAGGTCTGATATTTAGTCACGTTTGAAGTAACCACCCCCATCACAGAGACTGAGAATGTACAGCAGAACTCCAGCTGATGCTGTCTTGCCTCCTGCCATTCTGGCTTTGTTGATTGGTTTGGGGTCTGTGCTGTAAATCAGAGATTTCTTTAGCACAGTATCATACTACTAGTATATTCTTAATGGCAATGGTTTGTAAAAATTATACCTGTTGAAATTATGGCATTACTAGGGGGAAAGGTAATTTATATTGTGTTTATTTTTTATAGGGATTAGAGTCTGAAACCTGCAGATTTTGAATTTACCCCGAAGTGGCTAAAACTAGCTTGCTCTACTGTATGAGATTCATGAGCAGTTTTTCATTTGGGGTTAATAGAAGATATTAAGAAAGGAGATAATGTTAAGTTTATATACAGGATTTAAGAAGAGAAGTTTTGAAAACTGAGTAAAATTATCCAGCTATAAAATTTTGGTTTGATAGTTTGGCTAGACTATTCCCTTTCCATTGAAAAGGCAGATATGGATATGAAACAAATGGTGAACATTTTATGGGATGATACGGGTACAAATAACGTCCTAATGCTTTGGAAATATCAGAGCCACGTAAGTAGTGATTTGAAACCTCCAAGACTTGAGCCAAATTTGAAAAAAAGTCAGATATGATACTATGTTTGGTCCATTTTCCAGAAATCAGATTGTGGCAAGTATGGCATAATGCAAATAAGTCTACAAGCAAAATAAAATTTAAAAACCCAAACATTATATTGAAGAGCAGAGAACTACTAGTAGATTTATTTTGCATTATTATCAAAAGATCCACTCTCCCTTTTATAATTATATTTCTAAAACTAAAAAACATTGCAGTCGTAGTCACAGAATCACAGAATAGGTCAGGTTGAAAGGGACCACAGTGGGTCATCTGGTCCAACCTCCCTGCTTAAGCAGGGTCATCCTAGAGCACATAGCACAGGATTGCATCCAGATGGTTCTTGACTATCTCTTATGGGGGAGACTCCGCCAACTTTCTGGGCAATCTGCTCCTGTGCATGGTCACCTGCACAGTGAAGAAGTTCCTCCTCATGTTCAAATGGAACTTTCTGTGAATCACTTTCTGCCCATTGTCTCTTTTCTTATTGTTAAGCACCACTGAGAAGAGCCCAGCTGCATCCTCTTGACATCGTTCCTTCAAATACTTACATGACTCTCCCTCATCTTTTCTTGAGTTTGAACAGGCAAAACCTTCACAGCTTGTCTTCTTAAAAGAGCTTCTCCAGTTCCTTAGCCATTTTTGTCACCCTCTGCTGAATGTTCAACTTCTGCATGGCTAGGAACAGGAACAAGCAAAGGAGAGAAGAAGGACAAAGCTGATGGAATGAATTCTGCCTCAAAAGTTCTTAGCCTGGAGAGTGGATTATCAATAATGACCTAACAACACCAGCTGATACCAAATTGCTCTTCATTCATTAGAATAATTTACTCACTTTGTTGCTCATTAAGAAACTACAACATACATGGATTTTCACTGGGTATTCTTTGAGAGAGAAAAGTGATACTGCAAAAAAATGTGTTGCACAATTTACAGGTGTCTTTTTTTCTTTCTTTATGTTGTTTATATACGAATTTCTTATTTCCTATTCTGGAAAACATACCAATTTACTTCCCAGGAAACTTCATCAGTGATTTCTTTTAAGTACTAAGGCTCTTACTAATGCTGGACATACATCTTTCATTCCCTGAAGAATTTTATGCCCCACTTCAAATTTATGCTTCCAACCCAACAGCACTGCCTAGTTATGACCAGAAATGTATTAACCTATTTTTCATTTAATGAAGGTCCTGTACAGCTGGGTAAGAAAAGATGGAGGACCAGGTGAAAGGAATAGAGGAAAAACACTCAGATGGCTGGCAGCTGCTAATTATTAAGAGCAGTACCACATATAGTAATAAATGCACATTCATTGCTTTTCTAAGTAACATGGATGCCAGGAAAGACAAAGTTGCTGGAAGCTTCATAGCCAGCAGGATACAGGCCAAGCACCTTTTTATGCATCAGCCAGCACATCCATTTATAGCAAGTTTGACACCGCACTGTTTGAATAGGCTCTTATGTCACAGATAAATATTCCATGTTTGTAATATGAGGTACCCTATAAAGAGAGACTTATTTCCTCTTTCAATGAAAAATGGGTAAGTAAAGCCTATTATTCACCACCTAAATGGCCACCAGCCAGTGACTAACAGCTAGCCTATTTGATCATGAAGTTCTAGCTTATTGATATGAAGTCATATTTCATGGCAGCCCTTGACTGAGAAAAAGAAAGAAAATGCAGGGCTCACATGAGGGCTTTTGACAGTTGCTGCCATGAAATGTTTTCGTTTGTCACTATGACAGTGAACAACAAGATACAGACTGAAAGAGAGGGCATGAGGACACGGCTGTCTTCAGCCAACTTTCACTGAGCCTTGACACACAGACACATAAACAAACTTGGGGTTACTTAATTTTTTCTGATTTTGCTCAGGTATTTATATAATAATAACCTTATTAACCATTTGTATTTTAGGCAAAATATACAACTGCGTGTTACTGATGCTGCAGTCATGCATAACAACAATTGATGCAGTCCAAATGTCATTAAAAACTGTCTAAATCTAAAGCATTGGGGTCTTTAATGACAACTTTTATTATGACTTCTGGCTTCTTTCCCATATCAACAAAATTTTCCACACTCTTTCCCTTACTATTCTTTCCCTTACTATTCTTAGACGTCTCAAAAATGGCTGCTTTTTTTAACTTATAAAGAGAAACTTAATTTTGCATTTCTACAGAAATATCTTTCCCCTTCAAGTTTAACAATGCTTGTTTTCCTACACCTGAAGTAATACCTAACACGATTTTTTGTCCAGATAACGCTTTAATCAATGAAATAATCAAGAAAGCAGTAACCTTAACCAGATATAAAAATTCCATGAACTTCAACATGAAAAAAACTGACCTAGGATCTCTTGAATGTCATTAGAATAGTGCCAACAGTAGTACAATATTTAAAAGTTGCCTTACATGTTCCTTCCACTGTACTTTGCATTAGGCAAAACCGAAAGCTAACGCAACCCTTACATTTCAGCAATATTTCTCACTCAAAAAATCAGTTAAGGCAGTACTCAAGTTTTAATTAAAAAACAAAAAAAAACCCCAACAAACCAATTGATTAGCCATTTTTGTGCTTTAAAATTGCAAAGAATTTATTTTATTGCCATAAGGACAAAAACCAATGTCTGATGTTATTATTTTCTGCCTTATTTTTAAAATATCTTTTATGTTCATTAACTTACTCCTAAAAGCAAGCCCTTGCCTATCTCCTTATTTTTTTGTTTTTCAATATTTTCCACCAATAGGATATGATCCTGTTGTAAAAGGAGTGATCATCTCTTATAAACATCCATTGTCACATGACTAGTCTTCTTAAAAATTAGAAACAACCTTATTTGTTTTCCTGAAAAGCATTCCAAAATGTCATTTATAACACTGTTAACAGAGGCCTAGGAGAGAAAAAGAAGTCCTATACGGAGTCACAGGAAAAGAACAAATCAAGTGATGTGGTCATAATCTCATGAGAGGGAAAGGAGTAAGACTAATGAGGAGATCTGAGACATGCAATTAGAGCTTTGTTTACAGATTTTGGGGAAATTTCAGTTCTAACAGCTTAAATTAAAATGAAAATGTCACTGACATTTATAATTGTAAAGCTACATGAACATCTGAGCCAACTAAATCTGTCCAAATATGCCTAGGATTAATATTTGCCCTAATCTACAATATATGTTGCAGACATGGAAGACAAAAGATCAAACTGAAAAGCAGCCCCTTTAAGAGACGTAATTTGGAGGAAATGGTACTTCTTTCAGGTAGGATTTTCTTTGGTATGGGCATATTATTTTAATCTTGTCCATTACAGCAAGTGTTACAAAAACAGGATAACTGAAGAGCAGGGGCTGTGAAGACTGTCCAGGTAGGTCGCTGGGCTTGGCCACAGCCAGATGGTGACAAACAGAGCTGAAGTTAGAAGAGCAGAAGCAAGAGGAGCACGAATGACCAGCTCGCTCTTGGTGTAAGTGATACCTTGGATAAAAGGTAGGGCCAGTCAGAGGACATGACTGGGGCATGACAGACACAAAGTTTAAGTGAGTGCTTGCCTTGCAGATAAACCATAGAGAAGAATTTTAGATATACTTTGGAAATATAATATTCACTAGATTCTTTATCTTCCTGGTAAATGAATTTGGAAGGGAAAAAAAAGGGAAGAATAGACATCTTTCAAGTTATTTGTTTTTCGTTTTGAAGGTGGAGATGAAGGGAGATTATCTTGCCAGTGTCTCACAATGTTTCAGCTTTCCCAGGATGCTGAGTAGGAGTGCAAAATGGTGTTTATTAATAGAGACCTCTAAAACCTGTACCTATCTTGTGTTGCTCTCAGTTAAGTCTTGAAGAAAGGTAATACAAAGACATCCCCAAGACTATAATGTTCCTGACCCTACAGTTCTTTCTGATGTGAAGTACTCCATAAGCAGGAAATTAACATTTACCAGAGGACAAATAGTATGGATAGAAAAGACACTGAGTAGAGTGTGGTCTTAGGGTACAACCTCCACTGCTATCCTGCACATCAGCAGTTCCAGGAGACCTTGCTCACCTAGTCATAGTCCCAACTTCAAAGCTGGAAAACTGAAAGTTAATGGAATCTCACACAGGATTGAGTATTTTCCTTAACAAAGAAGATGTGTGAAGATGTCAAAGATCCTAAATTATTCCATTAATAATATGTAGTTTATAAATTCTCCTGAACTCACCCAGCAGAATTTAAGTCTCACTTGCCTACCATTATGCTTCTTAAGAAGCTGAGGAACCTGATACTCTTTCCAAGAAATTGATCCAAAAAATGTCCACATAAAATTGCCTAAAGTGTGGCATGGCACTTGCCTAAATAACTTTCAAATTGTCATCATTACTCTGCCAATGAAAAATGTGGTCATCACCATCTCTTCACACACTTGCATTTCATGTTCCCATTTCCTCAAAAGATTTTACTGTCTCTTCCTGAGTCTGTCTCTCACACGCTTTCATCAAAAAATCTTTTGCTCTGCACTCTTCATTTCCTTGAATCATTGGCTGTATTAAAGTAGCTTTCCATTCCAAATGGAGAGAATATGGGGAATAATTTCTCCATTTCAATAAACACTTCAGAGAAAGCCATTTTAGAGCAGCAAATTGCTCCCAGGAGGACAGACCACTTTTTCTTCAAATAAAATCTGGTTTAGTAAAGGGGCTGGAATTATCTTTAATAACTTTATTTAGAAGCTGATATAGAGGGGGGGAATAGAGGAAAAAAAAAGCTATATGATCAAATAAAAATATCTCTACCTTGATTTTCATTTATCTTACCTCCATAAAGAAACTGGGCTTGGTGCCAGCATTACTATGTAAAATGACTTTTTTTCACATTCAGCAAAATCTCTCTTGATACAAAGCCCCAGAGGAATATAATATGGATTCAGTCTTCCTCAGCCTTGTTACTCACATCCCGCAGGCATTCTCTTTTAAATAGTGTCAAAATCCAATAATGCTAATAAAAGGTATAAATTCCTGGCACACATACACAAAACCAGCCCACAACACTACAGCGCAAGCTATGATTCATTACCCTGAGTCTGTGATTAGCCAATATCTGCATGTGATTATGGTGGTGTCCTCAGTTATGGATATGTAATCAAAAGCACTCTTTGAGATTTCTCATCCTCAGATTAAATGCAAGTCAGTCTCAACAGAAGTTTGAGATCCACCTTATTGAAATATCAATGTGGGGAAAAAGAAGTCAAAATTCAAAATCAAAGGGCTTGGTATTGTTGAAGTTACTGAACAACCACTTAAATCTACTGAACAGATGATATCCTGATACAGAAGCTGCACTCCTGTGAGCAGCTTGAACTCCACACCATTGCCTTCCTAGTCAAGGGTTCACCTGTGCTAGCAAAGGCTTACCCTATGCTTCCCAGTGCCAAGGCAGTCCAAGGGTCTGTGGTTCCCTGGGACTAGGAATGCCAGGGACTTTCCAGGGTGGGTCATGATGGGGTTGGGCAGCCAGGATTATAAACCCACTGGGATGTTTTAAGTGTTGACAACTCATTAATGCTCTCCTAGTTTTCCTACAATCTCCCAAAAAGAGAAACTTGGGCAAAACTGAATGAAAAAAAACTACAAGATGGCAAATTACTTTTTGCAGTACAAAGACATAGCAAATACTTTAAATGTCCCATTGATAAACATGATTTCAAGCAGATTCAAGATCTTCTGTCATGCAAAATTTGGATATCTAGGTCACAGTACCAGTTTATGCCATCTCAGCCCAGACTAGTTACATGCTGTGAATGGCAGCTTCTGTTTGAGGCCAGGCAAGAGTCAAGTTTCTTACTGTTAGCACACCGCAAGTCAAACTTCTCAAACTTTACCCTCAGAAAATTTAGGAACAGCCATTATCCATCTCTATCGGTCTGCCTTCAGTTCATACACTCTTGCTTTGTTCACCATTTTAAACGTTTGTCTCATTGTTGGTATCATTATCAGTGGTGGTAAAAAATTCGAACAAGTTCTTCATGCTCAGAAACTACCTACATTGGTGTAAGCAATGGTCATCCAGATAACAGCAATTTGGAACTGCTGCACCAGACTTAGCTCTCTAACATAATATTTATCCAGTCAACATACTCTTTGAGTTGGACAGATGTTCTAAGACACGCATATCTGCATATAAACAAAAACAACATGTTCACAAAAGACAGTATGACTTAAGAGCTAATGTAACAGCAAAAAATAGTGCAAACCACAGACCTTTTTCCTCACCTGTTTTTTGCTAACTACATAATTTTAGATATTTATTACTGCCCATTTCTATTCTGTTTATAGACAGCCTATTAGGGAATTATAACTTGCTTTTATTTTTAACTCTAATGTTTGGGTTTCATTTTAAAATACATATGCCTCATTTTTAGTGTTACATGAGAAGTGCAAAGAGTCAGTATGACATTTTTTAAAAAGTCTAGCTAATCATATACTCTGAGGGAATTGAAAGCATTTTGCTTAAGCCTTAGCTAAAGCTACTTTTCTTCTGCAACAGTGTGTAGAAGCAATACAAGAGGATAATCTCCAACACATTCAAAAGTGTGACATCCTTAATACTGACAGAAGTACTTTTCTTTAGCTTCTACAATACAACCAAATAACAGAGGCAGATTTTCTTAACTTCTGATTGAAAGATAGACTATTTAAAGCAGCCTGGGTGTTCTGGGTGTGTGAACATGCACCTGTGCTATGAGCAGAAATGTTAAATCAGGAGCTTAATGCTTATAGAGGGATTTCACCCACTTAGATTAGCTTGTTGAACTAGATATATGTAAGCTCTGAGGTTAATGAATCTTGAAATGGAGCTCCACATGACTCAGCAGACAATACTGTGCCTGTTAAAGCCGTGTAAGCAATTTCTTCAATATATAGCATGCTTTTCCCTTTTAGTATGTTTTATTACTATTGAATGAAGATGCTCATTCTTCACTGTTGGTTCATCTTCCCAAACTTAGCTGACTATATCTCTGTCCATCTGAAGAAATGGTGCAGCTGTCAGAACCACTTGAGCCTCCATACTTTGTCTCTAGATCTGCACAGCGTAAACTATCAGAAATTCAGTCCCCCACACTTCTTCTGTGATAACAAAAGGAGACACTGGTGGCACTCAAGCATTATAACCTCCATATAAAAATGCTCCTCCTTGATGAAGTAAGCTTGCAAAATACAATTTCTTCTCTTCTTTAGAATCTCTATCATGCAACTATGTCTGTCTTAGAAATAAATACAAACCATCTGTTTTTACCCCAGTTGGTTTCTTCATAGTCTACTGATGTTGAAATGCAAAAAGATGAAATCTTGCAAAATACTAAGTAAATATAGGCCAGCTCTGATGAAATCAAAGCATCAATATGTGAAGAAGAGCATTAGGCTACTGAAGAGTAAAGTCAACTTGCAAGAACTATTTTTTCACACTGCCTTGATTTAAAGTGCACACATTTTTTCAGTCTTTCTCCCAGCCTTCACTTGATTTCTTCTGTATCAGAGAAATGTAAGCAATATTAAGCCTTTTTTTTTCTGTGGTTCTAATAGAGGTTTTTCTGTGATTAGTCTACAAGGACCCACCTTGCACTAAAAAAGGACTTTGTTGTAACTATTTCCAATGTTTTAATACAACCGCTTGCTTTGCCTCTCACATGCACGGCACCTAATCAACCACTGCATTTGATATTCAACCATAGCAATAATCACCAGCTTTTTTAAATCCCTATTTCATTCCTGATTTAATAATTAGTGAGGCTCATGATAACTTAATGCAATGTTATAAAAGGTATGTAATACACGTTATAAAGAGCAATGTAACTACCTATCCTTCCCTTCCTCCTCGTGGCAATTGAGGCCACATCATTACAAATAAGCACTCAGCAGCAGTATCAATGTTCAGTGGCACAAACAGCAAGAGACATTATGTCAGCAACATCTGATTTTCGTTACTGCATGCACCATTACTCATTTAGTTTGTTGCTCTTGCATCTAAACCTTTAAATTTGCAAACTTGCCTTTTCCACTGTGCATTCATTGCCTTTTGCTGTCATTTCAGCCTTGTTTGGTAACCCTCAGCACTAGATAATTGATTACTCTCTTCACTATCTCTTTGTGCAAAGAGTTATTCTAAATCGAAACTGCCACCTTTAAATTATTGTGCAGCCTTCACACTCAGGTATTAATATGTTAAAGTGCTATCTCCAATCTATACTATAAAGTTTATTGTTTTAATTAAAATGCTCCCTATGCACTCTAAAGGAGATGACCCTTGCTTTTCCATTGTTGCTCTTTTATGAGTCATAAAATTTTCTAATTATCCCATAGGATTTTTGTAATTCACCTAATTAGACTTACTCTGTGTTACGGTGACTTCATGTATGTACAAGTGTACAGATGGTTCTATTTCATCAGTGAAACATTGTCATGCTTCCCAGCCAGCATCCAAGCCCTAGGCAGCTGCCTCTGGCATGCCCCCATCAGCAGGGTCAGAAAGATAATTGAAAGGGCAAAAGATAGGAAAGCCAAGAGTTGAGATAAAGACAGATTATTGGGAAAAGCAAAACCCATGCACACAAGTAAAACAAAACAAGGAATTAATCCACTACTTCCCATGACCAGACTGGTATTCAGCCATCTCCACAAAAGCAGAGGCCCATTAGATTTAATAGTGGTTTGGGAAGACAAATACTATCGCTCCAAAATGGTATCATATGGTCCGGGATATCCCCTTTGATCAGCTGGAATCATCTGCCCCAGCTGTGTCTCCTCCCAGCTTCCCATGCATCCCCAGCCTCCTCACCAGCATGGCAGTATGGAAAGCAGAAAAGGCCTTGGTTCTGTGCAAGCCCTGCTCAGCAATAACAAAAACATCTCTATTACCATCCTTGTGTTTAACACAAATCTAAAACACAGCCCTACATTAGCCACTCTGAAGAAAATTGACTGTACCCCAGCCAAAATCAGTAGAAACTTAGTTAGTTAAATACCCCTTCATTTACTGTTCCTGATGGGACATCAACAGAATTTGTCACCAGTATGTGCTAACATTACAGTTACTATGATTTTTCACTTTGCCTTTTTTTTGGTGCTGAGTTTTGATTTATCCTGGGACTCACTGGCTGAACAAGTTAAGTGAAGAAAATAATATTGTGTCAATAATCTGAAACATACAAGCGTTTTTAAAAATAAAATTTAAAAAATTATGATTTCATTCTTCCTTATGTTTAATGACAACACTAGTGTAAACCCTGGAAATTTATGAAGCCTCACAAAAGGTAAAGCTGCTGTTACTTTGTGGATACCAAACTGTTTCCACAGTGTTGGGAAGTAAGGAGCAGATAGAAATTGCTGCCTTTTACAAGTGCTTCATGATATTTCTTCTTCCTTAAGAGCATTTAACAGTGCTGAAAAGGGATTCCAGCCCTCAAGAATAATAAAAGCAAATTTTAGCAGTGTTCTTCACATTCAAAGGTGGAAGAGCAGACAGTTACAGCACTGAAAATTTTACAGTAGAAAAGATAATAACTCCAAAATTTAGACCAAAAGGAATTTTTACCTGCTCAAGCCAAAGCCTTCTTGAGGAATAGAGTTGCTTGGTTCCTTCACACTGGTTTTTCCTCCCAGTAGTTTGCCATACCAAATCAGACTTGTGTGTAATCAGTGCTCCAAGCAATGAAATACAATAGCACACTCTCATAACTTCAGAAATCACTTATTTGAGACAGTTACACACACAGACCTTACAGTTTTCACTCTATATTTTTTTAAGTGTATAATTTGTGTTATTTGTGTTTCTCTTTCTCAATAAATGTCCAAAAGATATGGCCAAAAGGTTACTGTCAAGATGGGGGAACCCTGTGAAGTGTTTGTATCATGGATGTGGTTGATAGCAGCAAGATATGGAGACAGGAATAAGTGCCTGTACTGGAGAAGCTTTTAAATCCAGTCTTACTGGAGTAACAAGCCAATGCTCAGCCTCTTACTTTCTTTCCCCAAGTTCGCAGCTGTGAAACCTTCGACTGGGTGAACGAAACCATCCTGCTTCTTTTGACTCTATAAGGAACTGCCTTTGTTGTGCAATGTGCAATCATCACAACACACTCCAGTTAAACTCTTTCTAGATATTACCAGCATCACTGTTCTGATTAAAACCTTGTGCTTTGAAACACTGTACTCCTTCAGCCAGTATTTATTTACTAAACCAGAAGGAGAATCCCTCAAGTGAGATGAATTACTTATTTACAGATGGTCTAAACAATGCACCAGTAGCATCCAAAGCTGTTATTACCTAATCAATCTGAAAATACTAGGTGATGAATTAATACAGCAACTTCATGTTTTTCAAGGACGAGTGGAAATGAAAAAGAATCAGCATCAGTCTGAAATTTATCAGTTTAGAGAACTTTTTGTCAAATTGCTTTCATATTCATCACATTTTAATCTTCTCTACTATTGTTGAAATATATCTCTTTCAAGCACAGTTATGTTTAGCATTTTTTTGATAATGGAAATGTTTTATAAAGAAAAGGATAAGAATTAATTCATTTCCATAGAAAACATTGCTTGAACAGATTTATGAAACATCATATCTGTGTTAACTAAATGATAGGACATTTTTCTCCAGATAAGTAAGCACTTTGTTTGAATAAATGAAAAAAGTCATATTAAGGAAGCAGTACACAAACTTTTCTAACTTTGAACTTGACATTCGGATGTATTCTTCTTGAGGATAATTCCTTCTGAACGACTGCATCTGCATCTTTGAATTTAGTTAAAAAGAAGTCAAAGGTTCCTAAACTTCAGATAAGTTTTCTTCAAATCTTTGCTTTATTAGCTCCTTTCCTCTGTGCTCTCTGCAGTCCCTCACTGCAAGAAAAATCGTTTGGGTGAGAAACAGCCCTAAACACTGAAATCTTTTACTTCACAGTCTCTGCAGGTTCTTTATTTGCATGGTACTCCAACTTGCTTTAAAAACTCCTATGTCTCCCACAGTTTTCTTTCATAATACAAAATACTTCTGCTAGGACATTTGGATAAACAGGGCTGTTAGCAACATTCCAATAATTGGGATAAATCCCATCATTTCTCACTACTTTCCCTTCCAGATCCTCAAATATGCCTGATTTGAAATCTGTCAGATTGCCTATGCTTCCCCTTGACTACTCACACTGGGCATTTTTTTGGTGAGATCCTTCTGCTTGATTAGAATTTGGAATGATTTTCCCTGTAGCACAACTCTCTCAAGATATGAAGCAAAGAACATTTAAGGTTTGTATCCAAATCTTTTCCCCTCTACTTACAATGCTATAATTATTGTGTCAATCCATATTAATAGGGTGCCTCTTCTCTGCCTTTCATTCTGGTTTGAAAGAGCTCAAAGAATNGTGTGTGTGTGTGTGTGTGTGTGTACACACATATATATAACAGGACAAGACAAGAACAAACATCTGGGGTTTTTTAAATGAGCAGAAATATAAGACTTTACCTGGTAAAACTGTAGCCACCATGACTTTTTTCAGTAGTATAACTATATTGCATGGCAACTCAGATCTTGGGTAATACACCATCCTAATCATGCTTTAACTGCAGAGACACAGGTGTTTCATCTTTAGTGTTCCTTTGTCTTCCTGTATTTTGTATTAATGCCTTATTACTTCACATAGGCTTTGTGAGGATAAAGACAGTGACCAAGAAGACATTCATGGTGCAGAAAGAAGCAGTTTTTAGTATGTAACATGCTTTTTATATATTCTGGCACAGACCTAGGGAAGTAACATCTACTTCCTAAAATATTGACTCTTTTCACGCTGCCAAACTATTTATGCATGCACGTGACATAACCTTATCAGAAACTTACAGGAGAGAGATACTATAACAGTTAAGAAGGCTGAAGGAGTGCTATTTCCAGGCTCTTGTCCTCACACATTATGCCACAACTTGATTATGTTGTCTTATATTCTTTTGGCACAGGTTCTGTGCATCTGTCAGCAGAGGATTAGGGCTTGGAAGTCAACAGCACACTGCCGAGGAAGCTGAGAAAATGGGGTGACATAGTGTTGCATTCCCATGCTGGACACAAAAGGTGCACAACATCCTTTTTCCAGAAAGCTCCTCAGAAGATGGAGGACGTGTTTAATGTCTGGTTGTCAACAAAAGAATTTCTTGAAACTGTTAAATACATAGTCCACTGAAGGAGGAATAGAAGCTCTAGAAATTTAGATAGATTGAATGACTAGTGACACAATAAAATAATTCTTCGCTCCAGCGTTAGACTTGGCTGCAGGCCATAAGCAAAGCTTTTTAGTCTGATAACTAACCAGCATATCCCAATTCAAATTTGGACACCAGTTCATTTTTTAAGAGCACAAATTTACAAATACTACAAATAACACTGCTTCGCACAGAAGGACAATTTTACCAGACATTGGGACCTGATCCTCAATCCCCTTCCTCCCAACAATTCTCTGTGCTGGTTCACTGTTCATGTCAGACTAGACACTGCCATTTTGGACACTGCATTTTCCCAGACTAAGCACAAAATATCCACATACAAGTTATGACAGCCTGGCACCTAGAAAGTGAAGGTACTCATCACTATACACACATTACTAAGACTTCTGCACTTCCCACATAATACTGAAAAACCCAACTCACAACTAATATTAAAATGTCATAAGCTAAGAAATGTTTCCCTCATTAAGTCATGAACCATCAAGGTCTTACCATAAAGGAGTGTATCTTCTAGCAAAAAGAATAGTGTGTAGAGAGATTAAATACTGCAGTTCACCATAAAGGAAATCCCTGTGTACAGATTTTGTCAAAGCAAGCTTGATTTTAAACTTACTGTCATATCTCTATTTTGCTTTATACAGTCAGAGGCTACCTGAAAAACAACAAAAATTTACCTCAGATATACTGATTGTTCTGCATGACTTCCCATGGCCAGTTTGTTTATCTTTTAGAACAAAACAAACCAAAAAGAAGCCTGGAAAAAGAAATCTCAATCCTACAAGTCATATTTTAAGGTACTTACAAAAATTGTATTGGTAAGCATTATTTTCATTATCAATATTAAAAAAGTCTATATTATTTTTTTGTTGACCAGTAAGTTTACATAAATTTTTAATCTATACCTGCAGTAAAAAACTTTTGTCTCTCTTGGATTTGTTAGATAAAACACATTCAAGTAGAATAGAAGCTGGACTTATTGTTTTTCCTTCCTCACCCTGCTTCATCCTGTATGCTGTCCATAAATATTGATTGCATTGTTTTCCATCAATACAGAAATATCTAAAGTATGAGTGAATCTCTAAACTGTTGAAAACAAACCTACAGACTGATGAAAAATATGGTTGTTATGGCTTTACAGGATGCAAGCACAGTTCAGGACAATTTCCTAAATACTTTCACCAGCCCCTCCAGAAAATAAGGAAAAGTAGTCTAATACCTGTCAAAGCTGTTATCATACATCATGGTCATGTAATTAGCATTTGTGTCTACCAGTGATTCATTAGGGCAACCAGAGGCAATTCCATTTTCATGTGAAAAAAGCTGACTGGGATTCCAAGTAACATAGATCCAGACATACTTGTTCTCTGTTGATGTTGCAGGAAGTTTCCTAACGTTTCAATTCCTGCTACCGTATTCAAGACAGTGGGACATCTTCTAAGAAAGGAACATATTTGTCTCCAGAGGTTTCAAATGGCTTCACAAATTATCAGCAAAATAAAACAGAAAAGAACATTACTCCCTCTCTGTAAGGAAATACACAACAGTGATATGCTGAAAGCCTTTGTATGGAACATCAACACTATAAACCTGTAGCCCCTCTGGCTATCAGTGCAACCATCACGCTTTCTCCATCTTCCAGATGGCTAGGGATAGGAAAAATGCTGGGGAGGGATGTATTTCTTAGCTGCAAAGTAATATTACAGATAGGATAAGTGGATAGGGAACCAACAGATATCTTCCATCATGTTCATTGCTGAAGTTTCAGAAAGTTAAAAATTCCTATATTATCCCTAGTCCTTGCTAAACAAGTCTACATTGCCTGCAATGGAAAAGAAATGTTAATATTCCTTAAGTACTCTGAATAGGAAAAAAATTATACTAAAAATCATCTGGTGTACTTTAAGTAAGGATTCATGCTTTTTTCACATTGTTACATTTCCAAAAAATAGACATGTCCGTGGGGAAAAATCCACCAGCTGTACTTTTCAAGTATCCTAAAAGAATTGAAGAGCAGTAGGGAGGAATGTTATACACTTATAGTTTCACTATATAATGTTAAGGTGCAGCATTACAACATTAGCTTTCCCCACACACTTCATTCCTTGTGACATTTTAAGACATAAAGAATAAAATGTACTCACAATGTCTTTATTGTCTTTAAGTGTAACTGCATACCTCTTGCCTTCAAATTGCACAAAGGCTTCATAAAGAAAAGTTTTCAGGAACATCAGACTGTGTGCTTCTGATTCCTCAGGCACAGCTTCTGTCTGGTAAGTCTTCCTAATGTAAATAAACGAAAATTTTGTGTTACATGAGACTGTGTAGTTTCAGAAACAAATTCACGTTATGTACCTTTTGCCCTTTCTCTCTTGTTTTCTATTTCGGTAAGACAGGTTAAAGAAGAGAACATCCAAAAATGTGCAGGATCAATTGAAATTAAAACTTCATTTGCTTACAGCCTTGGCACTCAGGTCTCTTTCTAGTCCTTGGGAATATGTGCATCTTAGTTCTGGTAAGAGGATGTACTAGTCACAAATCTTCCCAAAAACTGAATTCACTGCACAGCTTCCCTTCTTGCTGTCATTTTTTAGTCATAACCCTACTTCTGCCATAGCAGTCTTGTCAAAATATGCCTTCAACTTGTTTCCATTACAAAGATCTTCACAAGGCAATTTATTTGTCTTGTTCTGACCCTGAACAGAGGGCAAAACACTATGATTATTTAAGTATTTCCAGGTTCAAATTTGCACTGGCTTAATCTTCAGCTACTATAATTTTAGCTCTGTAAAACTCAGGTAAGTGCAGACCTGAATGATATTTATGTGAAATGATATTTATTTTGAGAAACATTTGCTACCAAATATTGTCCCTACCAACAGTTTAGGAGTTCTTTGTGTTTCTTTAGGTTAAAGATGGAGTTGTTGAACTGATGTTATGACTGTACTGAATCTTCTACTCACAGCAGGTCCTTTACTTTTCTGTCTCTCAACTCAAAGGTCAAAATTGCATTGATCCAAATGAGCCAACTCATTACCTAGTCTTAATACTTTTTTGTCCGGTAGCTTTCTGTCATTCATCATCTTACCACGAAACATCACCAGTAATGTATTGGATTATATTCACAATGTAAAGATACATCACCAAGAAGACTAAATGTCTGTGAAAGTGAAATTTGATGATAATTTTCTTTCCCTTAAAAGCTGCTTCTAATGATCACTCCATGCCAGGTTCTTTCCCCATTTTCTCCTTCCATTTTCCATTCAAAAGAGAAATTTTAATGTAGGCAAGACTTTCTACCAGTGTTCAGGTGATCTCAGAAATCTGTTTGCATTAGGTGGACATGAATTTTCCATACTTCACAGAGAAGTGGGAGAAGTATCCCATCAGCAGGCAAGGGCACAGTAAGTATGAAATAACAGGTAGCAAGTGAAGTCAAGCATTATGATGCCTAGTGACATTTTGGTGGGAAAATAGAGCAAAAAACCCATGTTCAGTACAAAATCAGTAACAGTGATACTGCCAGCAAAATATATTACTGAAGTAAATGCTAAGACAGTATCATGAACCAGGTTTATGAAGGCTGGCTATCTCAACCATAAGCAGAGACATCGTGTAAACCAAATAATCTTTTTGTCATCAAGAAAGGCATGTGAGTCTCCCTTTTAATTGCCATCACTCTGAATAAAGATACATCAGTATTCCATTTTCACTCTTACCAGGAGACTGCTGTTTCCAAAAGGTAACATTACAGGTAACAATAGGCTTTTGCTGGCCTAACTGTAGCTTTTGTATTGTCAGTTCAGGATTCCTTTTGTGGTTTGTGCATTTCTATTCTTTTCAAGTATTTTCTGAAGCCCACTTCATCAAAGAATGATTGAGCCTTGACAGCGGTTTCAGTTTTTCTGATTAATGCTGAAGTGCCTTCATGGTTAGTGTATATACTTCTTTTCCCAGTGTGTCCAATTATTCCTGTTATAATATATGGTGAGGGTCTCACTTCAAAAAGAATTTCAGTTAAGCTGTATCTTCACAGATTTTTCTAACTTTCTAAACAATTATCTGCCATCTCTTGATTTATGGGAGCTAGGAACACTGTGTGTTAACTGGGTCTGTAAAACTACAGCAAATTCTTAAACCTGCTTTTGGCAACATATTTTTTAACATGCATCATAACAAGCTAGTCCATATTAGAGTTTCTTACAAGCACAGAACTCATTTGAGAAAAACTATCAAAATTTGGAAGCTATGTAGCAAATTATACCTCTCAAAATTCTAAAGATCACATTGTAGCTTTTTAATGAGCTTCTAAGCCTAAAGCAAATGGCATATAATAAACAGTGGATATGGAGTATTCACAGTTTAATAAGGAACCTCAGATGTCCGTGGTCTTGGTACTATGTGGCCACTGTATTGCCAGAAGTTCATCATGCATTTGGCACAGGATGGCATACTGGCAAGGCTGGCAGTGAGCATTTGTTTCAACTCCTTTGCTGACAGTCCTCAACCCTGTTATTCCTAGTTGACCATGTACAGTCATTTCTGTTATAAAACTTCGACGTTATGCAAACAGCTGAGTTTTGGTCCTGCTGTACAACTATAACAATCTGGGCTGCAAACACTCTTCTCAGACATGCTTTCAAAGCTCTTTTTCCTGCACTGAGGTACTACATTTTTATTTTATGTCTTCTCTTCTGAGATGGGAATCTCTCGTAATTCATAGGCAAATCTGTATATGCAGAAGCCTTCATTAAAATGAATGCTGGAAGTGTGAATTTTTTATGCTGGCAGGACATTCTTGGCATCTGTGAGGTTTCATTGGGCTGATACTGTGCCTGTGCAGGAGTCAGAATTCAGCCGCAATGGCACTGGGTGGTGAAAACCAACTCCTCTCACCCCTGAGCTGCTCCATCTCTATACTACATTCTGTCTTGGTTTCCTTAAGAAATTTCAATTTTCTGCTTAGTTGCAATTAAGAATTTTGAAAGCATTTTCTCCATCAACATGATATTCGAGATGACAAAATTCAGTTTCATGCACATTCTAAACTGCAAGGCTATGGTATCTGACTGACTTGGAAATTCTGCAGCCTCTGAATAAAAAACAAGAAACTCAATTTTGCTGTTTTGTTAGTTTGTTAATTACATTCAACATTCCTCAGAAAAATAAAATACAACACATGTGGACAAAATTCAGTAGTCAAATATAACACAGAAAGTGGGACAAGACGATATAACATGCCAGTTTTTGCTGGTGGTGCATTCTTCATTTCGATTTCTCTCACATCTTTGAAAAACAGCCCTTTAACTGTTAAAAATTTCATTACTCAAAACACTTCCCAAAAGCTCGTTGTCAGGCGTGTGCATGCCTTTTAGGTGAAAGTGCATCCATCTGAGTGCACCCGTGAGAACACAGACTGAAAGGGGGTTCTTTTCATCAAGTTTAGTGAGCTATGGCAGGTAGCTACTTAACCTGTCTGACTGTATAATATTGATTAAAATAATTAAAGGATCACTGCTCCATTGCGCTAGAGACTTTAGATTGGTATGCACAAGTGCACACTTAGCCACAAAGTTCAGGGTACCACTACATCAAATATTGTTCAGATTTACTTCCACCCATTTTTTCATTGGCCTTTTTTTGCCAATATAAAGGTTGTTACCTGATCACAATTAAGCGTGGCTTGTTTAGCTAATTACTCATGATTATGCCATTGCTAAGGAAATTTAAATATTATAGGGATTTTTCTGTCTCAGAAATCTGTTTTTAAAATATCTCCTCTAATCAAGCAGCAATTATGTTACTCCCCACTAAAACTGTGAGCATGTTGACCCAGCTAGTCATGTTCTGGCAAACACAAAGAGAAAAAATACATAGCAACAGCAACTACTCCATAGAAACAACAGGAACAAAAGGAAATCCACAGAAACATTTAAATGCCAGCATTTGGTCATTCCACTGCCACAGGTTTTATCACTTCAGCGAAAGAGATTCTAGAACAATTAAAAAAAAATAAACAGTTCAGCTCTGACTGAAAGAATAAATACATTATTTGTGTAAAAATGTTTAAAACTATTTCTTTTTTTAGAAAGCTTAACACTACAAAGCTTAACATTGATAACAGATTGGGAAACTGGCCAGGGATAGGTAGTCTGAAAGAAACAAAGAGGCACAGAGCTCATTATTGGCTCCCAATTGAGACTACAAAACAGCAGCAAACGCATCAGGGTAATTAACTGCCTAGAAATTATCTTTGGGGAATTCCACAGTACTGGCAACATATGGGATAATATACTTATAACTGCTAAGTTTCATTTCCACTCTTCTTCCAATAAATTCATATCAAGATACAGGACTCATTGGAGCAAAGTCATGCCTTGCAAAAGCACCCTACAGTTGCATAAGGCAATTCTTGTTTCTAGGCTCCTATGCTGATTTTCTTACCTCATTTCTCCTCCTGCTTCATCTGTTAGTCATCTTCCCTGTTTTCAAGTCTTAAACTTTTATGTTCCCTAATCAGTTCATCTCTCTTTCTTCTTCCTCTACTCTCACCTGCTTTTAACCATATTCTGGGTTTTCCTTATGTTGTCCCCCACCTCTTCCATATGCCAATCTTAGCACTATTCCCCAATCCCCAAGGAGTCATAAGAAATGTTATATTGTGGATAAAGAGTCTCCAGTCAGCATAGTGGAAAAGTCAGAGGAAACCTGAAGACTAAATTATCTGCAAATGCTAATATAGTCCTGACAACCCTGCACTACCTATGTAAACCACAACTACATATCAACAGTAAAAATTTGGCCAATTATCAAATAAAATCATATAAATTTCACTATTAACTATGACTTATGGCCCCCTTATAAGTGGAATTAGCTGGAAAGAAATGTGTTTAATTACTATATTGCTTTCTCAGTCAAGAGAGTTCCAAGATCTTCTATCAAGCTTAATACATGCTGTGTAGCTTGCTTACAGTTAGATAACCACTTTCTCCTCAAATATTCCTCCTGTCTTGGGTTGATGATGCATCCAATTTCTGTACTCCCTTACAATGTGTTATCATCTTATGCAGTGCTTAGTAAAAGAATAATTCTGTCTTGCAGGTTTTCTATAGTTAAATTGCCAGTGTCCATAAAATTTCCTATCAGTCAGTACAATAGCATTATATGCCTCTCAAAAAGATAAGCTGAAGCTAAGCTGTAGTAGACTGATTTGAAAACCACATATTTTTTTATTTATTCAAGTATACATATCACTTGATTAGAGACTACCCAAGACAGAAGTTGGACTTTTTTTTATGTATCCCCAGAAAGATGCATGCTTCCATACAGTCTCACTGTAGAAATTATCATTTTTCGAGCACATCAAAATTAGGTACTTTCATTTTTATAAATACTTCAGCATGTGCCTTTAAATACACATTCAAGAGAGGTGGTATCAAAGGAGTTGTCCTTTTTGAGTTTTTTATACAAAGCAGCCATAAAATAATTCAGAATTTCTCTGTTTCCATTGCTATATTTCTTGTCACGCTCTTGCATGGTCTTGTCACTAAAGAAAGGAAAATGATAGAAACATGGAACTCTGACACTTTGATTTAGAATTTGGATTTAATTCTCAAAGGAATATTAAGTAAGTCTACCAATGATACTAAGCTCAGAACAGTTACTGACTTCCAAAGGCCGAGAGGGCTCAAAGAGAGACCTCAACAAGTTAGAGATGGGCAATCATCAGCTGTACAAAGTTCAACAAGGGAAAGTGCCAGATTCTGCACCTGAAACAGGGCAACCCTGACTGTATGTATAGACTGGGGAATGAGATGCTGGAGAGCAGTGCAGTGGAAAGGGACCTGGGGATCCTGATCAATGACAAGTTGAAGATGAGTCAGCAGTGCCCTGGCAGCCAGGAGGGCCAACCCTGTCCGGGGGGGGCATCAGGCACAGCATCACAGCCGGGCAAGGGAGGGAACTGTCCTGCTCTGCACTGGGGTGGCCTCACCTCCAGTGCTGGGGGCAGCTCTGGGTGCCACAATATAAGAAAGACACTGAGCTCTTAGGAGCATCCAAAGGAGAGATACAAAGGTGGTGGAGGACATTGAGGAGAAGCTTTATGAGGAGCAGTTGAGATCACTTGATCAGTTTAGCTTGGAGAAGAGGAGACTGAGACAATACCTCAGTGATGGGAAGAGAAGGGGCAGGCACTGATCTCTGTGCTGACCAGTGACAGGACCGGAGGGAATGGCCTGAAGCTGTAGCAGGCAAGGTTTAGGCTGGATATTAGAAAAGGGTTTTTCACCCACAGGGTGTTTGGGCACTGGAACAGGCTCCCCAGGGAAGGGTTCACAGCACCAAGGCTGAAAGAGTTCAAGAAGTGTTTGGCCAATGCTCTCAGGCAGCATCCTGGGTTGTAGTATAAGATGTGCACAAAGTATTCTATCACCATCTTCATGAACTGTTGAATCCAATTGTTGGAGCAGTGTTTCCCAGACCGCTCCCCCTGGGCTATCTTCTGTTAATGGCCCATCAGATGCCTTGCTGTATGACTCATAGATAACTGCCTCCGGGAGCAATCACTCGCTAATGGGTCATCAAAGACTCTTCTGCATCACTCACCATCCCATTGTGAGAGGCTCCACCCAGGGGGGAGGAGCCAAGCATTCTCATCTGGATATAATCTGGGATCTGGGGACAGTACAAGCAGCCCTTACCCACTGGATTCCCAGAAGACTAGTGCTACCAGACCTTTCTATGGGATCACTGCTTCAGGAGGCCCACCTCATCTAGAATGCTTCCATCACCCTGCTCAGGTTGTATTCTGACTCTGTCAGTGGTCTTTTGTATTATTGCATTTATTTTATTCTACTTTTTTTTTCCTTTCTTCTTATTAAATTGTATTTCTGACTTGGAGCCTCTCACTTGTTTTGCTTTCAAACTTCTACAGGCACACAGTGTGGCTCTTGGGGTTTTCTGTGTAGCAGCCAGGGGCTGGACTTCAATGACCCTTGTGGATCCCTTCAAACTCAGAATACTAAACAAACTATATGCAAAATAACTATGGTTTGAAAGGTTTTAAAATAACAAAGGTTTTAAAAGCCAATAGTTTCAAAATGAAAGCTTTCAGGCCAGTGTCTTCAGTGCAAGCAAGTCTTGAGTTTTCTCCAGAACATTCTGCTGTATTCAAAGATATGGATGATTTTTCTGACTTCTTTTGTTTTCATTTTTGGCTCAGGGAAATGTCTATAAAAATTATGTCATTAACTTTTATTATGCCAAGGAAGCAATCTGCAATGTTAAGACACTTCTGCCCTAATTATATATCTTGTTTTTTTAAAAAAATTTTCACTCTTTTATCTTCAGAACTCTTACAAAAAAATAGCAGCAGAGGCATGAGCCGTGCTCTTAAATCACCTCAATAAATGCTATTATGAGCAGAGGTATACTTGGAACACAAACCCCAAGATTTTATTCTACTACTGAGGTTCTCCATTATGACTAGCTATAGCAGCAAAATCAATTTGAAGAGCTCAGGAAGCCAGAATATACAGCATTTAAAACATATTTTTCATCCAAAATTACAGCTGAACCAATTAAAGAAACCAAGGTTATTTAAAACAAATCAACACTTTATGACTCTTTCTTGCAGTCAGTTTATCTGCTGTGAGATTTTTACTTCTTTTTTCAAAGGCTACCTGCTACAAACTTACACTCATGAAACCAAAACAGGGTACCTAGGCACAAAATCCCTGAACGAATGAACTTAACGTATGGGTCCCCAGAAACTTCCATATCTTGGTATGCCTGATCTCAGTGACAGCTGTTCTCTTGCTTGGGAACTCCTCCACCTTCTCATAATGTCATATAATTAATGACATTAACTCTGACACCACAGTGTTTCTGTGCATCGACAGCCAAATAAACATCACGTAACAATTATTATACACCTGCAATCTGTTGGGGTTTTTTCCATTTGCCAGAAAAATCGATTTCAGACTTCTACAATAAGCCCTAGAACATTTCTTACAATATTAGAAAGTATTTCACATGGTGTTCCATATGAACATTTGGTGTTCCAAAGCTAACTATGGAAAGAAAAAGCAATTGCACTGTCACTGCTATTATTCAGGCTGCTTGCATCAATGCCAGATTTAAAATAACCCCTTTGTTATAAAATAGCCAGTGTCAACATGATTTGAAATCTAATTCATACAGCCAAACCCTACTATAGGCCACAAGAAATGCTGTGCTATGCATAGCACTTGAGACATTTACAAACAAGACTGTTAATGATCTTTATCCCTAGCACTTTAAAATCTCATGGAGGCAATTTGAGGGATCCTGATAGTATTTATTGTATTGGTTTACATATTGTGGAGGATCCACTCAGAATGCAACATGCTACATGGAGCTACTTGATCTTACTAATTAAGTTTAAAGTAGGGAGTAGCCATATGTTGATGCCCAATCTGAGAAAAGAAATAACTTTTACAAAAGCTAACATAATGTGAAAATGTACCTCTTCTTAGCACAAGCTCCTGAACAAGGAAGTAAGGATGCAGTCAGTTATGGTGGCTTTCAGAATATTTAAATAAAATTCTTGAAAAACATACACATAGAAGGTTATTATTATTGTGGTTGTTGTTGTTACTGTTATTATTATTATTACTACTATTATCCCTGTATTGTTATGCACATCTAAAGGCATGATTTTATAAGAATTGTGCAAGTTCTTTCACATGCACTTATTCATCCACAGTTTTAGACACAGAAGATTCCCTCTCTTGTACTATTGACAGTGATGCTCACATCATTTTTCACATTTTGAAAAATTGCGTTCAGTAATGTTTCATACTATGTTGGTTATTTTTTGCACGGATATTATTTTTGTTTAAATAAATAATAAGCATTTTTCTCATGTTAAAAAATAAGAAAGTTTAAATCATAATAAACTTACGTAAACAGAAAACTCATACTGCTTCTTTACTAAATTATCATTGAAGCAATTTTGGGGTCTTGGGTTTCTTTTGTTTCTGGACAAATGTTCCATACATGGCAAAGGCATATGACACTTGTTCTCTGTCCTATGTGACTTAGGCCACTAACAAAACAGTCTCTGTGATCCATAGCTTTTAAATAGGGCTATTCCTCCAACACAGAAGTTAAATGCTGCTGTGGTCTTGTTGGGCACTATCTTTAAAGCCATAAATTCCAGGAAATATATAAAGGTAAAAATAATTATGTTCAGTGCTTTACTTCTTTAGAGGATGCATCCTCATGAACACTTGCAGTAGCTAAATATTAACTGCCAGTTTCACATATTTAATACTGCCTAGTCTTCTTTTTGGCCAACTCATTTTTTTTGATACTCTTCCTTGAGCCTCAGAGGTCATTATTTCTTGCCTTGTAGCATCACCCATCTCTAACTCAACGAATTTCATCACACAAAAAGGATGAACTTTTCAGCCTCCTCAATAAGCCAATACCTGTGCTTTGCTGCTTAGAGGCTGAATCAGCTCCATAAATAAATGCAGAAATAAGCTTCACTTTCGACAGACGGTTTCCTAAGTCACTTAGCAATTGCTTCTACATGGATACCAAGCATCCAGTGTGAAAAATAAAGGACAAAAAGCTAGTCAAGGGAGCATCATACACCAAGTATTTTAAAAACTTATAATGTCATACTTTTCATATCCATATAATAGTGTATCTATTGAAATGTATAAAATTACGCATCCTATGTGTGGATTGCATCAGTTACATTTTATTGCATGTCATGTACTAGAAGCTGCTTGTTCTCCAGGAGTAAGCTGTGGCTAGCATTACAGAAGCTCCAGGTAGAGCTGATTTTTGATTATAAAAAGGCTTTCCTGAGCTGTTCGGTTCCACAATGTTTAAGAGGCAAAGCAAGCCCTTTCAAACCACTGTAAGAATAAGTCAAAATGTTTAAAAGGCAGTGGGAAGGGAAGGTAAGATTCTGAGGGAAGCTGATCTATCAGACAGAGTTTGAGAATGTCAAAGAATAAAATAAACACCCACTCTTGAGCCCAGCATCAGCCAGAAAGAAGTGTGCCAGTGGAAGATGACATCTGAATGGCCGGCAAGCATAACTCCCTTGAGTGTGAAGGCAGATGCTATCTTCTGTGTCAGACCTAGCTGAAAGCCACAGAAAATACATAAATTTTTATCAACTAGTAAAATAAAGAACAAAAATAATAATTTGAAAAGGCAGAATTTCTATGTGTCTTCAGAATAAACAACAGAACAGGGTAACACACAGGAAACGGAAGAGAAAGCTATTCATGAGAGTCTGCAGACCTCATGTCTGAGCAGATTGGGTATTTTGAAAAGTTCACTGAGTGATCATTTTTCTAGCTTACAGTCTTTTACATTTACTGCCTGAAATGCAGCACGTAGTCACTATTCCCTAGACACACAATGAGACTTCGTACATGTGAAAAGCAGCTTGACAATGAAATAAAAACAGAGCTGATGGCGTGGGAAGAACAATAACACTGGTTTTCTAGGTTAGGTTAACATTAACTAAAACAACCACCTAATACACTTTAAGATTATCTGCTACACGCATGAACTTTTAACTGTTACCTGCAACTTCCTTTATTAATTTTCAGGGAAAAAAAGGCTTCTTTTTCTGGACTACTCTGCTGACACCTAGTGAGCCTTGGTTCCAATAGCTTCAGAAAAAGAGGTGGTATGAGAGCAGCTGTTCTTTTCATTCCACCCACAGTAAAATGTTTTATATGGTGATTCAGCATATTCTGTGATTCAGCAGAGTGCTGAACCATATATCAACTCAGAGAACACTGTAATACTAATGAGAGGAAAATGTAGAAAGATGGTAGAGAAGAAAGTGAAAAGAAACATAAAGAAAAGAAGTCATAGTCATAGTCAAAGTCTTTCCCTCACAGAATAAACACCTTTAACAAGGATGAATAAATCTGCCACTAGTTGTGACTTCTGTCTTTTGCTTTCTGTGTTTCACATTTAACTGGGATAGCTCAGTGTCTGTAACTTCAAGTTAATGACTACTTTGTTGTTTGTTTTCAATGTAAAGCATAAACTACAAGTAACTACTAATAACTGTCTTAAAATTAATTGCAGTGTAATCCTACCATTACAATAGTATAAATATGTCATTTTATTCTTGGATTTGTTTGGGAGAGTGGCAATTTCACATGAGAGTCTCAGCTTCTTAATATTGCCTGGGAAACAGGCATCAGCTAGGTGAGATGGCATTTTCTGACGTCAAGGAATTCTGCAACTTACAATGGACAAAAAAGCAATTTAAAAATAAAAATCAAACTTCCTCTTTCCAAAAAAAATTGAAAAAATGAATGTCAGTGCTGGCCTCTGATAACAAAGATGAGTGAGATCACATTTTACTTCCCTGAAAAATGGCTCCAAGAGGTCACAATTGTTACTCTGGCATAAAAAATGTCAGAACACACACCACCACCAACTATCATTAAGTTGGTCTCTTGAGAGCTACTGGTAAGGCATTTTTAGTTTTCCCTAACAGAATTTCCTATCTGTCTTTCTGAAATGGTTTACCTAACTAAAATCTTACTAAATGTACACGTGTTTGGATGCTTAAAAACACCTACACAGGAAAAGTTAGGCTTCACCAAGCTTGCAGTGCAACAAACTTAGGGTAACTAAATTTCACTTCAGCAACATAAGAGAAGACACAAGACACTAAAACAAACACTGTGTATTTCTTTGCATCATAAACACAATCAAGACACTAAAGATTGCATAAGCTGAAAATGACCACAAAACAAGAGAGAATACAGAATTCTGTTAGTGAAAGAAAGTAGTTAGTGCCTGCTGGGGGGGGCTTTTCTTACTGTGCTGCTCATAACAGTGACTGGGATTCTCCTCTCAGACACCACTCAAGTTCTTCACTGTGGCACCAAAAGTCACTGCAACTTTCCTTCATCTTCAACCTGTTTTCTTGGCTTAGATGCTTCAGTCAGTCAGAACTTAATCTTGCATTCAAATGGGAAGTTCAGTCACTTTTTTTTCTTTCTCCATAGCATTATAATTAAAATTAATATTTCCAGATAGACCAGAGGATATCTCACTTCAGAATGCTCTGGGATTATCATCTTCACTCTCACATTCTAGGTGCTGAATCTCTTGGGACTAAAAAGCTGATTACGTCCAAAAATACTTATATGTCTATAATTTTTATTTCTGGCATGTAAGACTACCAGTTGTCAGGGGAAAATAAAACTGTTCAGATGAAACATCAGGGGTTTATATATTTTTGCCTTGCAACTTTATTAGAAGTAGTGTAATTAAGCATTCAGACACAGACCTTAATCAAAGCCTCAGTCTTTAAGCAGCGTTCTGATAACTGCAATTAACTGTCTATAAGTGTAAGAGACATTTTAATATATAACTACACGTAAGTGTGATTAGCTGAACTTTTTCATGTATAGGTCAGAGATTGCCACTTGATATACTCTATGATAAATTTCAGACTCCAAGTATTACACAACTTAATAAAAACTTGACTTTAAAGTTCTTAAGAGTTTTTTTTCTGCTGTTAAAGTTCAAATAAATTCTTTGTCATCAAAAAGTAAATTAAAATTTTCATTTTGTAAGAAGAAAATTCTTATTACTAAAAGCATGCTTTTACTCTATACTAACTCAGTATTTTTCATAACATATTTGATTTGGCCTGAGATGCTAAACATTATTGTTATTAGTTAATAAAAAAAAGTGAATCATTTACTGTGTCTTTTAACAGACCTGTATTAATTGTAATTGATATGTCCAAAATTATTACTTCTACATATATAATTTGCAACAATAATTACAGAGTTTAAATAGTAATCAAGAAAATAATATATGCCCTGGGGAAAAAAAAAGAAAGCGAGAAGAAAAACAAATCAGACAAGATCATTTTACCCAGCAAGTTCAGGAGCAGAGCAGAATTTTATTCTAAAGCTTTCACTCCTTAGCCTTAACCTTGTTTAGATGAGTGGCAGAAACTTCTTTGTTCTCATTTCAATTGCCTTGATCCTTCCTCAGATCTCTCTTATCTCCACTTAATGCAGGGAACAATTTCTTCTTGAGAAAAAGCAGGAAGATGGTTTTTATCATCTGTCTCATTGCCAGAGCTTGGCTTGTGAACCCATCAGGTACAAGATACAGTAGCTGCAACAAAGCCCTGAGCTGCTAAAAATAAAGACATTTATTTATGTAGTGTTTTGATGCTTTTAACTGTCAGAACCTTTTACAAATACCAACAGTATAATCCTTGAAACATACCTGATTTCCATACATCCAATACACTGATACAAGAAAAAGGGAAAAAACTGATGTGACTTCAGTGGCTGACAACATCCAAATTCCAGACAGGTCCAATTCCTGAACACAAATTATCAAATACTGCTGCTTTCAGTACAGTCATAGGCATTGTGAAACTACCACACAATCAAGCTGTTAGGGCAATTTGGAATAGTAACAGAATTCTCAAAGCTTTGGTACAATAATTGGAACCACAGTGCATTCCTGAAATTTTCCTATCTAGTGCGAGAAAAACACAAGTACACTATATATGTCTAACTTCTCACATCTGCACAACATATCACAAGTCTCAGTAACTGTCTTGTAGTTCAATACCCAGCTGGCATTACAAAAAAATTCTATCAAATTTAATATTTTAATTATTTTTAAATAAATTTATTTAAGATTTATTAAAATTTATTATTTTATATCAAAGGAAGACATTTAAAAAATTACCAGTTTTCATTACAATGCAGCCAACCAACAGCACATTAACCAGACTAAAGAGGCAGGCACACCACCTCTTTATATACATTCTATATATACCAAAAAAAAAAAAAGAAAAATCATTTTTAATTCATTTGAATGAATGCTTCTGGTAAAAGCACAACGGTACAAAACTGGGAATAGGAAAACCAGTTGTCTTATTGTACTTTAAATACCTGCTCCTATAACATATGCATTGTTAAGAACCAGACATATGCCAGCTCTTGTAAAAGAATTCTCCCATAACATCTACAGTGATACTGGATAGACTCCAATGAAAGGCCACTGGTATAATAAAGAGACTGGAGTGTCTCTCCCACAAGGTAAGCCTGAGAGAGTAGGACTGTTCAGCCTAGAGAAGGCTCAAGGGTAATTTTATTAATATACATAAATACATGAAGGGATGATGTAAAGAGCACAGAGCCAAGCTCTTTTCAGTGGCACCCCATGATAGGACAGGTAGTACAGAGCACAAACTGAAACATAGGAATTACTGCATGAAGATCAGGAAACACTTGTTTTTACCATGAGGGTGACAGAGCACAGGCAGAAGTTGTCCAGAGCAACTGTGGAGTTTCCACCCCCTTGAGAAATTAAAAATCTGCCCAGATACAATCCTAGGCAGCCAGCTCTAGGAGACCTACTTGAGCAGGGGATTGGACAAGATGATCTCCAGAGCTCCCTGCCAACCTCAACAATTCAGTGATACCACAACATCTCTTAGAAGTGATAAACCAACAGAGCATTTTCCTGAAAACTCTTTCAAAAATAGACTATTCAGTAAAATATTGAAGTGATTCTGATCCATCCTCGCTTTCACAAATGGTCTTCTCACTTCTCTTTTGCCCCAAGTTTTTGTTCTTTTCAAAGTCAAGGACTCATTCAATACAGCACAAAAGAGTGTCCTATTCATAAAGTAGTATTCTGAGATCTCTGGCTGTGTAAAACTTCATTCACCAAACACATGGGTTGGATATTTACAGAGCTTGGTTTCCCATCTAACCAATTCAGTAAAATGAAGACCAGAAACTACTGCTCTTCCAGTGAATACAGCTAGCTCCAGTAGCATTATTGCCTTTTTAATTTTTAAAATGAAAAAAACAAGAAGAGATTCACTGAAATCTGGATAAAAAGAAAGCCCAACTCAGCTTTATATTTCTCACTTAATATGTTGAGCTCAAGCAGAACTTTTATAGTGCTGACATGACACAGTCTAACACTGCTGCCAATTGACCGAATTTTTGTGATCCAAAGATCGCCAATCATGTCTCTTTGTAAGGATTTCACTTCCATTATGTTCTGACATACCTCCTCCCACTGTGAAATTTCTTCTGTTTTGCATAGACCATGCATTTCTTAATTGGTTTCTCCTTTTAGCCAAGTAATAAACTCATTGTTTTTCAAACATAACTCACCTGAAACAACTTACTTGGAAAGAATAAAGAACAGCTTTATTTGAGAAGTAAGGATTACTATGCAGAAGTTGGAGACCAAAATACGAAAAGGAAATCACACAACAAGCATTTTTGAGCTTGTTGCTGCACCACAATGCAGTGTCAAGAACAAATGCAAAGCAACTTATTTCATGCATAAAATGAAGTAAACATTTTGTCTTGGAAGGCACAGTCATTTGAGCTTTGGCTGCAAGGATTATTGTTTTATCTCACCTGCACATTTTATACAAAATATTTTAAATGAAACAATACTGATTTACACAAGTAATAAAATCATTGAATGTCTTGGGTTGGAAGGGACCTTTAAAGGTCATTCAGTTCAATCTCTCTGCAATCTTAAACCAGACCAAGTTGCTCAGAGCCCCATCCAACCTCGCCTTGAATGTTTACAGGGATGAGGCATCTACCACCTACCTGTGCAACCTACTTTAGTGTTTCACCACTTATTATAAAAAATTTTCTTCCTTGTATCTAGTCTAAGCCTACTCTCTCCTAGTTTAAAACTGTTACCCCTTGTCTTACCACAACAAGCCCAACTAAGGTTTTTTCCATGTTTCTTATAAGCCCATTTTAAGTACTGAAAGTTAACACAAAGGAATTAATTTGTGAAAATTATGGCCCGCAGAAGGGGCTTTTTATTGAACACATCTTACTTCGCAAAGCATTTCTAAGTATTCTTTGTGCACACGCTCTAGTCACAATCTTATACAGTGCTTATAAGCTTCACTATAGGTTAACATTTCCTTTCTAAGCATATATTAATCAGATTAGAAAAGACACTGAAAGATAAGATGAACCACTTACAGTGCTCTTGCCAAACTAAGCTACTACTATTTTGCCAGAACTGCAGTTCACACAGAGCAAGAGAGAGAACTAATTCAGCTTAAAACAAGGAAAGCATAATGTGATATTTAATATATGTTAAATAGGTCAGTTAACAAGACATTCCAGTTTACATTTCATTTTTCTGCAAAAATTACACCTTTTATACTCAAGAAATGGAAGGTGGTGGGGGAGACACTTTGCAGAATGAGCTATATATATTGGCTGCCATTCTTGTGGCAGTTTAACAGGGAAACTGAAAACAGTTATTTGCAGGCAACTCATGTAAAAACAGTGTCTTAACAAGTTACTCTGCCTTCTGTTCAATCATGTTAACCTCTTTTCACAGAGTTTCCTAACTCTTCTTCTTCTGTGTGTAGATTTTCTTGTTCTAAGATAACACCTTTGGAAAAAAAGATCATGTTTTTACATCAGCAAACATCTGTTGTTTTTCTTACCAAAATAGGATAGCTCATACCCTCTGACAGCAAAAGCTAAAATAACTCCTTCAGTTCTCCAAGTGATTGCAATGCAAATAATAACTCTTCTAAAAACTTAAGGGCCAGTATCCATTTTAAATAACAGCTATTACTAAAACATATTTTAACCATGCCTTTCTTCTCTCTTTTTCTTCTGCCAACATTTCCAGTGTTGGTTCAATAACTCTTTGTTGTTTAAAAGACTGAAACTGCAAGTAAATACCAAGAAATTTCTAATTTTATGTGAAGACTTCAAGGGCAAAGTGAGATTGGGAACACATATTTGCTTTTAGTTTTAAAAGCTCAGATTTTAATTACATTTTTCTGTATTAATATAGAGACTCATAATATATGATCACTTACACTGGATGTTTTAATTTTAATATATGAAAGATAGTTATAGAGTAGTATAGTGCTTGGAAAAACTGCATAGTGCAAATTAAATGCCAGAAGTTCCAGTAAATGGTACATCTCAGGATCCACAGACATGTCAAGAACTCCTCTTTCATTCCATTGGTTTAATAGACCTTTAGTTCTACACAGTTGATAAGCAACTTGTCTCACATGCAACCACCTCTGCAGTATTGTTTTTTTAAGTGTTCTATGTGTTCCAAAAGCCTTCAGATATTTGCATACACCTATAATGTCTGTGCAATGTGAAAGCTAAAAATTAAAATGTAGTAATATGAATACTAGTGAAACTTTACTTCAAGATTCAGTAGGGAGCCACTTAGTACATCCAGATGTGGATAATTAAAACAGGACAACTGTCCAAGCAAGGAATGAAAAAAAAGAACCCCAAGTAATAAAGAAAACCTGAAATTTCTTCAATATTGATTTAATTATGAAAATAATTTAATAAAGGGTATTTCATAATAAGAAGCAGTTTCTTATTAATCCATTTTTTGTATATATACCACAGCAATGTACTTCTGAAAAAAAGAATTCTTTTCAGTCATGACAACCACACTTACTGATAGTTTGGAATTTCATTTCTTACTGTGTTTGAAACTTGAATTTTTCTTCAACCTTATAATCTCGCAAGTGCAACAAATCACAACTGTGAGAAAAGCACAACTGTGAGAAAAGTGACCTAGAAGTTAAGAGGAATGAGCGTAGGCACAGAGCTCAAAGAAAAAAGCTGTTCTGAAGAGAAGCTCATATAGTAGTAGTATAACCTACACAGCACAGTATATATTTGAAAGATTAGGTTGCTAATTTTAAGTACTCTAAAATTTATAAGGGATTTCAAAGCACTATGATGAAACTCTAATATCTGCACCTTGTTCAGAACATTATTTTACTATTATTTTCCTAAATAAAATTGTACAATATTTGTTTTAAAATATTCTCCAAAATACTCATATTTATACATGCCCAATACGAGAAATTAATTTAGACAATACCTTCTGTAGTCCTGAACTCCTCCCAACCCTCAAATTTATAGTGCTGCATGCTTAATAGCAGCATAATTGAGTCTGTGAATGGTATTTCTTGACTAATCCATTCAGTACCAATAGCAGAGCCAAGGAGTTCTAGACATCCAATTCTACAGTACATGAAGTTTGGTTATTTTATTGATATTCCTTTCCATTGAAGGATTTCATTCCTCATTTCTGCTATGAAGATGAACAATAAACAGCTATTTTTTTTCCCTGTTTTAAGGCATATGTCTGGGAACAGCAAAGGCAGACTGCTTGGAAAGGACAGTGGAGCTGGAAGCCAAGAGCTTCAGCAGGGTGGGCAGGACAAAGCTCTCTCTGACAAAGACACAGTCCCATGGCACCTGAACAAAAAAGAGAGCAACCAGGGCCAGCTAACATATCAATGACTGCCAGATGAGCCTGTAATAACAGGGCTGTTCTGAGGTCAAGCCAGAAAGATGGGTCAGCAAGGTAGGGCCTGAAAAAATGAGGCTAACCAGACAGTGCCACACAGATCAAGGCAAGGCTATATATAGTAAATGAGGCAGGTCCGATTTGAGCTGCACCAAGTCCAGGCAGCAAAACCTCTGGGAGAGTAGGGTTATGCACTCTGACCCCTGATATAATGTTACATTTCCAGTGCTCATTGAACTTTCCCCTGCCTCATTTTCCATCCCTGATGGTGGTTTTGCAGACACCTAAAAAGCCTACGCCAAACCTTTTACAAAAAGAAAGCTAAATCTACACAAATAACACCGAGGGCCAATATCAATTGTTTCACTGACCTAATAGCCTTTGGAAGACCTAGGATGACCAGTGTGGGGAAATACCCTTTTCCCTTTTATACTGTTCCCACAGAAAATCACACTCTGAAAAAAATGTGCAGTCCCATCACTGAGAATTACTATTGGGTTTGATGTGTTCACTTTATCTACAGCAATGATAGTAGAAAACATGCCCAATTTGAAATGTGGTATTTGAAGTGCATGTGGCTTGTAAATTCTCAGGATGAATGACTTGCACAAGGATGAAATATGTGCATCTTCTTCAGAGAGGAAGGTCCTAGTGAAAGACACGAGTGCACAGCAACTTCGAACTCCTGTGAGTGTCCAGAGATCTCCTGGAAGCCAGAACATGGTGCTTCAAGGTTCAATAAAGAACATTTCAGCCCTTCTAACTTCATTTATTTATTGCCATGTCTGTTTCCTATAAAAGATTTTCCACATATTTCATTTGTATCACTGTGAGTTATTTAAAAGAAAAAAAATGTAATTCCAAGATGGAAAACCTCTACAACCAGAATTTGTTTGACGGAATCAATGTTCCACCTGTATTTTATTACTGCTCTGACTATGAACGTTAAAGTCTCCCTGTATTAATTTGATGTAAAATTGAAAACAGTTTCACCATTGCAGCACTTATGAATGACAGATGAACCAAGAATACTGATTCTCTCTGCTTCCTCTTCTCAAGAAGATATTTTTGGGAATGATTAGTGGACGACTAAGATACAAGACCCTACTGAACTCAGCAAAAACAATATACTGGCTTTTTGATGATTAAATAAGCATGCCTGACGTATAAAGCCCATAGTGTCCAACTACATGGAGCTGCTAATATTTGTATTTCAAGATTAATTCCTCCATGAAAGGTTTTCCATCTGAGAGACCAAAAAAGAGGGAGGCGAGGGGAGGGGAGACCCCATCCACTAATAATGCTGATCAAGAGAGACTCAAATCTGGTATAGTAGCACACAAAAAAGTGTCCATTCATTCCTATGGAGCTATTTGTTTCTGATCGATTGCATATTTATAAGTCCTGAGCCAGATAGTAAGGAATTTTGGCAGCTGTCAAATGCTTGTGTTTTCCTATTTAACACAATGAATTTTTTCTCCAAGTAGTGAAAAAAAGTGTGATATTTTTCCAGCCTTACTTTCTTTATTTAGACAGCAAGGAAACTATCAGCTAGGAAATAAATCTTAGACCATAATCTTGAGGAATTTTAACTAATATGAATGACCAAGAGGGCTTAGTTTTCCACAGACACACAAAAAAACCAGCTTTGCATTTAGCCTCTTGAAGGTAAGTCCTGATACAAGAATATTTACTACCAAAAAGTAACAATGTTCAAGTCAATTAATCTTTATTCAAGGTAAAAATAAGTACACAGGAAGGGTGCTTATGCAGACAGAAGTGATAGAAGCACTAAATATTTGTCATGATTTTTCAAAGACACCAAAGTTAATGTCATTATGAGATGTAGCATTTATAAGCCTATTGTGGAGGTTTATTGAGAACAATTTTATAAAAATACCATAATGGAGTCTATGATTTAGAAGTAATATTTTTAGAAGTGTTTCACTGTGTATCTAACTACATATTAATGTTTACATTTAAAATCAGAAAAGAACTCCTGGAAATCATTTTTTTAAACATTACTTGACATCACACAGAAGTGCTACTCCACGGAGTACCCAGTGCGCTGGAGGCTGACGGGTTTTAAGGTCCATAGCAGCAATGTAATTCAGGTCTGTTCGACTGCTCTTTTTGTAGATGGGACATGAATACAAACGTGGATCTTTTGCAGCTGAAAAGACAGAAGAGACATAAAGAGCGATTAAACTAAGTTGAAAAAATGGGGCCCTAAGGGAAGATCATAAGGCAAATGGAAAACTGAATCCAAGTTCAACAGTACACTGCTCTCTATTTGCTATTACCAGCTGAAGGACATACTGGCTTTGAGATTTCTGTAGGTTTAAGATTTAGCTTGAGCACCTAGGAATTGATGCAAAGCAAGATATGTAAATGGACACTCTAGAGTAATTAATCTGCCCACTGAACATCACTTCTTATCAATGTATTATGCCAAATAAAATTTTCCTACTTTGAACAACCTGGTTTGAAATGCATTTAGTAGTTGAGAGTACAAGTCACCAACTATTTCACTGCAGAATTAGAATAGTAGTCTAGTCATGCTCAGTACTTCAGTATTCATTATTTAGTATCTTGGCTGCTGATCATGCCTTTTATAAAATATTAGCTATGCAAAATAGCATGTTTACAAGCTTTGCTTTTACAGGTGGAATGTTTTTCAACAGGTTTTTCCAATTTTATGTTCTGCAGTGGATTGTTCTATTCTTTTTTACACCCTTATTCAACAGCATGTCCTATTCTATATGCAAAAACCCACTGCATTAAGACAAATTACACATTTTCACAGCATTGTCCTTAAGCCCCAAAAGTTTCCTTTCCATACTGACATTCCTTTTCTGCCTCAAAGACAAAACATCTCCCACCACCACCTTATGCCACCTTTTGCTTGCTTCCATGAGCTCAAAACCAGACTGACCAGGAAAAAAAGTATACATTTTTATAAGTATACACATATTATATACATATATATATATGTGTGGGGGGGTATATGTGTCTATATATATAATCCATGTATATCTTATGCTGTGTACACATATTTATGTATATGTTACATATGAAATAGGTAGGTAGGTAGGTAGGTAGATAGACAGATATAAATAAATAAATAAATAAATAAATAAATAAATAAATAAGTATTAAACATTCATTTTTTTCATGAGTGAAAGAGATTATTTAGATTTAGGTTATGGAGGCTACAGAGATCACAGAGTTTATGTATAAGAAAGAAGGCATTTTCAATCTGGGATACATATTGGCAATATGTACAGCTTACCCGTAAATGGGTTGCAAAGTTCTTAACACTCTTAATATCATGTATAGAGACCTATCTAGATATTAGGAAAAGTGCCTACTACCAATGAAGCAAGTCTGAAAACCCATTTTCAATGGAAGACTGGGAAGTCTCCCCCACGGAAAGGCATTTACTATGTATACAATGATAAGCAAAAGCCTCATGAAATCCCTGCAGCCCAAAATATTTTGATGCAGTTAAATAAAAAGTTATATTGAATTCAATGGAAGTAACATCCTTTACAATACTGTTACTTACTGTTATTCTCTGCATATATCCTTATGACCGGCATCAGCTCAAAGAGCACCTTGGGCTTAGATTCTGTCAGTCTCATGTTCCTTCTGTCCCAACCAGCTCCTTCCAAATACAGCCCATACACGTAGACCCCTTCTGAAGGAGGGCTTGTGATATCATCCTTCATCCATTTAGTGACTTCATTGCACAGCACTACACTGTCAAGAGCCCATCCTTTGTTAGCTCTTGTTATTTCCTGCCCAAACCAGAAAAAAGTTAGGTGGTTACATTTTCACATAAGCACAGAACCCTTTTTCCCAGCAGTTATTAGAAATAAATTTGTATGGTCATAACATATCCTCCTCAGTTAAAAGAAAAAAGAAAACCAAACCAAAACCAATTCTTTATGATATCCAGCTTCACAGAAGTCTGTCTGACTTTTCTCTAAGGGAGTGATGGCATGGCACTATGAGAAAGTGTTCCATACTTTTTTCAAAGACCATACCAAGTAACACAACCATGGTTGTGGTACTGGCCCATGGTAGCCAGCTCTTGTGAAGACAAAAAAATTTCACATATTTGATGAGATGAGAAAACAATACCTGCATGTGGTAAGTGAAATGTATTTTCTGGGGCTACCTTCCTTTTCCTGCACCTCTACTCTTCAGTAACTGTATTCTTAATGAGCAACAACTCACTCAACTATAAAAAGACATAAAGAGACTGCAAAAAAACCTGTTAGTTAATGCACTGGACAACACTCATTTCTCAGTTGTCCAATTCGGTACTATCCCATGCAAATAAGTTATGGCAAACCAAAATTTTATCCTGGTCTTCCAATGGCTTCAAAAGTCTTTGTTTGAAGTAACTGGAATGAATGCTTGCCCCATACTGCAGTTACTTGGACGATCTAAAAGAACTCAAGGTTTATGAGTGGTCATTCTGGCTCTTTCTCTTTCTCATTTCTATTTGTTTTACCACACAGCAAAGCCCAGAAAATCCCTTTGGTATTTACTTGGGATATTAGGCATATCCACATATCCACAGTTCCATTTTTCCAGAACCAGAAAATTCTGTAGTTTACAGCTGTTTTGGATCCTGCTAGTAAACCTTTTCCACAAGCTTGGATGCAAAAGATAGTCACAGTTTAGGACTGTTCACTCAAATAAAATATTTTGTTACATAATGCCAAGGATATGCCTGAAATTTTAGATTACACTACCCAGACCTCAGCGTAAGAGTGGGTATTTTTTCTTCATTTTCTTCTCCAAAAGTATGGGCTTTTTTTTTCCTGAGGTCCCATTGTATTTTCATCTGAGTATTCTTTTATAATTTTACATATTCCAGACACTTACTGTCTCCAGTATGTCCCTCTATGCTGACCAACACAGGCATTTATGGCTTCCTTTTAAAGTAAAAAAGTTGCTGCGACTGTAACACAATTACCAAGTCAACAGGCACACATCAGCAAACACATCAAATATCATACTTAGATGCATTAATAAAGAAAAGTCTTTCCCACTTCCTGAAGAAAGACTTAATCAGCTACTGAACAGCTGAAGTGAAATGTAAGACTAATTCTGAATAGCTTTTCCGCCCAGTCTCCAGTCAGGTAAGTACTGAACACATAACAAAAGAGAGGGTAAAAAAGACAAATTCATGGCACTTAATGACCATTCTCAGAGATATCTCAATGGAAACCTGGGACTAAATATTTTTCTAGTCTACCATAATAATGTTGTGAGGTAGCCTCTACTTCTTTGGGCCTTGGTCAACACAGGAAACATATTTTAACACATTAGTGGTTGATATACTGAAAACATACATGTGAAGGAAGAGCAGTTCATTCAGGAAATGTTAGACAGTCACACATCTTTCCCATCTGTACAAACTCATCCTTCATCAACCAATACATTTTATTTTTAAAGGCATGTAAAAAAATAAGCAGGATAAGACTTCAAACACAACTTACCTGTCTCACTGCAGTTAAAAATCCCTGAGGATTAAAAAACCCTGCCATCCAGAAACAGTTTGGCTGACTTTCAAAAATCCACTTGTAAAACTGGTGGTTTCTTTCTAGAAGTTCTGTAAACCAGAAACCAAGTGTACTGGAAGGCCAAGATGCCTAAAAACAGTAAACATGTTTTAAAATAGCATACTGCTACTTCCGCCCATGGCAATAAACAGCAAAATATTAGCAAAGCATATTTGAAAATAATTTATCATATCTTAACTTTAACCTGATGCTTAGACTTTGCATCCCACTGAAACCTGAAGCAAATTCTTTCTCTGTTCAAATTCGTGTCTACTATTCCATTTACACATTCAATGTTCTCTGTAGCAATTATCCATTTTATTACATTTTTGCAAGTTTAGACAACTGTATAAACTAAGAACAAAGAATTTATTCATGTCTTTATAATTCCAAGGTCAATATATCAAGACAACATGATTTCTGTAAAATTGTTCTGCATTTTCATTCTTCTGAATAAAACCTAAGGAAAACTGAGCTTGGCCTATGTGGAGATATAGCTGTGTTCGAAGCATCTGTTTACATCTAGGTTTTGTACCATGAAAACACTTTGTCAGTAGAAACAAAACAAGCAAACAAAAAAAACCTCCCCATTTTTCTTTCCATCAATTGCGGTTAACAGCTCTAATTATCCCTGAAAACAATTTCTATGGGGAGAGGCTGAGAGCTGGGATTGTTTAGTCTGGAGAAGAGAAGGCTCAAAGGATATAATGTGTTTATATCTCGTGTGGAGAAAGGAAGTGGATCAGGTGGATCCTGATCCTTGTCAGCAATAGGAGAGAAGGCAATGGGATCAAGATGAAATGTCAGAAATTCTGTTTCAGCTTAAGGGTTTTTTTGTTCGTTTGGCTGGTGGTTGGTTGATCGGCTGGTTTTTCCTGCGAAGGTGATCAAACAGTTGGATGGATTGCACCTCTCTGACTCTGGAGACTCCTGGAAAACCTGCTTTAACTGACCCTGCTTTCAGAAGTGTGATTAAACTAGACTGTTTCCATAGGTCCTTTCCAGCATCTACTATTCTGTAAATATGTGGCTACTACTCAAAGTACACTGATTTTGACCAAGATGGACAGGCCACCTCTACTTAACCCAGAAAAGGAACATATATATATTATATATATTCAATAAATAACACCAGCATTGTCCACTACTGCGGGTGCTATTTTTTTAAATCCATCACATTTTAAATTTCTCTCCTCTCTGGTTTTTTTTAATCCTGTCAATATGTAACAGTGTGTTAAAATGGCAAATATCTGCATCCCTCACATTCACTTCAATTTTTATAAATGAAAGAAGGCTTGTTTTGACTATGTTTATTTTAGCACAAAATCTATTCCAGCAGTTGCACAGCTCTGATTAACACATCTGAAACTTAGTTTGAAAACATGTTTACTATAAGTCTAGCAGTTTAATCTAGTCTCTTCAGAAATAGATTTTTTTATTTCTTTCCAGAACAAGTGATGTACACCTACCTTTTTCCAGCTAGCAGGAATTCTTCCATCATACATGCAGTCTAAAGCATCCCTCAGATTTTCACTCATAACTATTGTCCCATCAATGGCAAGTTTTAGGTCAGTCAGCGTGCTTCTCACTAAAGAAATAACTCTCTGCATTTGTTCAATCTCCTGTCGCAAAAATATGTGCATAGGTTGAAAAGGTCCCATGTTCTTTAGCTTTTCTTTTACCTGTTGGTAGAAAACCAAAGATCCTTCAATAGAAGTGAAAAGAAGAAGTTGGCTTTATGTCAAGGTTATGCCCCAGTATGATCTTTGAGAAATAACATTTTATTTATGAGCTTAAATGGCCAGTTTTGCACCTCCTTTGAATTATTTGCAAGAGAGAAACTCAGACTAAAAACATAGCCAGTCTCAGCATCATAGATTTCTCTTGGAACAAACCCTAAGACATTATTTAGTCTGTATATCATTCTTTGAGCTAATGACACTTTTGGATGTTTACCTCAGTTCAGGGAATTCAGCTTTAATTCCAACAAACAGTTCCAAGATTCTCTTTGCACAGACCAATCAAGAGTAATTGCCCCAGCTACTGTGCTTCAGCATAGCAGCAATGCCTGGGAACTATCACAATACCAGGCAGTCTTGTATTCTAACCAAACTCACTGATACATTTTTAATCAAAAGTGTAAAATTAACAAATAAACAGCTGCATGAACATAACTGGAAATTTTATACTGTCAACAACCTATAGTGTTAAAAGCTGATGATTGCACCTCCCCCATAATGCAAATGACAACTTAAGTGTTCACAGGTTTAATATTTCTGAAAAAGTTCTCGCCAAAGCATTTCAGCACACATTTAATGACTTAATTATAAACATTAACAGTTTGGCCACACTTCTTTAAAATAAAAAGTATTGCCTGTATGAATTAATTCAAACATGCTTTTAGAAAAGTTGTTGGTTGTTTGGTTTGGTTTTTTTAATCCATAAAAGGCAAGATGGACCAAATGCTTTTGCCAGAATTTCAGTAACTCACTTCAAATGGTACATAATCAGCAGGAAGTTTTTCCAGCATATCATCAGCCAGTCTGGCTACAACTGCCTCTCGAGTTTCACCTCCTCCACCAGAGCTATCTTTAGGCTGAATACTGAGGATGGTATCCAATACATCTTTGGAAACTTTACTTTGGTAGGTGATATCCGCATTGGGGTGCAAACCAAACACCTCTGGTGTGTCATAAGCAGGAAGGTTCTACATGGTAAAATATAAAAAGAGTACAATCGGAGAAATAGAAGAAAACCATTAAAAAAAAAACCACACTAAAAAATCCCCAGACAAAAAACCATAAAACTCAACACACAACAAAACCAAATAAAAAACAGAAAAAACTCCGGATTACTGTTAAGTAAGAAGATAGATTTCTTCAAATAGTCTTAAGCCAAATAACTTGCTGTGGGGTCTATTTGTCATGTCACAGCCCAAATCACACCAAACAAGATGTGTTTTAACAACTATATGCTATTTCAATAATAAACTTTTACTCTGATATATCTAGACCTTTTATTTCAAAGAGGTTGTAACCAATGTCTGGACTCCATTCTCTGCCCTCACTAATGACTTCGTGCCTTTAGATATGTTAACACAAGCAAACTGCATGAAAAAGAAAATATATGTTGCTATCATGAAGATGATAACATTGATAACAATAATTAGTTGTCACTAATAGATATGCAAGCTCCTAGAAATCAGTTTAAAAATCCGTGAATGAAAGACAAAATACAGGTACTCAGACAAAAAGGAAAAATTATAGGGAATCAGGAACTTATGAGTAAGAAGTGATTAGCTTTCATTTACCAACCTGTATGTATTGAAGGTATTGATCCACCATAGTACATTTGGGTATGTTGTATCCTTTGTAGAAGCTAAATTCCTGACTGAATGTATTTTCACTGAACCAAACCTTTACAAAAGTGTTCATGAGTCTTTTGTCAAAGTCGTCTGTCACACGACCACCATACTGGATCTCACCTATCATGTAACAAACAGTGCTCCAGGAGATCCCCTAAAACCAAGCAGAAAGCACTGACTTCAGCTAATCTTATTTACTTAGATCTACCACAGTAAAAACAGCTTATGTAGCATGTCTGTCCCATTTGGAAGAAAGTTACTTTCCTACTTTACTCTTTTTTTCATTATAGTCTTGCATTTCCAGAACAGCTGCAAGGATTTCTCAAAATACAGTTAATTGACAAATTCAAGAGCATCTTGAAGATTGCAAGAAGGTTACAGATATATTTGCATCCTCCTTTCACTTAAAATTCCAACTGCAAATTGCTCTGTCACAGACCTCTCTGTATGACAACTGACCATATGAAAGTGAGAAGCATAGGAGACATTCTTGTATAATCATTCAAAACCACTTTTGATCTCTTCTTGCTGTAAAGATAGGCTGGGGGGGCAATTCTTATTATTTTTACTCGAAATAGATTTAAACAAAGCATATTTTAAATACCCCTTTTTAACTAATTGACTTAATTAGAATGACAAGAAGATCTATATTTCCAAGGTTTATGTTTCTGAGATGGCTGTGAAGGCTTTTTTTTTTTTAATGTAGATGTTAATACAGAAATTAAACATACACAGGATTAGAAGTCTAAGTCTGCTGCTGTAGAGACAGGTATAGTTGAAATATTCAATGTTGGTGGAAAAAAACAAGTTAAAATCACTCTTGTAGTTCAGTTATTAGGAAGCATTTACATACATTTCACTACTAGAAAGATCCATCATCTTAATGCACCTTTCCCACAAAATCATTAATTACCTTCTTGGTATCCATGCGATTCAAGTGGTTTTGAACGAACTGCACAGTGGCATTGAAATCAGCTTGATTAAACTCATAGGGGATATTCCAACCCAGAGACCCAAACTTGCGTCTTTCTTGAACGGTGGAGTGCAGAAAGGCTACAGCATACAACAGCGGCTTCCACTGCACCATTTTACTGGCATCTAATAAATCCTGGCTGACACCTGTTGATTGCAAATTGGCTTCATGAGAATCACAGCAATTGTCTTTTTCAAAACTACTTCAAATCAGTGCTAAAATATCACTCTAGCGATATTCACTTGGGTCTCTGCCTCTCCCAAGGGTAAATTATTGTCCCACAAAGTGTTCTCTGCTGGACACAGTTTATAGCATGTTATTAAATTGCTCAGATTAAAAGAGTACACTTCAGGGGAAGAAATCCCACATTTTACTAATATCTGAATTCATATCAAGTTGCTTTCTGCACAGAATCTTTGTTCTTTATTTTATGTAGTGTAAAGAGCACTTGATAGCCAACCATGTCCTTTTTCTGCCAAAAGATGGAATATTAAAAATTCAAAAACTTTTAACTGAGATACTAGGAGCCAACACATGAGAAAAGAAAAGTCATTTCCTGTTTTGCTATGCAATTAGCTCTGGCAACAGAACGTCAGCCAATCTTCTCTTCTTTTTAATTTTCAAAACAAAAACTAAGATGTGTCCTAGCACCATTGTGATCAGTTCCTCATACTAGCTTACACCTACTACCAGTTTAACATGACTACACAATAGCATCACAGTCAAAAATTTAATTTTAAATCATTACCATTCTAGCACTCACCACTGTATGTTCTCTTTAGTCCACCTCTGAGCCCTTGTGGTGGCTCATTGGTAAACTTAATCGACATTTGAAGAAGGGTGATGGGGAATTGTTTGTGAATGTCTGTTGTCATCCACAGCCGAAAGCTTTCATGAACAGTCTCTGTCTCTATTACAGTGTCCATTAACTCATCCAGAAAGTCAAGTCCAAGGTGACAGTTTTGCAGAAGTGCCCAACCTCCCTAGTTTAAAACAACAGAACATAAAAAATTATTAACATTGTTCACAAATTCAAATGACTCCTTGAGGGGAGCTAAGCTGTGCGCTGTTTCTTCTAAAGATGGTATTAGCTTATTTGGTTTTTTTCACCTAAACAAATGGTCCCTACTTGTCTCATCTGGTCTTCTCAAACAGTCTCTACCTTTTTCATTTCAATACATTTAAAAGATACCTTGTCATGACTACAGTGCTGACAGAAACTGATAAATTTTGACTTGCATAACGGAGCTCAGGAGTAGCTCCATAGAGCAGCCTGCTCAACCTTGTTCCTCACAAGGGTCCCAGGCTTGGAAAATAATCAAATCAGCATACATAATTAATCTATTGCTATCAATCAACAGATTGTTGCCCTGAGTTTTTTGTTTTTTGTCTTTCTGTAGAACTTTTACATGCAGCCTTGATGTAAATAATGTCTATTCTTAGAATGTTTACATACTTCTCCTGTGAGAGAAGAAATGATTGGTGGTGATGTCCACCATCCAGGCTGAAGGGGTGGCGACCTGTGTAGCCAATCCCTTGACTTCTGTACATATCTATAAATACTGGAGTCAAAATAAAGTTAGAGAGAGTTTTTCTACAACAGCCATGTCCTGAGCCTTTCTTGAGTGTTCCTAAATTGGGACACGGCCAGCTTCGCCCCGCGACATCTGGTGACCCCGAATGTGTGAGAACCACAGCCCAAGCAACAACAGATGCCAAACTTTCCTATATGAATTACCATATTTCATTATAGGCATCTCATATACCTCTTCACTAAGAGGGCTTGTGAGACAGTGAGGGAAAGTAACTGCATTTCTTTTAACTAAACCAAGGGTGCTCCTCTCCCCTATTTTTGTATGTCTTTCTTCTCATTTGATCTAGTAATTAGTTCCTCATGAGAAGTAATCAAACAAGAATCTGAAACAAAAGTCAGAGTAAAACAATTATAAAAAGAAGCTTATAACACAGGAGAGTAGTATCAGTGTTTTCACATCAGCAGGCATAGCAGTAATATCACCTGATGCGCAAAGCATGCCAAATTGGAACATTTCATCTTTCTCACACAGACAGTTTTGTTAATTCCTCTACCTGTAAAACGCCTGTGCTACCAGATCGTCCCTCCGAAGTCCAAATTTAGACTACAGCAATACAAAATAACTCACTGAACTACTTGGTTTTTCTCAAGTTTATGTAACTATCAATAGCATGTTTGGAATTAATTTTTTTCATTTAACAAAATACATCCATATTACTAAAAAAAAACCTGGAAAAATAATCTGAAATACCTACAGAAGAATATTTACTGGTGACCTAATGAAAAAACAAAAAAAATCGATTAATTTATGTTCATCAGTCTGCAATCAACTATAAAAATTCCATTTTATGTGAAAAGCACTCCATTTTCAGTGAAAAAATCTGCACAATATCAAGAAGCTTGTTATGGCAAATTGAAGGACTGTGAATAGACAGTTCTCTTGCTCAGGACGCTTATTTAAATAAATGTAGGGGTTTGCATCAGCATTAACTACCCACGAAACAACATTATCTCATGGCAGGATTTTTATTCCTAAGTGTTTAACACAGAGAGGAAAACATTCAGATTTTTGTTGCTTACATGAGCCATCGTCTGCTGCAGAAGTTTACGAGCATGGATTCCTTGCCCCTGGCCCATGGAAACACAACACGTTTCTGTCTTCAGTCTTTTTCCCAATGCAATAATTGAGTCCGTAGGATCAGAGCCCATGGAAAGAAAGCATATGAGGGGAGTGCGTGGATCTGACTCTTCCCATGTTTTCTCCAAGTCCAAGATGACTCCCTCTGCGTATTTCTCCCCCATAGTGTCAATGATATATTTTCTTGCCTATATTAAAAAGGGTAAATTTAACTTGTGACCTAACTATTTAATACTGTTTTCTTCCCAGTGTAAATACTACCAATAAGTCAACTGAAGACCAAAGAAAAATTTATATCAAAAATATAAATACGCAACAAGTTCATTTTTACATGTCAACACATCATACTGTCTTTGAAGGTGTTATTTCTTATACCTTTATACAACCTGCTAAAATGTTTAAAATAATTATTATATTACATATATCTGTATGTATTCTTACATATAATAACTATAATTAGGGAATAATAAAAATAACTTCTGTAAAACTTTGGACGACTTTTAATGATTTAAGGATACCGCCATTAGTGCAACTCCTAGCCTCAAAACCAAGAAAAATAGGAGAAAAGGATTAAAGACAGGCTTCAAAGCTCTTAGGCTTTTCTCATCTTCACAGTTAGACAAGCAATGAATTAACAGTGGTAATGATTAAAATAACTAATAAAGTAGATGATCCAGAGGAACAGGTGAAAACCATCTCTTATCCCTTCTTTATTTGTCTTTAAAAATTCTAGATTATTGTTCTTTTTCACAAAGAAATAGAAAAGGCTCTTTGCAACAATCTGAGATGATCTTTCATGTATGCTTTCCCACCACACAGCTTTTGTCTTTGATAAATCTTCCCCTTATCACTTCTGGCTTATCTCTCAGAGACAAAAGACATTCAGCATTAAACATCTTATAAACTATCAGTTTTCATAAAACCATTGAAAGATGAAAGTTTAACTTGCCCCATTAACAGTAGGGAGGAACTAATCTTGCGTGATCTGTTTCAGACACATAGCAGACATCACAGAGATATCCTTTACACAGTTCTGCTTAACCTATTGACTGCAGTTAAACCAATAATTGCTGAGATTTTTTCTGAATCCAATCACTATGTCTAAAGATATGCATCAATAAAATTAATACCACATTTCAAGTGATGCATTCCAATTTCAGTAAATCATTAACTGCTCTGAATTATCAGTAATTTTATGATATTTTGTTCTTTTGTACTGGAGAAGAACAAAGGTTAAAAATAGGTTTCTAGAAGATGATTTTTCTTTAAAAAAGGTCTATTTAATAAACTTCAGATTTGTACTTTTTTTAATAAATGGCTTTAAATTGAGAGCTTTGAGCAGATTTTAATAAAGATTTTTCTAAAGTGGGTCTAATTCTTCCATGCAAGAAATAGTTTCTCAATTAAATCATTTTCAATTTTCTCTCAGCCAGTCAAATTCATTAAAATCTTTTACTTCAGCTTAACATGGTGTCTTGGTTTAGCACAGATGGTAAAAAACAATTAGTGGCTGACTTTAAGATTGATGGCCAGATTGGCCAGTTAAAATAGGGATACACCTCTGGGTCATGCAGGCTTAAAAATCAGGAGTGCCCTGGGAAACTTCCCTTTTTCTTCCTGCCTTGGAATAGGTAGCAGGGCCAGTCCCAGTCCACCCTGTGGCCCCCCGGGGGAGAGGGAGAGCCTGGAGAAAGCCGGGCCTGGCCCTGGCCATGCCTCTGGGCCTCCCCCCGCCCCAGCTGCCAGTGAGGGAGGAGAGGCTGCAGCCCCTGATGGCAGCTTGGGGTTTGGCAAGGCTGGCCCCCCAGTGCAACCCAGCCAGGCTCTGCTCTGCCCCTGGCCAGGCCAGGCCCACCCCATGAGACCAGGGTGGGAAGGAGCCATCTACGTTCCTGGCTGTTAAGATTTCTGACTGCCTGAGCCACTCCAGTCTCTGGGGCAAAAGTTTCCCCATGGGCACAGCCTTGAAATCTGACACCATGAGCTGCAGCCAGGGCAGAGAGGAGCTGGGCAAGATTTACCTCTTTCCTGGCACAGATGAAACTTCCAAAGCCCTAACCCTTCTCTGGTGAGAGAAACGGTCAGAGTGGGGGATATTTAAAGAGACAGTATGAAGATACCAGGGTCCGTGAAAGAGAGGTTGTATCCTAAGTGATGAAGAGATGACAAGTTGCCTTGGTCCTAGGCTGAAAATCTCCAATGATTGAGAGAGCTGTGGTAACAGACAGTAATATGAATATGCTAGAATTTCCTTTAAATCATGGACAATATGAGTTGGGCAAATTGATTGTTCAGATTTGTGGATTTGAACAAAGGTATTTGTGATTGACTGAGTGAATATTGAATTAGAATCTGTGATCCTGTGATCCCATGAGATGTTTGAACAGGGAGAAGATGAGATAAGAAGCTCCCTGCGTCAGGGAAGAAGTGAGAAGACATCTCTGTCCCATGATATGAAGAAATTCTTTGTGTTTGTACTGTTCATTTTTAGAATGACGCCCCAGTACGCATGAGTGCACGGCCCGTATGTAGCCACAGGAAAGGCTACCTAATATGGGAGGTCCACAACTGCAGATTTTCCCCCCGACCCCAGGGGGCTGCTGTGTGAGAGTTAAAAGCCACAAGCAAACTGGTTTGGTTTTTTTTTCCTGTGGAAAGTTACCACAACAAATCAGGAGACACTCCTCTCAGTGAAAGACTACTTTATAACTGGTACTGACCTAGAGTTCTGAGTTTTGTCTCTTTACATTGTTTGTGGGAAAGTGAACACTTGGGGGGAGGAGGAGGAGTGTTTTGAAAGTTTCATTTTGATTCTTATTTTCTTTTTTTTATGAGTGTGTGTATATATTTATCTATGCACCTTTAAGTTAGGGCCTGCTTGCCTTTTTCTCTTAATCCTATCTCACAGCAGAAAAGACACTTAAACCACTACACTAAATTTGGTAAACAGAGATAGGCGAATGTAAAACCACTACACATGGGGATGCTTCTAAAATTCCAGTAAGTAAGCAAGGACAGCCAAAAGTATCTTCTGAATTAATAAAAGCAGATCCGGATAAACACATATGATTCCAGCAGGAATCACCACAGTGATATCCACTACAGTGGATAATATTTGTTCAGTAGATTGGATTTTTTTTTTTTATCACTGCCCTTGTAACAAATGCATAAATGGTCTGAAAAGAATTTCAGAAAATACAACATAAAGGTCCAAAAAGGTGTTTAGCATTACTTAAGATAGTACTAACCTGCAATCCGGAAACTATTATCAAGTGATGCCCAAATAGTTCATATAGGCTATATAAATATACCTGAGCTATGGTCCTGTCAGGACACCAAGATCTGATAAGAAGAAGATGCCTGAAGCAGTCCAGAGATTGACCATAGCCACTAGGAACCAATTCTTCTTCAGGATTTTTACTATCAAACCAGATTTTCCACTGTTTCTCTTCTCTGGAAATCTGCAATTATACCATCAAAGAAGCAAATATCACTAAACAGACAAGTCATATTTACACTGCCACTAGGTCATAAACTTTAAATGAGAGTCGGAGGCATGTATTCCACACCCAGGCATTTGTTTAGAGATATTCTTCTACAAATGTAATAAGGCTATTAAAAACTATAGGAGAAAATTTCAGATTGTAAGTATGCTATTGTTGAATGCAGAACCCTGGCATATTCATATTCTGAAAACAGGAACTACTAATCTGTATTTTCTATTATGATAAATTAGTAGAGCTACATCAGAACATGGATAGCTAGGCACAGACACAGCTTTGAGAACAGCAAGTACACAATTGCTCCCCACATGGATGCACAGAAGTTTTCTTCACCCATGCCAAAAGCTATTTACCATTAGCTACAACACATTTAGTGTCCAATAAGACTATTCATCCAAGTATTGAATTTACTGAACACCTTATCCCTAACTTTTATTCCATGTAACAAGAGAAATATTGTAAAAAACATACTTCTTACTGTAAGAAAGCATAACAGGGATGCAAGATAATCTAACAACCAGAATAAGGATAAAGTTGCAATGTATAAACTGGATAATGGCAAGTTGAATCCCAATCTGAAAATATTATAATTACATAAAGTCTGAACACTCTACACTCTTCTTATTTTCCTGGGGGTAGTTGAGTCTTTTTTTTTTCCAGCATAGGGTGCTAAGCAGTCAGGGCCATAACTGTGGCTGTCTGCTGTCAGCTTTGTTTCTCTTCTATAAAATAAAACACTTTCCACCACGTGGCTTGATGGCTATCAGACAATTACTTGTTTAACAAGAGATTAACTTTAAAAAGCTCTTACGTACTCGATCAAGAATATCTGAAAACTGTGTAAGCTTACTGAGCTCCACCAAGTTCAACCAAGTCATATCCAGAATCCATTTAGCTGGCTTAGGAGGACAAGTTTTAAGGTCTAGGGAAGCACCACCTGCAAGAAATTGAAATTAGTTATTAGTAGTGTTGGAGAGACAAAGAAAAATAAACAAAATAAAAGTGGAAAAAAACAAATACAATAATCCAGTTTTTAAATCATGATGTTACAGGAGTTTTCTGCCTTACAAAACTCTACTATGTTTGATTAAGCTGAGTTTGCAATATGGTTAGTTTATTTTTTTTTTCTCTTATGTACATTAAACAGAAGTCTTAACCAATTTATATTTTGAGGCTTTACTGATTTTTCATGCAATGTGCCTGGAAATAAATGCTTTTTGGGAAAAGATATTCTGAAGATTCAACATGGAAAAATTCACACACGTAGTCCACAAATAAATGCTGCCTGAAAAATTAAGTCTCTTGAAAAGGTAATATAAAATGGATCCAAACTTGCAAGTGAACTCAGTGCTTGCATGCAGTCAAGACCAAAGCCATGACCTTGTCACATGCAGCTGAGACTCCGATGTTCTTTTAAACTGTTTGTATAATTTTTCTGTTCCTATTTGCTGCAGTTACTATAATATGTTTAGTACAATAATAATTTTTCTAAGTTAAACACATACCTGATGGTATATGAGCAGCACACATAAAGGATACTTAAGAATATTCCTTTTAGATTCTCATGATTACAAAGATATACTCATCAATATTCAATGTGCTGCTATAAATTAGAACAACCATACAGTGTTGTCTGTCACCAGATCTGAATGATAAACATGTATTCTTACACTGACTGGTTTCTCATGCAGAAAAGGTAGGAGCATACTGGCTAGGAGATAGAAATACATAAATTTTCTATAATAATAATAATGTGCTCTCCTTAAAATTTATTCATAGTTCCAACCTTTAATAAGTGTCAGAAATTCTTCATGCTTCACTCTGTTTCTTTGTATATCAATCTTCAAAGTAAGCAATAATGTGAAAAGAAATTTGTGCTCCTCATAGAGCCCTCGAGCAGTATATTTGAATACTTCATATGTCATATGTTCAATTATATTGGTAACTCTCTTGCTGGTTATAGGGCTCTTGGTAGACCTGTTAGAAGAAAGGTCTGCAGTTGAAAGTTGATTTGCTTGGGCTTTATAAAAGGGAATACTATGCAAAAGCGAAAAAGCCATAGTTAAGTAGTTCGAAACATGAAAATAATAGATCACAAACAGAGTATCAGACAGTAAGCTGACAACAACTTTCAGATTGAAGAAACAAACAAAAAAAAATCCTTTCAAATTAAGCCTTTTTGCCCAGCTGAAAATCAGTGCAGTATAATTTTTTTTTATTATCTAATGGCAAATTTTGAAGGACTGTAAGAACATTAGAAGGTTCTTTGCCTTCCTAACTGACAAAGTTTTATGGGTATTCAAGCTGACAATTCCTGGTCAAGATTGTAAGAAGCAATAGTCTTCTTTCTGATGTTCATTTACAATAAATGTTTACTGTACTGCAAGCACCTTCATGACTGGGTAAATACAAATGATACTTATTGTTAGCTATGTTACCTGGCTAGGGAGCGGTCAAAAAGCCCCAAAAACTGCCGAAGTGATGTCTGATACATGACATTGACCATGCTCATCTCAGTGATAAGGAAGTACAAGATGCTACCTCGAGTTGCAACTGAAGAACAGGAAAGAAAAATTTTTTCAAAGTGGAAATGCAGAGCAGAAAACTTTAACTCTACAAGTGATTTTAACACTAATGATAAATGAAGATCCTTGAGTTTCTCTGTTCTTTACTGCCAGAAAAACAATAAAACCATTCATTTAATCCTCATTTATACATCAGGGAAAAAAAATCTTTTCTGTAATTAATGCAAACTACATAAAGCCCAGTTTTCAAGTACAAGCATATCTGGAGAGCAGCTTGATAGTACTGCAATATTAAGATCATCAGCAGAACACATAAAAACTATGGCTGTTTGAAATACTGCTTAAGTATCCAAACAAATTTCTTATTACAGACTTTTACAAGAGTCATATAAAAGTCAAATGAACTATATTGATTTAACTCACTCTGCACTGATTTAACTTCTTTTCAGTAGTCATTCAGTTTTAAATACAAAGGTTTTACAATATCTGCAATGTTTCTGGTACACTAACTGTACCATCTTACACATTTCCTAGAATGCAGGCAATTACAGAGAGCTATTTTTTCCCTTGTTTTTTTCACATTTATTACCTGTCAGTTAAAAGTCAAAAGACTCATGAAATGTGCTGAGTATAATAACCTAAGTATAAATGATGAAGCATTCATCAGAACAGATATAAAGAGTACTTAATTTTATATAAGCTCTGTAAAAGAATGTCAATGTGTTGAACTCAAACATACACTTACTTAAACACCCCAATGACTGATACACTTGTTTATAGAGCAATGGGAAGTCTACAAAGAGGACAATTCACTCAATTTTATAAATTCCATGAGGCATAACATTGACTTTTTTTTCCATTATAGCTCAGTCGACATCACCCGGATACATTTTACAAAAAGGAAAACAGATCTCTCCCACCAATTTTGGTCTTCCTGATCTCATTTTACAATTTCTCCTACTCTAAGTATTGATGTTTTAAATATATGGTTTAGCTGTTTGTCTTCCACTACCTTCACTCACCAGGTCTGTATTCTTCACGGGCTGAATTGATCTGTACTTCAGTTTCAGCAGAAATTTGCAGTTTTTGTGTTACTTCTTCAGCAGTCTTCTTAGTGTTACTCAATACAATTAGTAGAGTCTCATCATCTGCCAGAGAACCCTTAGTGCTTGTAAGTCTAAATAAAAGGTTATCTTCTAGGTCTTTAATCCTCCTTTTGTTTATAGTCACATCTTCAATAAGATCAGTTCTTTCTTTCTCTAATTCCTATTGGAATTACATGGTAGTATTTGGGAAACAGAAGAGCAATCAAAAATTAAAACATTTAACTGAAAAAATACTGATCCTACTAAAACAGTGCAGATCAAGACTAGCTACTTTAATTTGGGGAAAGAATTCCAGTGGCATTTCTGACACAAAATCTATTGCCAGGATCTGAACCTGCTACATAAGTAGGCATTAGCAAATAATTTCTACAATTATTATGGAAGATGCTTGTATTATGCCCTAAAGAATAATAAGTTCACAATTGTTTGTCTTCTCTTTCTATTTCAGAAGAGACAAATGAAAACACCATTCCAGACATGGGATTTTATTCCCCTCCATGTAATCTTATCCTCATTTATGCCTTGCCTTACAATCGCCATACTGAAAATTTAGTCCCAACGGTCAACCTTAGTCATCAAATCAAGCATCAGATATTTCAAGAAGTGCCAATACTCCTCCATCAAACAGGGACAATTTCAGCCTCTCACTAAAATGCTTCGTTGATTAAGAAAGTATGTCGAATTTGAATTACTTCACTAGAAGTATTTATTTTATACATTTAGTAATACAATCTGGGTGGTTTATGTACGTAGTTTCTTTTCCAGTGCCCAAATATAGAAGATGGATAACTGTTATCAAGAGTTTACATTAAAAAACAGCTATTTGAAATCTCTAGAAAAATATTTTTCAGCAATAATAGTCCTTTCAGTTCATTCTTAAAATTAACATTTAAAAAGTTAAATTAGTCCCTCAGAGATAAAAATCCCCTACTGAAATATTACAAAATGTTTCAATACAATGAAGTAAAAAGAAAGAAAAAAAAGAGGATGGGTTAAGAGTTTTTCATAAGATAAGGTTAATTTGAATCTTCTGAATGAACAGTAAGTGAGCAGTTGCTAGAAATATTTGCTGTCTAGATAAATGCTTCATAAAGTTTACAAAGGTCTGGTGAATAATTTTAGCAGTGTCTCTCCAAATTTGGAAGTTGGACTTGAGCCCATAGCAAGGCTTAAGGAAAGGTTTTACTTGCCCATTTGAATAGTCTTCATTTATACAGCTTTGAAAAACTATTACCACTTTTGTTTTTTTTTTTATTTCTCCACATTCTAAACTTCTGGTCCTCTCAACCTAAATTCCCCTCCTACATTTCTAATTAAAGCATTTATTTCTTTTAAAGAATGCCCTTTTACTTTAAAAAGGAAATTAAGAAAAATCATATTATTATTATTATCAGATTTATAGTTTTTCTTAGTATATTGAAACACCATAACCATCATCAGAAAGAAAATACTTAGTGGGAAAAGAATTTGCATTTAGAATAATGTAAATACAACATAACTTGGAAGATGTGCTTACTTATTCAAAAGATTCTGACAAAAACTGATAAAAATAGATAATAAAACTAGAGTTATGTGCATTTCAATCAACTGCTGCTTCATGGAACTGAAGTAAAACAGGTAACAGTTTCATGAAGCATTTTTTTCATGTAAGTTTGAAGAAGAAACTTTTTTTTAAAGAATAGAATTAAATGAAAGTTATCATCCAATTAAATATAATAATTAACATACTGAACCAAATTAAATTTCATGTTTTACTGAGTTCAGTTTAAAAAGTTAAACATACTTTAGAATTCAACATTTCCTAAAAACAAAGCTAATCTTCTCACAAGAAGAGCCTGAGAAACAAGCTGGAAACAGTTCACAAGCTAGCGTGAAGTAACCCTAGATGAAACCCTAGTGAAAAAAATTTTAAAAATCCATCTATTTAGCTCTTAAAATGCTTTTTTCAGATCAGCAAGTGTAAACAGTTGAAAGCTTTCTTCATATCTTCAAAAATTTCCAGTCATAACACCAAGGAAGCAGAAAAAATAAGCCAAGTTACCATGTACATAAATTCAAGGAACTTGCACAAAAGAAGCTATTTCAAATCCAGTTTTACAGAATTCCTTTCACAAGCAGATGACATTTTACTGACTGCACCAAAGAATGCTATTTCTCGTTAATATTCATAAAATATGAAAGCTGCTACATAGCTTATATCATTCTGTCACAAAATGATTCACAAGTACAAGAATTTGCATCAACTGTTCCTTACAAAACTTGAGCTTTTTCCAGAAAAAATCTTGATATATGAATGTGAAAATTCAAAAAGCAATAAAGTATATTATAACTCCACTATTAATCTGACTTACCTATGACTCTAAATAAACAAGTTTTTGTCAAATTACATAACAGCCAATATATCAAAATAATGATATCATTAAAATATCATAAGTTATACTACCTTCAGACATATATCAAATCTCTCAAATCCTATTATTCCAAGAAATATAGTAGAATAAAATTTATACAGATATACCAGCTGTTTCCTGACCTTATGCTTCACTTGTATCTTGCAATTGGTTTAACATTCTGGTGGAAAATAAGAAATCAGGACCAGTGTTCCTATTAGTAAACAATTAATTCTGTGAGATGTTTCCGACAGAGATTCTTCTAATGGGCATATCAGACAACAGACAGTCAGACTTTGCAGAAACTTTATATTACATGCTGTAAACACTCCTTTTCCTTCCTGGACGCCTAAACCTCATTTATTCTAAGACCAGAACCATATAAGAGATGGTGTAATGGAAAGAATGATATAATTTGTGCATAAAAATCTTGAAAAACTCTGGTTTCAAATAAATAATCTCTTCTCTTTCTGGGACAGAAATTCCTCACATACATTGTAACACTGGATATCAACAAGCAGTCATACTGCTCAAATCACTTGGCAGACTGTCTCAAAGTAAAATAATTCCACCACTCTCCTATCAAAAGCTATAAAAGATAGTGAGACTCCAGACATTTAAGAGGGAAATCTTCAAATTCCCAGTGATGCATCCTTAGACATCATAGGAAAGTATTTGGGTGGTGTGATGTGTTCAAACTGACTCCTCAGGAAACCTTGAAACACAAGGTGTATAAGCAGAAGCCAGGAAAACGGCAACATGGTAAGCCTGTTCTGTAGAAGTTCCCCTGTCTGTCAAATGGTCCACTTCTAATTTGTCTACAGGAAATATCTCCAGGTGGTTTCCAAAAGAAACAGTAATGAGTGTAACACTCTAAGAAGCTGGTAGAGAAAGCATCATATGTCCACCTATTAGACACTCCCACTTAGTGACAAACAGGCCACTGAATAGTAGGATAATTTTAATTTGGAAGGCACCTACAGAAATTAATTAGTTCAACTCCTGCTCAGATCTAAACACTCCAGTTGCTCAGGGCAATGCCCAGATGAATCTTGAACCCTTCCAAGAATGGAAATTCCACAAAATCCTTGGTTAATCTGCTCCTGGGTTTGACCACTCTCAATGTTATTATTTTTTCCCTAATATCTAATCAAAATTCCCCATGTTCCAACTTGAGTCTGTTACTTCTCCATCTATTTCTTGGTTCCTCTGAGAAAAGTCAAACTCCTCCCTTTTCTGTGTCTTCCAAGCAAGCACAAAGCAACAGCAATGACTGGAGGAATCTGATAAACTGACTGTGTCCTGGAGGAATGCACTACATTTCAAGGCCCAACAAGTGAAGTTTGGCATAAGGCTTTGTGAATATACACATCACACCATGTCTTAGATAGACAGTGATAATTTCATTACATAGTGAGTTGACAGGCTGTCAGAGGTTGAAGAGAAGGTGATGGTGCAATGAAGCTGTCTGACAAAAAACAGACCTTAACAGATTGAGTGTGATTTCTCTCATGAGAGCCATGCACTGCTTGGGAATGAAATGCAACTACTCAACATGAAAAAGATGACTGAGGCTATTAACAAGAAAAATTTTACATTGGTGGAGCAGAGGGAGGTGTTGGAAGGACAGGAGAACCTCAACAGATGTCACAATAAGGAAATTCCTGTCATTCCTCTCTAGTGGAGGTAAACTGGAATTATTGCCAAAATCTTAGTAAACACACTAGTAAATACACAGTCATAGCTGTGTAGTGTTTCTTATGACACCAACATTGCCTGACCTTATAGTTACAGGGATTAGCTGTTCTATAGTTAAAAAGATAGCAATCAGCCTCCCTCCAGAACTGGAGGTGGCATGTTGATTAGGACTGGCATCCTGAACCTAGACTTCCTCAACTAATATATCTGCAATATCGAAATAAGTAGGTAGCCCATTTTCCCTTGGAGCAAGGAAGAAACTAAGTCTGAATTCTTTGCACTAGGTTCTGTTGCCATGAGCTCCAGGGTGTGTAGACAGAAGAACATCAGTTTTGATTTCAGGCCCTTTTGCTTTTCACAGGCCATTCTCATGAGGTTATAACTCACTGAGGCGGGAAAAATAAGGTTAATACAGTATAGTTGCAACAATAAGAAGACAGAGAAACTTCCACATGAATGAGTCAATTGCTTCTGTGCAATTTTTTAAAGCATTACAAATAGATTATATTAAAAATAATTGCAATAGAGAGAGCCAGAAAGTTGCTTTGCAATATGGGAATAGAAAGTAATAAATTAAAATTTAAGTAAAACATTCTACGGGTAAATGTAAGAAGTACAGCCAGGAAAGTAGATACAACCAATTCTTTTACCTGTTTCTCTGTGAGAATGACTCTGCCTAAGAGCTGGTTTTCAAGACCTTTCATGGTTACAGTAAAGTCAATGATGGAGGTTTGAGCACTAATTTCAGGAGAGTAACATGGATTTGACAGTTTTGTAGTAATGTAAAGTCTGAAGCCATTCATAACATCTACTTCCTTATCACCAATTTTCACCTTAAGAAAAGTATGAAAAAGAAGTCTTGAAATATCAAGAGCCAATACACACTTTTTCAGATACTGCATGTAGGAAAAAAGGTTACATTTTCCTGCTTAAAGGCATAAAAATCCAGATTTAAATCATACATCTGATGGAAAAAATTTGTTGAGAACAGTCAAGGACCACTTTAAAGGGCCCATTCAAAAATTATTTCAGCTTCTAAAAATTTTCATAAGCAATAAATAAGGATCTCTATATGTTAAATATATTAACCATTTGTGGACTTAAACCCCACCTTAATTTTTCTTGTATTAGCATTAATCAAGTTTAAGTGAGTTTATTTTTTTATAGTCCTGTATTTATTAGGAGTTATTTTGCTAAGGAGAGGGTGTGGGGAGCGGAAGGGAGGAAATGGGAATTTCCACGTTTGCTCATTTATTTTATTTTTACCTTGTTGGCTGAACCTGTTTTAATGATGTTTCTTTCCAAAACATTATCAAGTGCTGGGTCAAGCTCTTCTCCTACATCTTCTACTAGAAGAGGTCTTCCCAAAGAGAGGCTGTCTTCTAAGTGGTTTCTAAAATACTTGTGATTCAAAGAAGTGATCTAAAAACATAAATGCAATATCTTATGCCCACTTACCAAGCTTTTGTTAGTTTTGTATTTATAAATTATTTCATCTTCTTTAAAGTACTGCCAAAAACAATGACCCTGTGAGTAGACTAGTATTGAGGCAAAGACTGTGAGCTCAAGGAAAGGTAACATCAGCATATCCTATTGCCAGATCTCATGGAATGAAAAGTTCTATTTTTCAGCTGCAAAGGTAGAAGCAAAGCAGCCCTGAGCACTTACAGTTTTGATATCCTATGTGTGCAACTACTCAAGAATTTCACAGGAAAAGTTCACAGGAACCTTTTAGCACCCTCAATTTCATCTTGGATAACATCTCCAAGTCAAACTGTGGCAGGGTCAATTCCAAGATAAGTATTTTTCTGGGGTTTTTTTCACCCTTGAAAATTAGAGTTTTACATGGAACAGGATCTTAAATAATCTTTGCCTTAAATAGCCCCCCAGTATAACTGGGACTTTCAACATGTTCAAAAAGCACAGCCAGCTTAGACTTTAATAAAGCTATTAAACTAATAATCATTTTTATCATAACTAAGCAACCATTAAAGGTTTCCACACCTAGATAAAAGTCAGCATGAAAGTGGTAGTAATATTCTCAGAGTCACTCTATTATCACACCTCAAACTACTTTTATGGCTTTCAGGGATTTTTTTTTTAAGCTGGTTTATTGGTGTAATCATAATTATAGCCAGTAAGGACATTCTCCCACAAATTTTCTTGTTTGAGTTGATTTTGTGTATCTTGCTTCAGAGTGTACATTGTAGCACTACATCTGCCCTGCATACTCACAGAGCACTTAGCAGCTGACATCCCTACTGAGACAATAGAAATTAACAATAATTTCTGATTAAAAAATGAAAAAAAATCTTGCTGTGAATCTTAACTTGTAAACACTTACATGAAATTGTATTAATCAACTAGTTGGTGTTTCTTTCCTAACTATTATATTAATCTGAAAATGTGTTTATCACCAGACAATGCCCATCCAGCCTATTTTCCAAAGTTTATGTTTCATTATAATAAATTCATTAAACAAATGGCATCACTGGTGCTAAACAATATAATTCCACCTCTAGTCAAATCTCAAATGCACTGAAATATATCTGAGATATTCTTTATATTCAAACCAGACTTTTTATACAAATTTGATTTCCTAAGCATTCTAGCATCCTAAGGTGAATTGCTGAATTGTAATGCTTTGTAAATAAGAGTTTTTAGGGATTATAAAAGCACAAGCATTTCTATTACCTGAAGGTCATTTCTGCCTTCCTTATTTTTAATCCAAATTTTACCCTGTGCTTGTGGATCAATTAATAAAGGATAACGAGATGCTTTAGTGACAATAATTGCATTCTGTATGGATAAGTCATCATTTGGCAATCCTTGCAGGTTCCATTCACTGATAGTTGGAGCATCAGTCAACATTTCTATGAGGTTCAAGTTGTGACGGAAAGGAATTTTTCGGCTTTTCATTTCCTTTTGCCATTCATTTAACAGCAGACTGCGGAACTCTTGGTTAAAAGGACCAGAATAGGACAGAAAAGCTGTAGCCAGGAGTACATCACCTCAAAGAGAAAAAGGAAGAAAATAACCCCAAAGTATTACAACTTTGCCAATTCTATCAATGAACAAGATGATCCCTTCACTAGTTGCTACATGTTTTGGCCGGTAACTGAAGAAAACACTTTGACCCGTAAAGAAGGGAAATCAATCTTTTTGCAAGGCTCATGGCATGTCATGACAATGGTACATTTCAGTAGAGGCCACATTTACTTTTTCTTACTGTGCAATTGCAGGAACCAAGAGATCAGCATCTGGCAGCTTATTAAGGTCAACTCAACACACATGTAATGCTATTCTAAACATCAGATCCTGCACAAGCAGGACACAACAGAGAAGACTTACTCAAACTTTTAATCCCATCATATCCTTGTGCATTCATAAGAACAGGCTTAAACAATGGACTGGGTGTGTGTTTGAGGGGGGCAGGGAAGGTGGTGGAATCCCTTGTAAGTAATTCAATTAAATTATTGTAAATCAATTACAATGATGAATACTGGTAATAAAAACCGTCTCAGACATCATTATGGAGGTATCAAGTGTGACAACTTTTAATCTTCTTAAAAGAAGTTCAGTTTCAAAATTTTCCCCCTAAATTTTATGACACCATAGTTTCAGGGGTTTTTTTACCTCTGAAATAAGAAGGCAAGATTTAAACTGGAGAAGATACCATACTTTTATACTGAGCCCTAATACTTTATGGGCATTTTCAAGTTATCTATAACTGAAATAGGATGAATCTGTGGGGAACGTTTCCTGCATTTTTAATAAGTTTATATACATGTATACATTATACCAGCAAATAAAATACAACCTAGTTACTATAACACAACCTATACAACAAGGCTGTTTTTTGCAGCCTCTCAAGGTTGAAAGGCAGAGAAGATACTTCAGCCCACAGTAAATAACAAGATAAATTTCATTTACTGATCTAAGTAATGAAACAATTATTTATTACAAAGTACTTTAGTTTACAAGTGCAAATTTAAAAAATAATAAAGACCTTGTAAGAAGCAAATTTTTATGAACATTAGTAACTGCAGTTAAAAATATTGATTTCTACATATAAATGACAGTGCCTGAGTATCAGTATTCCTTGCCTCTATATATACTCCCAGTCATACACGCTTTATTGGCGCTTGCTAACATATCACCCTCTTTGGACTGTTACCTACAAACATCAGTCTAGTTAAAATTTTAGTGTCGCACATACGTGTCACCACATTCACAGTATCCATTATCTTTTCTTTTTAAATATGGACTTTAGCCTTATGTTTATTTTTCACCTAACAGGTGAATTAAGGGAATTAAAACAATTAACATCATTTTTGAGACAGGGATCTAAGATACAAAGGAAAAGTCTGACATTTTAAATGCTTTCACTACCCATTACAACTCAAGCAACCTGCTTCCAAGTTCAAAGCTTTGGGTAAAAACTTACCAACTAACCTCTTGGTTTGCATGGCAAAATCTTTACTCTGTTCTGTCCACCTCTCTTTTTCCCCTGCTAAACCACTTATAAGACTTGAGGCAGTTTGCATTTTATGTCGGCAACGCTCAGCATCTTCCAGCAAAGTCTAGAGAAAACCATGCACCAAGAGAAATTGTTTACAGTCATATATCTGATCAGTCAGAACTATCTCTATGTCTCATTAAACCAGTGGATAAATAACAGGTTAGAAATATATTCTCAAACATCTCTATCTCTGCAGAGGAGGAAAAGTGAGATGAAAAAATACATCAGGACAAACTATCAACATCTCCCAGAAACATGATACAATATTTCTTTTTAATATTTCTGTTCTTAACTTTTATTTTGGTGAAGTTGCTGAATAGTACGTAAAATTCTTGATACTTATTCATTCTACTCAGAATTTCAAATACATTATATATATAGCATACATGAAATTTGAAGTTACAGTAGTAGCCACTGAATAAAGAACACAAAACAGTTTTTGAGGGGGTGGGAGGGAAGAGAGGAGAGGATCAGAGGCAAAGGAGAGAGGTCGAAAGCAAAGAGGCACTATTCAAATACTATCTATCTCTTATCTGCTGTCCATCAACATCCTTTTCAAGGAATCCTAGTGAAATTGAAAAAACACATTAAGTGTTACTTAAAGCAAGCGTAAAGATTTCTTTTCTGTGAAGGACAGTTCACCTGTTTTTCTCTCATTGCATTTTCATACTCTGCCTGCACAATATCTAATTCTTCTTGCTTGGCTCCCAGTTCTTCTTGAGCTTTCTGCAGATCCAGCATAGCACTGGTTAGCCGTTTCTCCTGAATTGCTAAATTAGCCTACAGAACATAAAAACATAAAAGTGTATTCACAAACAGAGAATTTCAAAGCATTTGTTATAACATATTTCAGAGAGTTTTCTTGTATGACATTTCCAAATCAAACTCTTTGGTATGGATTTCATCACTCAGCAAAACCTTTCATTTGAATTTTACAACAAACTAAATTCTTATTTCAGACAGCTGCACTTGAACAGTTGGTTTAACATCAATTAGAAAAAAACAATTAAAAATAGCTCTGGGAATGCCAGTCATTCTCCATGTAACACCAAAGTTAGTCTGGCACGGCTTGCAAAAGAGAATGATGCCCCTAGAAGTCTAATTGATTTGTCCAACCAATATGCTACGTTGAAACACAAACCTTGCTCCCTTCTCAGTCATTCCTATTGTAACACAAGCTATTCTGTTAAACGTGCTTGACTATTTTCTTCCTGACTTTCATTCTAAGTACTTAGGCCTGGTTTTTTTCTCTACATAACACTGATGGAGAGCCTCTGTACAATCTTCTTGTGAACTGAGATCTGAAACATTAAAAGAACCAAGTCTCAAGGCGTTTTTCTATTTAATTCAAAATTAATGTCGAGCAATTGCAGTAGTGTATCTAACTAGATGACAGGTGCTTTAACCCCATTCGGTAGGGGTTCAGAGGCATAAAACCACATGATCTCTTTCATAATTTTGAAAACTTTCAAGTGGAAGTACATTTGAAATATATTTTATTGTAGAATTACAGTGTTCAAGATAATAAATTTCTGGAGAGGGAAGCACCAGTTCCAATAAGGCAGATGAAGTTTCCCACAGATTAAATCCTCAAGTGCAAACAGGTGAGGATGAGAAGGACAAAGTGTGTCTTTGACTGACTAACAGAAAAATACCTTTAAAGGTAATACTTCTTTGTTGATGGAAAAAAATACCGCCATAGCTTTGGTCCATGAGCAAAGGCCAGCAACATTCCCACATACTCTCTTAGCTGTCTCAATGTTATAGTCCACCATGTCAAAATAAGGGCTCAAAAGTTCTACCACTTCTTCATTAATTGTGTCTTTCTGAAATTGCTGAAAAAAAATTAAAAAGTGCAGTATACAAAACACATGTAATAAGTGTAAATTATATATACATGTATTTCAGAACACAGAACACTACAAACATCACAAGTGTTACTTAAAAGCAACTAATATGAAGTTATTTGTCACATGCATCTTTGAGACCTTTACAAAGTCATTCCACTGTTATATATACTTACAAAATGGAAAAAAGTTTGCCTTCATTTATGATCTTTGCTATGTCACACTCACAATTACTGTTACACAGCTAATCACTGTTGTAAAACATCACTGGTCTTGCTTGAAATTTCATTTTGTTTATGACAGAATGAGTTTTAACAACCTTCAAAAAGAAAATGAAGAGCTAAACTCTGGTTCAGAAACATACATTCTACAAGACAGCCCTTTCAAAGGGCAAGCTAGCTATCTTACCCTTAAATTACCTTGTCTAATTAGTGGAATGTGTTCAATTTTTAAAGAATTTATTTTTACTCTTTTCTTGAAAGAGCCTATTTTTCTTTCTTCCTACTGAAAAGCTCTAAATTTTCTCCCTCAAATTTATTTACAAAGTATAACAAAACCCTATCCCAGACAAACTTGAAAAATAGCTGTTCCCTGAAGCACAAATAGGTTTAATTAAGCACAAGCAAAATGAAATGTTGAAGTCCTTTAGATAATTAAAAACCTTTTAAAGTAGACGATGTGTGAATACTACATAAGTAACATCCATGCCAATACAAAACTGCTCAAGCCACCTACTAGACCAGTGACACATTAAGTAAACTCAAAATGCAGAAATCAGGGATGATAACAGTCAGTGGAGCAGGAAAACATACCATTTATTCCAACTAGATAAATCATATTATTGGTTTTAGTTATGAAAAGGGATTTTTTAAAGAGATACTTAGTCTTTCCATTTCCCTAGACAAATGCTGTGAACTAAAAAATCCCAAATTTTAAAACTTCTGATTGGGTCCATCCTAATATCAATCTATGCTTTTGCAAGCCAGGGCACAAGCTGAAATGTCAAAAATTAATGAAAAACTAAATACCAGAAAAAAAGATATTTGTTATCAGCTTTAATGAAACAGATAAGTAATTGCTATCCAAACCAAATGCTTAAGGCTTTGAGTCATTTGTCACCTAAAACAATTTCATTGCCTTACTTAGGAAAAATTACAATTGATTTATAACATGACTTTGCAAGAAGGATTAAAGCTTATTTCATTCTGACATATTTATTCTTAAGCCCTTAACATTTCAGATTTCCCCTTTTTATTCTTAAGCCCTTAACTTTTTGTGATTTCCCTTGCACATTTGTTCTCCTATGAACACCGGAGAAAACATTGTCCCTTTTTTTCTTACATTATTAAAAAAAACTTAGGGTTGCACAAGCACCTGTAGACTCTGCAAGAAGTTCCCTGTTGTCATCAGCTTGAGAGATTCTTGCCATGATGGGACAGTGCAGCATTTTTCCTGATCAATTTTCACGTGGTTGACTTTACGCTTGAAGAGCAGCAACACACAGTCCATGATGCGCATGATGAGGTGAGGAGGCCGACCCAGCGTGCGGACAGTGGCAATATCTGCAGGTTTTATTGTCTAGGAATTCAAAACAAAGGGCAAAGCAACTACTGTTACTGTCTAGTTAATAAAACATGGAGAAAAAGCTCACCAACAGTACTAATAAATAGGAGGAAAAAAATATTTATATTATTTTTACCTCTAAAAAGCATGAAGCTAGAAGGACCCCCCCAATCAGATTTTCACTACTACCTCTTATCAACTACTAGGAAACCTCAGCATAGCACCTACACAGCACCACCTTAAAACTCAAAACAGCCATGAACTGTTTTGACAATAAAAAAGAGCCAACCAGAAATATCTTGAAATTTTACTTGTTTTTTTATATGCGAACATATTGACCAGACACTGAGCCTAGAATGGAATTTTTTTTGTTGTTGTCATCCAGCAAATTAAGGCAAGTTAAGGAAACCAGTGAGAGGGCCTGCTATATGTATATGTGTGTACCTTCTTATGTATCTTACCAGGAATATTCCTGGTGTAGGAGCAGGCCTGCAAGAAAAATAAATTATAATAAAGTATAAAAACCTAAGTCCTAAATAAGCCTAGGGTGCAAGTCCAACCGTGTAACTTATAATTCTACATCATTACTCAGAAAAGACTTACCAGAAAAATCTGCTGAAGATGTCTCCTTAGAGATTTGATTTGAGCAGTTGTGCTTGCTGCAGCACATCCAGAGCAACAAAACCACAGAACAATGGGAACTGCTGATGGGCAGACCCACTCCTACAACACACACAGCTCTGAGCAGAAGCTTTGCTTATTCTTACTTGCAGTTTAATCAGTCGAAGTACATGGCAGCCCAAACAGTAAGCAACAGATTACTGCGAGTGTTATGACACCTTGCTTCTAGCCTAGCACATGCCTCACTTCATGAAGACAGATTTTAATTACTAGTGTCTATACTTCAATAAAGGGACTTCAAAGTACCGCAGACTATCCAGATTGCTTTCCCTCTGCCAGCCCTTTGTTTCCTTTCAATATTTTGCAGCTTGTTTTGTTCAGTGTGCACCAAATAATTCACCAGAGTTTTTCTAGATATCCATGTGAAAACTTTAACCAGTGTTTCTTAGTGACTGTTAGGAAATTCAGCTCAGCCTTTTTTTGCTAACATACAAATTGTGGCAAAATTGTTGCATTTAAATTTATTTATTTACTTGTCTAAAGTTGTGCATTTAATATGTTATTTTTATTACAGAGCAAAGTGCAACAAAGTTTTATTCAACTTTGACAATTCTTACTCAAGCTTCAAGAAACTAATCTCTCTGTATGTTTCTTACTCAAATTTCAAGAAACTAATCTCTCTGTATGTTTAGAAGTGCTTATAAGATGTTGTGTACGTATCTTAATGTAGCATTTATCATTCTTAAAATATGTTTCAAAGGGAGTGAAATAGCTGATTATTTTTTTTTAATCTGGGTAATGACCTTTCTATTTATCAAATATTTTAATAAGCATTTATCTACTCTGCAAGCAGAATTCTACCATAGGAATCACTAGCTCGAATTTGCAAAACTGTAATGATTATAAGATTCATTTTTTAAATTTTTTGAAAGATGCAGACCCATACAGAAAAGATTCTTGCTTAAGGGAGTGAATGAATGAACGAATGAATGCTGAGAATATAAATACACATTCTAGGTCTCTTTATACGATAGTTTGCCTTTCCCCTTTAGACATAGGCAAAGCAATTTATTGTAGAAAATTCAAGAATTTCAAGACTAAAGCCAAATACTTCTTCCCATTAAGAAGTTTTACAATAATGCCAGCATTGCTTTTACTTGAAATCAGCTTTTCATTTATTAGCACCCTACATTTCAAGAAGAGCAGTATTATTTTTGTTCAGATATTTCAGTCAAAAGCAGAAAGTAGGCTTTAATAAGATACAAGTCCAGACACAGGATACTGATACCCTCTTTATACTGCAGATGGTGACTAATTGACATTGCTTATTTTTTCACTCTTCAGAATACTTGCCCACTACCTGGTTTGTTGTTTTGTTGTTGCTAGTTTTTTAACCTTTTTCCTGTGGCTATACATCATGGTCTTCTAATCCAAACCTTCTCCCTTATCTCACTCTTCCCAGAAGTTAGTTCATCAACCTCCTTCTAGATTTCTGCACTCTGTCCTTTAAGCATCATGGCAGTCAGAGACTGTTAACATCTCTCACTCAAAGTGAAGTCTTACATTCAGAATATTCATAAAATTTTTTCTACACTAGGTTTCAAAGTTAATCATGCCAGTCCTTCAAACCAGTCTTTAACCATCACAACTGCTAGCAGCCTCTCAAATGGGAAGACATAATTTCAGTAAATCTACATAAAGCCCTTTGAGGTTTGCCTCTCCTTCAGGATTTTTCTTCATACTTTTCTGTTTCTTGAGATATGAGCTCCCTGCTAGCATCTAACAGGTATAATTCAGATTCCACTATTACTGCTCACAGCAAAATGTCTTGAGGCACATCCTCCTATAAAGTCAGCTGAGCAGATATAAAGATAAATATTTGGCAAGATCAGGTAATATTAGTATTTTAAAATCTTAAATATATGGGCATTCTATAAGAAAAACTTTACAAGAAAAGTATGGTGAAGGAAATGAAGTCTTAGTAATGTCACAACTCCTAAGAGACTTTTTTTTTTAAGAAGACAGAGAATAGTGGACCAGAAAACTTATTGAAAATGCAATTTCTTTGTGAATACTTAAAATAGAAGGTTTGGATTTGAATGGAATTACAACCGACTTTACATGGACAGCACTTCACTCATTGCACACAAGTTGTTTAATAATAGTATTAATATTCAGTTACTAGTCTAACATCAAGGTGCAGCACATGCTATACCAATTACAGTTTCAAAGAAAGTTAAAACTTGCGCTTTTCTGAAAACTGACTATTTGGGGGTTGGTACCCATGTGAAAAAAGAAAAACAAAACTGAACCTGAAAAGCCTCAATAGACATATATTTATTTTTTTGTCAAGTGAAGAGTTATTCAAAGCACCTGCAATTTTTTATTTCAAAGACTTCCACCTTCTCAGTGGTAATGTTATACATGCTCCAAGTACTAACCTGTAAGGCTGCTTCTGCCTCTTCCAAGGCAGGCTTAGCAGCTTCCAACTTCTCTTCAGCAATGGCTTTGTCAACTGTGATACTGTCTACAATAGCTTGGGCTTTGTCTTTCACTTTCTGGACATCACCCTTCACATTCTCAGCAGCCTGTGCTTTTACAGTAACTTCTTTCAATACCTAGAATGTGAGAAAACCCACATGTCACAGTTAAAGAGTTTTTATTGTAAAATCGTATCTGTCCAATTCCAGAAAACTCAAATGAGATCATTTTCTCCAAGATCCTTTCTTTCCAATACTTAACTTCATTTTAATTGATTAATCTTTTCAAAATAGAAGGAATAAAAGGAAAAAAATCAAACAGCAATACAATTTGAAGGTTGTACATACCATATCAGCTTTTTCATTGGCAATTTGAAGTTCCTTTTCTTTTAACTCCAGTTCTCTGCTTAAAGCAGCCACTGACTCAGAGGCCTCTTTCAATTTTTTCAGACCAGTATTTATTCTGAAGTTAAAAAGCAAAATTAGAAGCATCTCATACACTATGCAATTTACACTCCCCTATCCATCTATAGAATGAATCACATCAATCAGAATGAACAATTGCAGAAGATGTTTTATACCAAAAATGAAACTCGGAGAAGAACTTTCACTTTTCTGATATCTTCAGAATCAATAAAGCGGACAATAAAGTACATTAATAAAGACTGTGTCTTGAAATTTTACTCTCTGCTAATCAAACAGTATGCCTTTATCATTGCCTAAAAATCCTACATGTTGGTTCTATAAATGTCATTGTCCCTCTTGAGCCAATACTCAAAGAACTGAGCTCTCTATAGCAGAAAGCATTTTCTGATCACCAAAATTCTGAAAATTATAACCAATCAATATTTTTTGTTTGAAGTGGACACTGAAGAGAAACCAAGACCAAACAAAAGAGAGGAAAAGAAAAATAGTATTGAGGTAAGACTTCTCTGATTCGGCATTAAAATGCTCCTTCAAACAATGCTTTTTTTCTATCAAAAATTCTTCACTTGGAACTTTTCAGAGAAGTTTAAAGGACCTTTACAGAGGCTGCTATTGCAAAGGCTATGCAGTACTTGGACAGCTGAACAAAGTATAACCCCTGACAAAGCAATTCAGATGGTGCAACTAAGTTTAAGTGGAAGAAATTGGACTTCATGAACTAACTTGGTAAATCTGAAGGTAGGAAACAGGGCAACACCCTTCTGTTTTACAAGCTTTCACCCCTAACGTAACTACAGTTTTCAAACTCAAATTGACTTTGAAGACAAAGACTATTTTAAAGTGAAATAAATAGTTTAAGCCTTTCTTTTAGGTTTCCAGCTCTTTTTGACAAAATTTCAAAACTGAGAAAGCAGATTTTTTTAAGGGTAATACCAAGTGATACACTGATTGCTAATTTTACATTATAGTTGGGTGTTCCTGACATGAAGATACATCTGCAAATAGATACCATTAGTTTAATAAAGCATCTGAAAATAGGAATAAGTATATCAAAAATGTATCACTTTCATAACCTAGAAGTAAAAAGCTCAAGAGTCTAAGTGAGGTTCTGCGTTCACAAAACCATTAAGGATATTCCTTGCATGTTCATAACAGGAGGTTACAAGTTTTCAGGGAGAAAACAAAAGTTGCTCCCTGCCAAATTAAATGCTATTATCTGTACATTATGAAATTACATGTAGATGTCTTCTTTTGCTGTTTAAAAACACATGGGTATCATTTATATTCACCTCATATTCCCTCTACCTCTATTTTTCATGCACCACTACTCTTTCCCTGCCCACCCAAAAAATATAGTCTTTAGCTTATATGACCAGAGCAGCTACAATATTTGAATAAGTTACATCTTAACATAATTTGAGTAGTTAAAAATACCTTTTTTTTGCTGTGCAAGGAGATGAGCCATGCATTGAAATGAAGCATATCAGAATATACCCACCTGGGAAAGAAAACTACATAAAACCAGAAGTAACCTGAATAGTTTACCTGTTTGATAATGTTTGCACTTCAGCCTGCTTTTCTTTGTATGTGGTTTTATATCCCTGAATAAAGGTCAGGTAGGATTTGGGAGTCACATGTGTAGAACGTCTGTATCTTTGAAAGTAATCAGAACACTTTTCTGCCACTCCATCGTGGAACGAGCCCATACACTGCACAATTTCCCTCTTTGTATCAGCAGTGCAGTCCATATCAAATGAGGACAGGAAGTGTTCAGATACTTAGGAAAGAAAGAAAGCCTAAATGTAAGTAAATATTTATGAAAACATCTTAGCTTATAAACAAGTCACTATAAAACAAGTCAGCATGTATTATCTTGCCTTTCACCCAGCTTCTGAAAACTCAGTCTTCTTTATTCTTCACTATCAGATTCTGAGTATTATTCCACACTTGTCAGAGAAAAGTATAGTCAAGGTTGTGGCATTCTTTCATCTCCAAAGCATGCAACTGCTTTTTGACTTCGAACCTAGCTGCTACCTACCAGGCAGTGGGTAATCACAGCCTTCCTCTGTATGCCCTATCACACATACAGTTACAAATAATCTATTTCTTTAGTAGCATCTTTGCCTTCTTTACAAATGCTTTTAAGACATCTTCACAGGTTATTTTTCTTCAAACTGTGTTCAAAACTATTCCTCTGTTAGAAATATTTCAACAGCTTAATACAACAGGCTCTAAAGAAAATATCTACATCAAATTTTAGAATCAAGTAAGTTCCTTTTGGCAAAATTCAAGACAATTAAAACAGTTACATGATCACCAATCAGAAAATTATGTGTCTGTGAAGATAAAACCTACACATACCTGCCACCAGAGCATCCTTAGGCCATTGGCTGAACCAATCTATAGTGCATCCAGAAATGAGAGCAGGGAACTTCAGGGCCCTATTTCGAAATTTTTCACCCACAGGTGAAAAGCAAAGAACTACGTGAAGGTTCTGACGGACTCTGGTCATGAAATAATCATACAGAGCTTCACTGGTGAGAGGTCTTCGTGGATGTTCCTTTTTGAAGAGGGGAATGAGGTCACTAATGATCTCATCTACTTCATCACGTGCAAATAAATTTGACACCTTCAGGAAGAAGGAAGATTTTTCATGCTTTTTGAGATGACCCAAAATACAAGGTTCTTTTAACACACAGCATTGTAGGAAGGGACATACATCTTGGATGCTGAAATTACTAGTACCCATCAACTCCTTTAAACAAGTTTTAATGTAGTGATTCCATTAAACAGACTGAAAGCTAACTTGCCATAAAAATTTAAACCCCACCCTCCAATGGCTTTGATTCCATCTCTTTATATTCCAATAACTAGTAGCAATTACCCTGAAACATAACCCTGAAATAATAAATAAGCAAATAAAATCAGTAAAATCCATCCCATTCATTCTGGATATAAATTTACCATACAAAAACTAACTGTAAACTAATAGTTAATTTAACAGACAACTTTTTAAAACATCAGTAATATTTCCCAAGTATCATTTTTATTTTTTTAAAGCTGTTCTCATGCCCCTTGAGATAGCTTCTCTCACTCTAATCTAGAACTTTTTAGATTTTGTAGACTGCATTCATTTTTAATAATATTCTAATGACAAAAAGCACTTGAGATCTAGTTTTCGAAAGTGTATTCTTTGACCTATAACAAAATTTTCAAATAAATTGTTATTTTACTTCAGAATTATAAATTTTAAAAAGCAGAAAATTGATTGTGAGGAGGCATCTTACCTCTCCTGATGACAAAACATTGTTCAAGTATTCCAAGAAAGACTCATCTTTGATCTCATTGTCTGTAAAAAGAAAACAGGTGCCTTTGCCTTGCAGTCCTGCTGTTCTGTATAAGAGTTTCAGATCTTCCATCAAGTTTAAAGTGTTGTATGATCTACCAAAAAAACAAAAGTTATTTGAACAAATACTCATTTCTTTTTTAAAAAAAAGTCTTCTGACTAAAAGGGTAAAAAAACCAAGTAAATTTAAGTTAGAAACAATGTCTTGGAACTTAAGGCGGAAAGGTGCTTATTTCAGATAGATCCTCTGATGAGACCAACACCAAGGGACCTTCCCACATGTGAATCTACAATTTCTTCTGCAGCCAACAGACCTGCAAAAGATTTTAAACAGTTTCACTTCTCTAAAATGACATCTTATTTGAGTGCTAAAATTGACCAGTATTACAGACAGGTGGGGAGGTATTCATTCTGAGGCATTCAGAGAGGGATTTATAATTTATTTTTTATCTTTTTTGAGTTATTTCAAAAGAAACCACATTGGATTCAACAATACAAAATAAGGCAAAAATGTACTTGGAAAAGGTTGTCAAAATATGCAAGATCTACCGAATTAGACAGCAGGAATAAAGACTCAACCTCCTCAGATGACAGCATTTCAAATATTACAAGATGAATTCATAAATGTCTTTTGGATAGATAGCCACCAGAAAATATTTTCAGTACCATTTAATGTACTGTGTAAAGACCCAAAGATAACTTGACACTGGCAATATTCTTTCTCATTCTGTGAAAGAAACAAAAAAATTTCCTACTCCAAAGATGGAAAAAAATTCACAGTTATTGTAGAAAATCAAGCAAATCTAGTAAGTTTAAAGGGATTTTCATGTCCTTCCACTCTGTGATGGTGATCAGACTATGTTAAGCAGAGAATGTGAGCCTGTTTTATTTATAGGAAGAGATAAAACACAAAGTACTTATTTAGTTAAATTTCAGGTAATGCTCACCTTGTCAACATTATCTGAAATGTGTCACAGCCAGCTATGAAGGATGCCAGTCTTGTCAAGCTCTGCTTTCCTGAGCCACCAACTCCAACTAAGAGAGCATTTCCACGAGGAGTGCGAATCACACGAGAAATCTGTGTAATATACCAGTCATTTATTGCTACAATGTATAAAAGTAACACATCCAAAATTTCTATGCTACTGCAGTAATAAAGTTATATTAGAAATAAAGAACAAGTGAAAATTTTAAGGTTTAATTAAGGGATTCTATATTACTATCAATATATTCTGTGGACGTTTGTACTTTGCAATATTTACTGTTGGCCTGTCAAATAGTATAGCAACCATTTGATTGCACCACTGTGTATGCTCAGTTATCAGTAGAATTACATTTCCCACAAAGTACAAGTAAATCTCAGCTGTGGTTTCTTAGTGATGTGCTGTCACAGCATGAGGGATTATCAAAATTGGGAAGGAAATAATATTTTCTCCAATAGCATAACATCTGGATAACTTTGGTAAGACTCATCCCACCAGGTCCTTTCATTGTGACCCAGAAGACAGGATGTCCCAGGCATGTTAAATTCTGGACAAAGAGTCTTCAGCATTCTCTGCTGCGGGTAATAATACTGCCTTTATAATGAAACTTGTTACGCTTCTCATTTACTTGACTGTAAAAATGCACAGTATCAAGTAAGAATATTTGATCACATCTCTCAATTAGATCTACATTTCTTTCCCATTTCCATTTTTTATATTTTAAATCAAAAGGCAGTAACTTCCTACTGCTCCACATTTCCCTTCAGTTCAGGACTGTGAAATGTAGGCAAACAAACCCTTTAGAATTCAGGGCAAAAAAAATTTTCAGAAGTAACTGTGAACTGAATACAGCACTTTTCCTACTGCCCACAGCCAAAATACAATGCCATGAAGCATGGATGCAGGTAGATGTTACCTGATGGTGAGAAAACATGTCTTTATGTACAGGAGACAAACTTTCTCCACAGCCCATCAGTTGCAGATGGACAGACCCTCACTGTACCCAGAGGAGCCTACATTAATATCCAGAGCAGCACAGAGCCAATTCCCTCTCAAAGACACAGTAATACCAGCCAGCTGGTAAGCAGCTGGTCTCCTCCATACAAGCAATGATGCACGGCATTGGCTTCTGTTGCCTTTATAATCTTCGACATTTCTTTGATGACTCCAGAATTCCATTGTGTCAATAAGCAACCTGGGATACTTATTTATTTGCCTTTCCTCTGAGTTACTTTTTTCCAAGCTATTAAAAATAGTTATGCCAATTTCCTCTCATTTTAAACCTATTTATTTTACATATTGAGTGTAATGTATTTGTTAATTTCCATAGGTTAATGTTTGATAAGAAAGATAAAATCCAGTATGAAGGCTTACTCTAAGCTTCTTTATTATTTAACCAGAGAAAGAAAATTTAATTTGCCCAACACCCTTGCAATATCACAGAGCATTTCAATAATGGTTATTAGATCTTTTCCAGGTAGAGGCACACAAGCTGTTAACTGGAAACTTTGTTCTCTATTTAAGATATCTCTCAGCTTTATGATTCAAGTCATATTATGTCAGCTCAGATTAGGCATTACCTCAACTGTGCCTATCTCGCTTTCTCTTAAAAGCTGTCTCAGGTCTAAACAGTTGTTCCTGTTTTCAAGAATTTGGAATCATTGGAACACTATCTATTCATTTTACCCAAGCAAAAACTAATAAAACCCCAAGCAAAAAGTAATAAAATATTTCAGGTATTTACCATCTAGCTAACCAAAGAAGATATTCCTGATGATAGGTGGCTGCTCAGTGAAGAAAAAAACCTAATTACTACATACTAAACTTATATAGTTTTTGTCCTAGGAATAAATGAGAAACTTATTGATAAGTGTGATGATTATTTACAATTGTCCTAGAGAAATCCATAGCAGAACGTCATTGATTTTACAGTGAATCTTAGAAAGAAAGGGACTAATTTTGTGAAATAACAAGAATTCACCCAAAAATTTCGAAAACTGCAGATGCAATGGGTTTGTCAACTATAATTAATTTTTTTACATATTTAATTTTATATTGGGGGATGATGCAATTAAATATTCAGTTCTTAATAATTTATTATAAGAAATACTGAAAACCTCAGAATTCAACCGAGACAACAGGGGTTCTAGTGAAAAAAAGAAAAAAAAGGCTCTCCTTTGTATGAGGCCTATTCTGTGTGAACAATCATATCAAGCTGTGCTGTGCTAAAAGTTATGGTCAGTTCCAATCCATATTCAAAAGAACTTTAAAAGTAGTGAACATACTGTGGATCTACAAAAGAATTTTGGACTACATTAATTCCTACTCGGCTGTGCGTACTCCTTCAGAAGCAACCAATTATGTCTTAACCTGAATTTCATGTGACTCATTACAAAGACAGAAAGGGCTCCCAGAAGAATTAAGAAGAAGGAAGGTTGAAATAGAATTAGAATAGCTAGTGCCATGATCCCACCAAACATAAAAGACGAGTATAAAAGAAGAGTTCCATCTGGTGCATTTTCTGAAAAGTTTTTAAAGGTTTCAATACCTAGCCACAGAGTGACAGATCAAATATTTGCTAGCAATAAATTAGTTGCTGCAGTTTCAGAAGTAATTTACCGTGATTCATGCATTCATGCATACCCCTACTCAAAGGAGATGTGGGCAAGCGAACAATAACAAATTTCAATCCAGCACGACTGTACCTTGACTAAATGAGCCATAGCATCCTCAAAAAAAACCATGTCCATTCCAGTACCACGAACATTCTCATTGTATGTATGTAAAAACTTATTTAAACGATTCTGTAGCTGATGAAATGAGGAGATTGGTTCATAGATTTTGGGAATATCTAAATTAACGTCCTCTGGTTTCTCATCTAGAACAAAAAGCAAGTAATAAAACCTTAGCAGTTTAAATAATTCACAAAGGTTCAATGAAGGGATAAGTAAGTGAAGATAACTAGAAGTTTCACAACCCAGAAAAAGGTTTATTATACATAATATTATATATTAGATGTACATATGAGCGCTGAGTACACCTTGCCTGCAAGAAATGGTAATTTCAGTTATGTAAATTTTAAAGACAAAATGAGAACAAAAACTAAATAGCCTTCTTTCTCTATATGTGAAACTTGAAGGATGAAAAATTATACTTCATTAGGTGCTAGAAAAAAAAGTAGCACCAGAGAACAAAGGTAAATAAATACTGCAGTTAAAAATTGCAAATAATCTTTTCTTCAAAAAACCCCAACAGTCTAAATTGATTAAATAATTGCACTAGGAAAAAAATACTCTTTAAATGAATAACTGCCACAACAAAAAAAATATTCACTGTGAATTAGCATACATTAATTTCCTTAGGTGATATGAAAGGCACATGTAAACTCTCAAAGAAAGGAGGCAATAGTGCTGCTGCCTCATCTTTTCATTCATAACCTTAATCATGCTGAAAGGTGACATGCCTTCATTCATAAGAAGTCTTACAGCAAATGAAATTACAGAAAAGTTGAGATTGGCAGGGACCTCTGAAGGTCATCTGGTCCAACCCCTTACTCAAGATGGGCCACCTAGAGCTGGTTCCCCAAGACCATGCACAGGTGGCTTATGAATACCTACGAAGACACAGACTCCACAACATGTCTGGACAACCTGTACCAGACTGTCACAGCAAAAAAAAACCCAACAAAAAACAAAAACAAACAAACCAAAAAAAAATCAACAAAAAAACCCCACCTACTGGTATTCAAGCTCTTTTCAAGTTCTTCAATAGCTTTTTTCCAGTATATTTATGTCTTTCTTCCATTGGGGAGCCCAGACCTGGACACAGCACTCCAGGTGTGGCCTTACTAGTGCTGAAAAAAGGGAAAGGAGTACCTTCCTTGGCCTGCTAGCTACATTTCTTCTAATGCAGCTCAGGATCTCACTAGTTTTTTCTTCCTGCAAGGGTTCATTCATGTTCAGGTTGGTGCTAACCAGCACCTCCAGGTTCATTTCTGCGAAGCTGACTTGCAGATGGGTGACCACCAGTATATACTGGAGCATGGGACACTTCCTCCCCAGGTCCAGGACCTTTCACTTCCCTTTGTTGAACCTTATGGAGTTCTTGTTAAGGTCCATCAGGGAGGCAGCACAAACTCTGGCATAACAACCACTCCTGCTATTTTTGTGTCATCTGGGAACTGGCTTGAGGGTGCACACTGCACCATCATCCAGACCACTAAGGACAATGTTGAGGATGACTGAACCCTGTGCCGACCCATGGGATACGCCCTTAGTTATTGGTCTCGAATTAGACTTTAAGCCACTGATCACCACTGATCACAGTAAAATACCAGTACTATTTTGCTTATTTACATAGATTTAGCTCAATTAGTTTCAGGATTTCATGATCTATATATGCTAAAGGATGTATTTTTCCAGTTATCCTAGATCAGTTTTGCTAAGCCTCTTCCAACTTGTTGAAGAAATATATAATTCAGAACATTATCTCTAATTGGTAGAATTAAAATCAGTTAAATAAGTCATTCCAGTAAAATAAGTATTTCTCTAAGGCTTGGCAAAGCACTAGAAGGCAGTGTAAAGGCAACGGACAGAAAGGTATCTTTTCCAACCAAACACTACTGTATTTAGAATAGTGTCTGTAACTTTTTTCTTGTTTCAAATTTTTTCTCAATTTCCTTTCCATTGCACCATTCTAATACTCATGCAGCTTCAAAGGAAAAAACAACAACAGAAAAACAATAACAAAAATAAAACCCAAAAATACATCTATAAAAACATAGTTTAAGAAAAGCACATTTTAACACAGAACATATTCTCTCAAAATACAGGGATTTATAATTCTCTTTCAGCTGTTCTTTATATTGTGTGTTTTGTTTGTTTGAAGTCACCTTAATTTCAGAATTTTAATTTTAATTGTAGAATTAATTAGATTTAATTTTAATTTTAGAATTTTTAGCTCTCTATTGCTTCTTCATATTGGTTCTTCACTCCTCTAGATTAAAACCTAATTAAATCAATTGACTTCTTATTCTAACCTGTAAATGCACTGGTTAAACAAAAGGAGTATTCCCGGTGGAAATAAATTTCTTACAAATTGAATAAGATATTTAAACAACCTAGCAGCTGATAAGAAACTAATAAGAAATACATCAAGGAGTTAAACTGCAGTGATACTTTCACAGTTTTGCAACGTTTAAAAGATTATATCATCTTAATTCTGTTCCTACTGTTTTATTAATAATGTCCAAGAACAGTATAATCAAGTACAAAAACTAAGAAAGGGCAGACTTTTCCATTATTTAGAGAGGCAGCTAACAAAATGTATTATTTTAAAGTCTTGTTCAGTCTCAAGGTTCATAATCACAAGCACTAAATACCAATGTCAAAACCAACTGATAAAAAGACCTTTGAATAGGTAGAGGGTCTTGTGATCACTAGCACCACTAACAATTCCTTTGGAGCTAAGATCTAAGAGTTGACTAAGATCTAAATCATCATGTATTTATCTCAGGGACAAACATACTGTGCTTGTACAACCCAGAGACAAAAAGATGATGTAGTACTAGTAAAGATATTACTAATCTGAGCATAGGTCTCTTTGAAGTCAATGTCAGATATCATTTTTTATATATTTAAGAGCTCAAAAATCAAGGTCCTGCTCTTACACTTCCACCATAATGGGAAACACTAAATACCATTATAGGAACAAATAAAACAAAATTACACTTGCAATTCTTTTCATTTAAAGCCAGAAACAGAAAGGGGGTTCTAAAGGCTCAGGATTTAGGTTAGGTCCTCAAATCTGTTGAGGGCAAAATACAGCCTTTCTATTTGCGAGTCTCCTGCTTTGTATTTAGATGAAGTTCCATGCCAAAAACCACATTACAGGACAGGTACATTTAATCTGTCACCAGGAAGGCAAATAATTTTGAGAAATACATTTACCATTTTACATTTATTTTCCAGTTCAACATGATGGTTTCTAGTGTGGACTTGAAACTTCACATTAAAGAACACTCTTCACCCTCTCAGTATGCATTCTGACTTACATTTCAGTCCTCTCTGCACTGATCAAGTTTAGCAAGTGATTTAACGATGTAATTATTTCTTTTCTTACACCAGCTTACTTTCACTTCTATTTGATTCCTTCCTATGAAATACGCCCTATGCTTTATTCTCCTTTTGTCACTGCCTTCTGTCTACTTCAGTTATTCAAGGAAAGGTTCAAATAGCATTGGCAATTCGTGCCAGTCTCTTATTGCCTCCACTCTCCATCATTGCAGTGATACCAACACAGATAATTGAATCATCCAATGACCTTCCCTTAAACACAAACGTTTTCTGTTCTTTTCCAACAACTAACAAATATTCCCAGGTCATTAAGTGAGGTCAGTGACACCATGGTTTTCTTTTGAAAGACATAAATGCATTGCTATAAGTCATATGGGTTTTTAAAGAGGTTTAACTAGCATTCAGGAAAATTTGAATTAATAGGTATTTGTTACAAAATCATGTAACAGTTATTTTCTAAAGAGTATTGGATTAGCCCAGAGACAGTATTTTTTAAATCAGATTTCTAGGGCATGTTACCTACACTGCTATCCCTTATCTAATACTGCAAGCCCACCATTTCAAGTCATTCATAACACACTCCTTCATCATTTTGGAATAATAAAGACTCATGCTCAATATCTGGCAGTTCTGTTGTTCTGCCACACCAATCTAAATGAAAGCAAGGCTCTCCTATCAATACAGGGCATCAATACAGACTTAGAAATCCCATTAAGATAAAAATGTACCACAGCTGGTAATGAGGACTACCTTCAAAGCCCCTGGAAAAAACAGGCACTTTTGATGCATAAACTTAGTATGAATTTTTACAACATATTTTTCTTAGTATCTGTGATTATCATATCCCCTTGCTATTCTTGTAATTTCCACGATTATTAGAGCCAGTATTTACCAGTTCTTGCTGGTGCATCCCTTAAGAAGTCAACAAAAAGTGCATCTGTCTCATGATTCAGCAAAGCTTTTGTATCTTCAAATTCCTCCTCAATGAGTTTTGCCACAGTTGTGTGAAACCAAGTAACATCATCTGAGGTTGTGAAACGATCAGCAATAACACACTTACATTCATGCTTCCACAGTTTTATCAGCACCTACATAACAGAAAAAAAAAAAAAGGCATTTCACAGAATCACAGAAGGAGAATGGGTCAGGTTGGAAGGGACCACAGTGGAGCATCTCATCCAACCTCCCTGCTTGAGTGGGGTCGTCCTAGAGCACATGGCACAGAATTGCACCCAGATGGTTCTTGAATATCTCCAGTGACGGAGACCCCACAATCTCTCTGGGCAACCTCCATCACCCTCCCAGTAAAGTTCTTCCTCATGTTCAGATGGAATTTCCTGCGAATGAGTTTCTGTCTCTTGTCCCATTGCTTGTCCCCACTGAGCAGAGCCTGGCTCTGTCCTCCTGACGCTCTTCCTTCAGATACTGGGAGAGATTGATGAGGTCTCCCCTCAGACTTCTCATTTTGAGGCTGAACAGCCCCAGCTCCCTCAGCCTCTCAAAAGAGGTGCTCCAGCCCCTTAACTGTCTTTGTACATCTCTGCCAGACACATTCCAGGAGCTCTGTGTCTCTCTTGTACTGAGGAACTCACTTGGCTGGTGAAGAAATTATACAAACTTTAAAGCTTTGCCTTAATTTCTTTACTTAAAAATAACATTAGTGTTAGAAAATAAATAGTATTTTGGGGGTTCTTCAGAAGAGATACCTTGAGTTTCTTATTCTGCCCAATAGCAATTTAAGATTATATTCAGTTAACTATGGAAGGAGCCTTAATCTAGCATTCCAAAGTGAGGTATATGAAGATTTTATTTCTCCAGCCCTAAAACTATATCCATACCAGTTAACATGTTTATGTATTTACAAGCTACTTTTCTAACTGGTCACTAAGTAGAAGATGCATGAAAAATGTAAGCATCATGGCACGAATAATTTCATTCCGAACACAGATATCACTCCCAATGATACAGCCAAAGTAGTTAGAAAATAAAAACAAAGAAGAATGTTTAAGTGTTTATATCATCCCTTCTCCAAACTCAATATACCTTTAAAGTCCCTCAGTTTGGTCAGGGGATGAAGAGGGAGAACCTGTCAGGCTGTTAATACCAGCAGCACTGCTTTTAATCCTATACTATTGTTATACAGTAATAGAAAAAATTCCAGGTACTCCTCAATGACCTTTTGTTCAGCCTACAAGACTTTGTACAAATGACACATACTATGGCAAGTCTCAGAACTAATATGTAAATTTATATAACAGCATTTTGACCAATTGGTTCTTACACCTCAAAAGACATTAATTGAGTGTGTGTGTGTATATCTATATATATAATAATCTAAGTGCTCGATATTTTTTAGCTGTAGAAATTATAATCCATTCTGAAGTTTAAATTTTATATGCAATAGAATTCAGAAGCTTATTCAATAAACTGAGATGTACATTGTATGTGAAGCAATTATACAACCTAAATATTTAACAAATTTTCCATGTTTACCATAAACATTGCTTTTCCAGCACTACATGTTTTAGAGCTTAAAATTCTAGATGACTTTTCCTTAAAAAAATTTAAAAAGAAATGATGTTTTACTGGAAGAAAGATGGATAATGGAAAAAAAAATATTACTAATACTTGTTACTACTTCTTCCTTTTAAACCATAAGCCAGAAACCATTTGTTAGACAGAAATTAGGTAGTGACTGAAAGTCTCAAGAGAGTAATGGAAGAGGAGGAACTATTCCATTTTTTAAATCAATATATGAGCATTTTCATTGGGTTAAAGTAAGTTCATTGCTTCTTACTTATTTTCTCACTTCTTTCAGATAAACAGGCATTTTTCAGTAATAGGAAAAGCAGATAGAAGCAAACTGTTGTGACTAAAGAAGTGGGTTTTGTTATTATTCTGAAACAAAGCTGTCATTTCAGTTGGTACTATAAAAGCTGGACTAAAACACCTTTGCCTCAAGAAACCCACTAAAATTGCATTTTTTTAAAGCAAATTCAAATGCCAAGATAGACTCCTCACCCTCTTTCCTACAGTAATTATAACAATGTCACTGATGTGCGGCACTTACCTGTGGTTCATTGATCACTTCCGATGTAGCGTTCAGCATTCCTTGCCAAATCCTAGAGAGGTCTCGAAGGTTAAAGACATAATGAAACTTGGCTGGTGTGGGCAGCATTTTTAGCTTAGTAATCTGCCACAGTCTGCGTGTCAATGGAACCAATTTGGCTACTGCTTTCTTCACATCATCTGAAAATCCCCGCTCACTACAGTAGTGCCCTTCTCCAATTACACCTGTGGAAAAAAAGATTGCCATATGAGAGGCACGTTAGCGCAACACCAAGAGCAACGATCATCTGATGTTTCTGTTTCTTTTTTTTTTCCAATCCCTAAAACCTTTCCAAATTTGTTGACATGGCTTTCCAGTGTTTATTCAAACCTTGATTCAGCCATTCTTAACACCATTTGCCACCAGCTCAATGGTTATTTAGCTTTTAATTAACTGCACATTAAAATGTTCTTTTTCTCCCAAAATAATTTCCACTGGCTTTGAATAGCTAATCTCCTGAAATCAGTATGATCCCATCCTTTGTGAAAGTCTAGTCTTTAGTCACTCATTCTTAGCAGCAGTGACACCTGAGCAACTGTCCAGCATTGTCACTAAAACAATATCGTCACGTCATTCTTATTAAATCTGAGCATACCAAGAGTTTCAGAAATGTGACTGGACCTGAAAAGCTTACAGATTGATGGCGTTGCAGGTGGGGAGTGATTACTGAAGGAAAATGTGCTGGTAAACAAATCAGAGGGGAATTAAGCCTCCATTTTAAGAATAATGTATATCAATAGAAAGATAAGGAAAAAATCAACTACTATTTTAAAAAATGGGATGGATACAAAGCTAGTTTCCCTTTACCAAAAATTTTGTCAATGGAAGAATTAGAGGGCAGGGTACAGTTGAACACCGAGAATTGTCTCTTCAGCCTCTGTGGAATATCATTGCGACCTCCCCCAGGGTGGATCATGGCAGCCAAAAATTGAATGTCCACAATGCTGGTAAATTCACCAGGTTTTTCCAGGTTATACAGTCCTTTCTGTTCCATCAGTTGCCTAACTATCTCATTAGTGACCTGTAAAATAACCAGGTTTTATATAAGAAAATATTATACATACAACCAAATGAAATACGAAACATATGTTTGAAAGATCTAACGAAGAGTATAACATGATTTTGTCACCTAACCCTCAGCTTATTTGCTTCGGGATACAAGTGCACTGCAAGCAATAAGCACATTTGGTAAAATCTATGGATAAAAAAATCATGGGAGTAGAGGGCACCCTAGTTTAGAACTAATCATTCATACAACAATTTATTCTCACTTGAATGCTGCATGACTTCCATTGCTCTTGGAAACACTTCTCACTTTTAACACAAAATTTCAAGTTTGCTCTAATCAAGCCCAAAGTAATGCATCTTTGCATGTTGCAAATGACACAAAATGTTTGCACTAAGTTTCTTATGTAACAATCACAAGCATGATTTTCAAGTTGAAATCAGAATTACTTCCACACAAAAGAATGAAAGATCCTTTTGTTTAGCCATAGAGGGATACCCTACATTTCTGTTTCACAAGCTGAAAAAACCCTACAGAGAGTCCATCCTATAGTTATACTTCTATAGAAATTCTAACATTTGTTTCAAAGCAACATACTTCAGAACAACTTTGTCAGTAATCATAAAGATTAATTTCATTTTGTCTAAAGCAGAAAAGACACTTCTTACCTCTCAGGTTTCAAAATATTTTAATTATTGCCCACAATGTCAGTTTGCTATCACAATTTGTGTGCCAAAGACTTCTTAATTTTAATTATAAAATGAGTGTTGTTAAAAAATATTATTGAAATTATACACACATATTCTAAGGAGCACTCAAACTGCTTCTTGCAGTCAGCAGATTTATTTTCAATTAATTCCTGACAAATTAATGTAGAGACTTCTTTTAAAAGACTGTTTAAAATTAAAGTACCACATATCAAATTCGCCCTATTCTGAATGATCGAGAAGTCAATTTTACAGTGTAGCATGAAAACGAAGAAAACCTTTTGTCTTCTTTTTTCTTCTTTCACAAACTAACCTGATCTCCCCATTCATTGATTATGGGCATGTTCACATCATCAATGAAGACTGTCATCTTTTTGCCTGCTGGGGGACCATAAGTTGTGCCCATGCGCTTATCCACGTAACTTTCTATTGTACGCTGTTAAAAAGCAATTAGCAGCATAGTCACAAAGAGCACTTCATTTCATACATGATTCAATCACTTAAACATATTGATGGTTCTGTTACATAGAATTTTACTAAGTGAGGTTTAGACAAGGCATTTTCTGGAGGCAACTGCACTAGTTCAACTAGAATGTCTGAAATCCCAAGCCATACAGCACTAGGCTGGTGTCTACTGTATACAAACATGCCTAACAGCTTCATAAATCTGAATAGGTTTCAAATTTTCTTTCAGTTTATTCATTTATCAGCAAAATTGATGATTGCTAGCCATAAAGATTAAATTGAAGATGTAATTCTGGAACACCTTTCTAGCAGGTATCAATGTATTTCATAAAAGTGTACATTGATAATTAAACTCACATATATAAATACACTTGATGAGATAATTTTGCCTAATGGTAGACTTGCCACTAGTTGTTCTTCTCATCATCTTTCCATTTCTCTGTTCTTCATAAGGTACAGTTTCTATTTACTGTATCCTAAGTGAAAGTTCACTTAACCATCCATAATTATTCTTCAGCATAAACCTAAATATCTCCATTCTTATACTATGCCTAGGCTCCTGTCTTCTTACACAACTGGCATCAGTTAGACCAAGATTTTAAGAAGTTAGAGTAATTTTAAAGCACGTGTCATAACAGAATGTTTTGATCTAGATTGTTAACAGAGAATTGATTTAGCTTTGCACATCTATTTCAGGTGTCCTGATCATCAGACTCTCACATATCACCAATTAATTCTACATTTATTTTATAAAAATATGTTACATTTGTTTATAGCCCAATAAGCAGAAGAAAATAATCTGAAGGAAATTTAGACCAAAATTACATGTTTGTATATTATATAGCTTGTTAGTAGTTTCTACTGTGCTATACAGGCAGATGATAGGCAATTCATCAAGCTTATAGACAGCATTGGCCTGGCATACCAGACTGCATTAAAAATATTCCCCAAATATATTGCCAGGAGGTTAAAGACACTTGAAATAATTCAAATTAGTAGAAATTTGGACAGGCAGTACAGTTCAGGATTTAACCATTCATAATTGAAAGTATAGAAGCTGCACTGCCTATGTTACTTTTTAATGACTAATTAGCATGACTGAAACTTAAATTACAGACAGCACACTTTTAATGACAGATTGTTGCGGGTAGCACTTATTTTACCCATGGTGTTTAGTGAAATCTAACAGCTCTTCCCAGCTGGTGAGAATTGATATATTTGACACAAAACCATCACATGATGAAGAGAATAATAGACATGGTATTGCAGAAGTCCAAGAACAGCTCAATAGCTACTGAAAAAGTTGAAAGGAACAATTTTTTTTTTACAGAAGTCTTAAATCTTGCGTTAGAACACTTGGACTCTTTGAACAGGTGCTTTTTTATTGTTCAGAATCACTTTCAGAAGCTTCCTCCTGGTAAATTATCAGAACATTCTCTGAATCCAACCATCTTGTATGAGAAGATTAATCACTACTATACCTGAAAAATTAATGGGGTCGTTGCAGATGAAAAATTCAAACTCTTAGTCATGTGCCTTTCAGGGTTATATTTTGACATAAAACCTTTGATTATAACAGTCTTTGCAGTTCCTTGCTCACCAATTAGTAGGACAGCCTAGACAAAGACAACATTGAAGTAAGATGAAACACAAGAGCTGTGCATCTTGGCAAAGGCTCAACAGTCCCATTTAGCTTTTAAACAGAAAAGAAACTAGAAAAGTTATGTAAAGCGAACTCTTAACAAGAGACATATAGAAGTAAAATATTTAATGCCTCATAGATTTTTGCAGGCCTGAGAAGTTAAAAATATTTGCAGTTAATGGTCATGTCAGCCAGCACAATCAAACTAACAAGGAAATGAGTTAATTATTTGAAAAAGGGTTTAATCATCTAGAGACTCAATATCTGTAAAATTTCAATTGCTTGTATGACACAGTTTTGGTGAAGAATAGGGTTTCATAACCTAAAGCTACATAAATTTTGTAACTGCCCCAAGCTGGCAGAGTTCAATCAGCAGAGTCATACATGAGCCTCCTGACCTGTACATGAAAATATTGGTTCCATTCTGACCTGATCTCAGCTGTAATTATAGTTATTTCCACTACAGAATGAAGGGGTAAGGGGAAGACAAAAAAGTCTAGAAGCAGTGACTATTCAAGAGTTCAAGTATATTTGCATGAAAGTAGCTTCTGGAACCATCTTATATCTTAAAAAAAAAAAAAGTTCATCCTTTTCAATAACATAATATTTCACTGCTAATCCAAAACTTTTATCACGTGTACTGTTGGCAGTGCTTTGATATGAAATATAGAAAAAGTACCTTGCCCTGTTTTGCTATGGTTTCAATAAGGAAATCCATTCTCACATTGTCAACATTAGGCACAAGAATTGAGCTGTACTCCGGTGTACCAGTACTGGGATATACATACTCTTCAACATGTGTATTCCAGTGCATCCATGTACCTCATGAGAAAGAAATTAAGTTAATGGTTTAGAAATATTAGGCATCATCACTTTCTTTATTTTCCATTCAGTTCACTCATCTGTCTGTGATTCTGTCTCACTTACAGCAATCCCTCTCTGTGTCTTCAGACTAAAATTTATAAAATCATAGAATCCCTCAAGTTGTATCTAAGAGGCTTACTCCTCTTTCCTACATAAATTATGACATAGACAAGGATTATCTGTTTATGTTCACTTGACAATTCATCACCACAAAGTCCATGCTGCTTTTGTAGCAATATATACACATTCTGGCTTCTCACTGGAAAGAGGGAAAAAGCTAAACATAATGTCACCACTAAAGTATAACCATAAAAAAGAAAAACTTGCTAAGGGACACAAAAGAACGTAAGCCACAAAATACTTCTGAATTAATTCTCCAAAAAAAGCACAAATTAAAAATAACTTTTAAATTTCACCCCATATCACCCTTCTGAGTTACTAACCATCAGATGCCACATAATAATCAAACATTGTATCTTCACTGCCTTCTGGGATAGAGGGAAGATCAAGCTTTACTGTTGCATGGTTTCGAAGCCAATATTCCATTTTGCATCTGTCCTCCAGCTCCAGCAATGCTCCTACACTCCACATGAGAGAGAAGATGTACAGCCTTTCCAAGTATTTTGGAGTCAGTTCCCCACCTTGCTCCTGAAGGATTGAGTTAGGTTTTAATTTTCAACAGCCTGAAAACTCTACTTGATAATCATTAGTAACATGAGGTTAGAAGTCTTCAGTCATATATAAATTTAGAGATGTCTTCAATGACCAGACAGAATCAATATAAACCAATAACAAATCACTCAAAAATAATAAAAAAAAGAGAACTGCCAATGCATGGTCCATGTGTTTAATGTAAACCAGTGCTTAACATCAAATCCAAATGGGAGATTGTGAGAGAGGTCACATCCCAACTATCACTTTCTAAAGAAATAGAAGAAATACTAACCTACATCACCATTGACACTCCAAGTCATTGAAGAATCCCTCTCTACAAAACTTTGTTACTTAAAATTATCTCCAACATGTTAAGTGTATGTGAAAACATTCACACTACCTACCTTAGGTGGGATAAGGCCCTGCAGCATATTAATGCTCTGCATAATCACAAAGGCTTCCAACATCTCAGTCTTGCAATGCAGAGACTGAGTGCTGAAGCGATACAAGTCTGGGAATGATGAAGAATACAGCTGACGTAGAATTTCAGCCTCTTGGAAGGAACATTTTTTCAAAAATCCCTGTTGGAAAGAATGTCAATAAAACAAATTTAGTTCACAATGCAGGTCTCAGTCAATTCAAGTACAGTAATTCAATAGGTTCAGGAAGCATGGAATGTTGATTTTGTGGGGGAAGAATGGGGGGGGGAGGGGCAGGGATGCAGTTAAGTTTCTTTGCCCATTGGGCAGGGTTTAATTAACCGAAGGTCAAATTTTACCCAAGTATGTATAATTCCTACTGGATGTTAGAGATGAAGAGAATTGAAAAGAAAAAACTGTGTTCAACAGCACAAAAATAATTATTCAAATATTTTTTAATCACAATAGCTGTGGAAGGTATCCAAAAACTCTGCAAAGAAACCATAAGACACATACTGAAAACAAATTTGATTTAGTCTACAAATTTCTAACAGGGGTAGAGGATAACCTGAAAGATCTGGCAGATGTACAAAAAAAATATCAGGCTGTCAGGGGGGAGTGTGTGTAGTGTAGTGTTCTTATTATGTATCTCGGTACCTGTAATGATGGCTAAACAAAACCTAGGTAAAACTACCCATTTCTTAAGATCATAGAATAGGATTCATTCTTTGATGCCTTTAATTCAAAGAAATAACGTGATTCTTGGAGTTACCTTGAAGTTTTCTCTCATCTACAGGGCAGAATACTTCTCATTTATATCCCATAAACTTATTTCCTAAATAAAATACAATCACCAGCAAGAACACGGGCAGATTCTTCCCCAAAACTCAAAGAAAAAAAAATTGGAACAAATTGAAATAAAATAAATTTTCTTTAAACATAGGATGTTTTTCTCTTGTTAGAGAAGTTAAAACTAGAACAGACTTCTCAGTGAGCTTCTGGAGTCCTCATCTCAAAAGTGAACAGGACACAGACCTTAGCAAACTCCTCTAGGTTGACTTGACTAATGTTGTATTCAACAATATTATCTCTTCCAAGCTCAACATATTATGCTTCTATGATTCTTTCTACTACCTTCATAATATTTTGAAATTCTACTTTTACTTCCCAAATAAGTAACCTTTGGGACTGATTACAATTAAGTATATATATGGAAAACCTTTCTAGAATTGGGTAAGTGGAGTACAAAGCGATAAAAATTAAAAGGCAGAAGTACTTCAAACAGGTATCCAAAAATTCACTGATTGCTCAAAAAATATTAGGAGTAAGTAGAAAACCTGATATTCCTTTGCTTTGGAGGAGGTTGATAAGTAATCAAATTCACTTTGCAAAATCTGCTTCAGAAGCACATTACACAAGAATAGCAACATGAAAAGTTTGAGAGCTATTTCACTGAACTTGGAAGTTGCACATCATAATAATGCATCCCAATAGACAGCTATATTTAGTTGTTTGCAAATGGTAAGGATTGAAAAATATAAACATATATAACAACTTCCTAAGTTATCTCTATTTTTCTTTAAATATTTTTTAAAGTTCTTCTGAAATATCAACAAATACTATGTTTCATTCAGTATCTAAGAATTAGCAAGGTTAACATCTACCCTGACCTGTTGGAACATGCAGTATATTGCATTACGAAATAGATTTAAAAGGAAGTATACTGAAAAAGCCATTAAGATATTTTATTTGTGATGTAAGACCAAACAAAAAACCCAAATAAATACTATTGGATCAAATCTATAGGCTATAATTTTATAGCCTATTTTTTCAAGAGGGAAAGGCAGGGAAGTTGGAAAGGATACTTCATGGTGAAATTAACATAATTTGGTTTATGTAATCCAAAAATTTTTTTAAAAAAAGGTTTATTTTCTTTAGTCTGTTTCTATCACCAAAATATACTAAAACCATAAGGTTATGGATTAAGGAAAACTGGTTTCAGATAGCATTTCAACACAACTAAATCTAGCCTGCATCTCACTTTAAAGTGAGAAGGTAAATCATGAGTGATAATGCAAAATAAAATGCTTTTCTTTCTGCTGTCTCTGCAGCTGAATCTTTAGCACAATTTTAACATCCAAGAAGTTGTCTGCAAACTAAGAAATGCAAGGAGGCAGAGCTGTGAGAACCTAACACCAGTAGGCTCTATAAAGTGTTGTAAGCACAGAAAGGAACAACATAGGTGAAATCTCAGGGGAGCCATTGTCCTAGATGCATAACTTACACTTTCCCAAGTATCCATATTAGTTTAAAAAATAAGTAAAGCTTGGCAATAACATACATAAGGCACTTGTGTTGACTGCATGTATTTGCATTGGTAAAACTGAAGTTTTACCAGCCAATTTTTTTAGGAAACTTGTTAAACACTTTTTTTCATAATAACACTACAAACATTTTGGACTTGGCAAAGGAACTCAATGAATTTGCAATTATTCTCAAGTATTGCAGAGACCTGTGACTGAACAGACAGTTCAAGCTTCAGACGCTACTAGAAAAATATAGTATCAGCCTTCTGCAGCAACCCTTAGTTCTTCAGAAGCAACAAGCCTCCAAGTCTGCAACAAGTCAACAGTATATGGGTGCCTCCAACACAGGAAGGAATAACTGATGGCAACCCCACTCCTTTTCCTCCTAACGGGTTAAGGCTAAGCAGGATTCCGAGGCCTTCCCTTGTGGGTCTTGCTGCTCCTCATGTCTTTTCAGAGCATTATACCTGACCTACCATATCAGATCCACAGTGAAAAAGAAACCTTATGTCTGTTGCCGGAAATCACAAGTTTACATCCTTCCTCACCTTGGTAATTTCTGTTCACCAAAACACATTTCCTGGCTTCACTTTTCCCTGAGGGGCTCCACTGTCTCCAGTCCCAAAGAGGGGCACCAGGCACTGCCTGGCACTCAGTGCTTGGACTAGAGAATACTGTCTCTTTTGATTTCTGTCTGGGTTGAAACCTCTAACTTGCTAAGGACAGTGGTTCTAGGTAGTGCCACAAGCCAATTTTCCTCTCTTGCCAGACAAATCAGGTATTTAGGGATAAGGAATCTGGTTATAAACAAGTAAGTTATATAAAACTTACAAGCATGAGAACCTTTACAGGTTAAAAAAACAAGAAAGCTGAGACTAAAACAGAGTAATCACTACAAAAGGCTTACGTTTGAAAATTAATGTGAGGCCAATTGTATTTTCATTGGACTAGTTAAGCAAGACAAACTAGGTGAGGATTAGTTGTATTTCCCACTGGTATCCTATGTGATTTGGAAATGAAAATGACAATCAGATTGTGAAACATTAATCTAAATTTTTAAAAAAAAAAACTTGTTCATGTGATACATAGTAGCTGATAAAGGTTTGTTCCTTGAAAAACAAGGGGACAAATAAACCTGGATGGTGTTCCAATTCCATAAACAGGAAATAATTCCTATATTAAAATTAAATTTTAAAGTCCATATAAAGGAATTAAATTTGGGATAATACTGAAATCTACAAAAATATAACTTGGGTTTCAGGTGGAAGTAATTAAGTAATTATCCATATGGTCACAGCAATCAGTATCTTAGGCACGCTGGAGTAAGTTTTCATTTTTGATATTCGGGAGACAGTCCATGTTGTATCAAATCAAAATAATGTTAACCAAACATTCTCAACAAGATGGCCTAGACAAGAAGAGATGCAGAGAAAATAATTTATTTTTTTTTAAGCGTTAATCCTGAGTAGTGTACTTCACTGATAAATCACTAAGACAATATAGGGTTTAGGGGCAAAAAAATGAGAAACCAACTTTTTTTTCTTTTAACTGCTATTCAGTTCTATTTTTAACTGCTATTCTCTATTGTTTTCTTAAAAGAAAAGAAAACTGGAATTAAAAGCTGAAAGCTTTAATAAAGCTTAAATATATTACTATGGAATATTAGGTAGATTCTTGGGAACTCTCATATTTCATCTTTACCAAGATTTTTGCTACATGAAAAAAAACAGTATGCTCAAGTCTCAGAATTTGTCATTCACTGTATTGTTACTAGCATTCTGTCAGGATTAGAATTTTTTTTTACTGGGTTTTGGAAGATGAAAGATGACACATTAAAAAAAAAGAAAAGACTTTATAAATTACTTTGGTACTTCAATATGTTATATGCTGGGTTTTGAATCTAAAACACACCTGAAACATGTTGTGTTTTTCTGAATTATTCATTCCATGCCAGAGAGACACTAACTACTGCCTGGTTCTTCAGATACTTTGCTTCTAGGAATGTTAACAGACAACAAAGTAACAACATCAATTTAAAAATTACCTGCTTTGATGCTGCATTGACTTTATTCCTTTTCTAAATCCCAGCTGCAATAACTTTTAAGAAATATCAAGAGAATTTATTTTTTTATGAGGATTTCAAATTCCCTGAATCAACTTTATTCTTTTTTCCTTCTTGGTCTGAAGCTCTACTATGGGCTCCCAGGTAGTTAGTGCTTTAAAAACTGAGTTGACCTTCGATTGCATAAAATACTTCTACTTACAAACTTGTCCTGAAGTAAAATAGCCTTATTTTCAAAAGTGCAATAAGTTTACTATGTACCTAAAAAAATTACTCACTCTTGTATAAACTACCAGAATTATTGCTATTTTAAGTACTGACCTAGAAGTTTATAGAAAGTAAAAGGGATTTCATAGCAAAACGTGCAACAAATGGATCCTAAAGTAACAAGAGTTAAGTGTTGAACAAGTAATCAGTAAAACTCCCAATGCATATACAGACACTTAGCTGTTGTACCTCAAGGATAGGACTCCAGGTGAGAACTGATGAACTCATGAACACCATTCCATTTCTTGAAACTGTTGCTGGAGAAGCATTATCAATATTATGAGGCTCAAAGACTATTTTGCAATTCGGTGCCATAGGTATCCGATCACCATTTGCTAGTGTTAGAGTTCTGTTGTCATCCAGGACAGAATTAAGGTTCTCAATCCAAATAGCATCAACTGGACCATCAAGAACTATCCAGATGTGGTCACCTATAATCCAACATAACAGATAAAAAGGCAATGGATGAAGTGCTAGTTTCTTTCAAGGACCAGTTTCTTATGTCTGCAATTTTTTAACTAATTCTGAATTAATGCACAAAGCTACAATCTCAGGTTTTAATACAATTACCATTTCCATCACTCAATCCCATTTGGGTACTTCATTTTGTCACCTATCTATAATAATTATTCATTCTTCAGTATATAAAGTGCCATCAGCATAAGTCACCAGTTTTAATACTCTGAAAAAGTTTTAAGGATCCAGTCTTCAAGACAGTAATAAATTAGGTTTATTTCAAGTTACATAAAAGAAAATAAAGATAAAAACTACAGATATATTTAAATTTAAACACCATTCGTTTCCAATGAGTTATATAAATGCAGAAAAATTAAGTGAAAGGAACACTTGAAAAATCACTCTTTCAAATAGCATGCACACTGTCATCACTAAAAGAGGTCCATTAGGGGAAGATTCTTCTCATTTGTTCTGTCCCTGAACTTGATCCAGCCTGCTTTTAAGTTTTTGCATTGCTCTCCATTTACTAACAGAGAGGTATTTTAAAGCCTGCCTCTGTTTCCTAGGAGGCTCTGGGTCTGTTGTGCTTGCCTCACTTGGGTGCTGAGGAACAGACCCTGGCTGGAAAGACATCCCACCTCGGCTTCGGGCTGCCCGCCCCTTAGGGGGCAGACAGCCCCACTGTGCATTGCTAGACAGATCTTTTGCCAGAGATGGCCCAGCTGCCTTCAGATTCAGTGCTTATTATGAAGGCCTAGGTGGCTTGGAGCTCTGCTAGCATTGAACCAAGGAGATATGAAACAGATGATAAACTTTTTATATGTGGAAGGTTTTAATAGCTACAGTGCAGGCATCTCAAGCATGAGATGGTCTGGAGTCTGACACATAAAGAGATATTACAGAACACTTACGGAGTAAATCTGAGGGGAAGTCATATGAGTGTGCTAATGTATATTTCATCTTGAAGGAAAAGATAAAAAAATCAATAATTAATGCAATGCTACATTCTCAAGGGTGCGGCATTTCTAGATTTGAAACAAGCCTACCAGAATTAAATTGAAAAGCATTTTCTATTTTAAAAGCATCTATATTTCCAAAGACTAAAAATTTTTGTATGAAAATATTGCAACAAGTGGTAGGATTTTCTTTCATTTTTTCTTTTAGGGCATAATGATAAGATCGCATACTAATTTCAGACAAAAAAAGGTTGAAACCATCTAGCATCAAACTGTCAAAGCCACTCTTTTAGTTAATATAGCAGTCTAAGAATATATATCAGCATAATTTTAGTCAGAAATTGGCTGCCTAAATAGAATTATCTAGTGCTATTTGAGATGGACTATGATATGTGCAGGGCTAGCTGGTATGACACAACTGATGAGATTTATTTCCTTTTAATATGGCAGCTGGGAACAGGTAGAAATCCTGACAGGACCAAAATTTTTAATAGGATACCACTACTGGGGCAACTTACTTTTACCTTCCACTTTCCTTCCATATGAGGGCCTCATATACAAAAGAGAGAATTCAGTAAATGCAGTGAAGTGGTATTTGTTACACTATACTGTTTGAACACAAAGTATTTAGAATAGAGACTGTGAAAGGCACAGAAGTTCCTCCAGCAGTTTCCCAATGCTTCCATGTAAGAAAAAAAATTTCTGCTACCATGCTTTATAAAATTTTCCTGAAGCTTGAGGTTTTTTTCTTGCTTTATTTTGAATGGAAGCTTTTTTCATTATACCTGTATTGAGTCTGGCTGAGCTGGAGTTCCTTTCCCCACAGCAGCCCTCACAGTGCTGCGCTCTGCATTGGTAACTGGAAAGGTGTTGATAACATACCAGAATTTTGGGTTCTGCTGAGCAGTGCTGGCACAGCATCAGCACTGCCTCTCAGCATTCCCCAGTCAAGGGGCTGGGAGTAAGCAAGATGCTGGGAGGGGACACAAGCAGGCCAGCTGACCCAAATTAGCCAAAGGGATGTTCCATGCCATATGACATCTGCTCAGATATAAAAGACAAGGAAAGGAGGAGCATGGGGCATCTGTTATTTACAGTGTTTGCTTTCCAGAGCAACCTCTATGTGCCCTGAAGCCCTGATTCCTGGGAAGTGGCTGAACATCACTTGTGGATGGGAACTAGAGAACAAACCTTTTCTTTTCTTTTTGCTTGTGCTCATGCAAATTTTTGCTTTTACTTTAGTGAACTGCCTTATCTCAACCTACAAGTTGTTTTCCATTTATTTTCTCTTCCCTGTACAGCTGGGCAAAGGAGTAGTAGCGCAACTTGGTGGGCACCTGGAATCCATTCAAGGTCAACCCTCCACAATACCTTTCTTTGCTCTTAAAGTTTTTCTCCAGAGCGCTGAAAATATTCCATCTGTCCAATCATTTGTTGCCACATCAAGGCGTCCAAACATTTGTGGAGCAGTTATAGCTTTAGGATTCATTCTCATTTCACGATGTGGCTGTCCACACTCTATGAAGGCAGACCACCAGTTAGTTTTTACATTTCTTTTCAGCAGTAAGAGAACTTTGACAAATTCAAACTCATTGCACTCAAATGTATGCTTTAATAGGCATTCATAATTATAAGAATACGTGTATTTACTTGAAAAACTTCTCTTGCTATACAAAATTAATTAATTGGAGACATCAAAGAAAGTAGAATGAAGTTTTGAAACTTTTGAATATTCAATTCACACTTCATAGCTTCATTGGGAACAGAAAAGCAGCAAGATGAAATTTATTCAAGGTTTAGTTTAATATTTTGAAGGTTTATCAAACAATAGAGCTTTAAAACATTTGGTTTGGATGAGCATTTTTAAAACCCAATTAATAAATACCAGACAGATGATTGATTATTTTACCCTTCTGTGCACTTGCATACATCTTAGAATAGGTAAAGTACACAATATTGGCATATTTTTGTGAATTCTCTTAAACTGATAAATTCTATCTAGCCATACCATGATCATATAACCTTTATTTTTTATCTCATTAGCAATAGCTTAAAAATTACTATGCCAGACATCTTTTAAAAAAGCCAATATTAAAACGTAACCAGGAGCCAGTAGTAAGATGTCGAAAGAAAGAGCTGAAAAAATTACTTATTTTTAAAAAACTTCATTACAATCGTATTTCACTAACAAGTATGATAGATCGTGTAGTTTAACATTTCATGAGGTTGTATGAGAAGATCAGGTTTGTAAAAAGTAGTGAGATGGCTTTATCATGGTAGTAGTTCACATCTCAGCGCTAGGAAAAAAAGATAGGAAAACAGTGCAATGCAACTTTGTTCTTTCTGCTTTTCTTTCCTAAATGGAACAGTCATTTCCACTGCAATGTAGAGCTTACCATGTTTCTTAAGCACATTGCATTACTGCGTGTATGAGAGACTTGCTGAACTATTTTTCACAGAAATTATTCATTTCTGGAAAATCATATAAGCAACTTGTGAAATGGGGTAACACAAACTTACCTCAAAATAGACATTTTTCTCCCCAAACTATGACCTTTTATTTTAATAAGATCAAGCAGACATTCTTCAACTAATATTTTTGTTTAGAAATACAGATGAGGAAAAAAACACACACATTCTTCAAGCCTCCAGCCAGGACACAAAATTAATACCCTTGAAGACTTTGTCTAAACCACAAATTTATGCTTATAAAACCAGTTATTTTATATTTCAAAGATGCTGTCTCGTGCATTGTGTTCAAAAAGACCTAAATACTTAGATCAGTGAAAGGTTTCAGCATTACCTCAGCAAAACCAAGGAGATGCTTTAATCACTTCTCTGAGCTGCCTACCTAGACTGTGTTCCTCTTTCTTAACCCATCTAGAACAAGAACTTCTGATAAAAGTATGATAATTTGGAAAAAAGGACGCATGGCTTTGAATGTCAGATATTTTTAAGCTACTAGAACAACTAGTATCTCAACATACAAACTCATTCTTCCAGCAATATACTCTCACAGTGAAGCAATTGAGGTTTTCTGAGAAGAAACAAGGGGGTTTAAAGTTTACAGAGTAATAGTTCAGTAACAGTTTACAATATAAGTACTGCCATACCTGTCATTGCTTTCATTAAGGTGTGGATGCAAGTAGTTTTTCCTGCACCACTAGGTCCTAGAGTCATCAGTCCATGCCTTACTCTCTGGGTCTCAAAAAGCTGGATTACTTTCAGTTTCCAAGAAGGATGACAAACAAGGCCAGATTCCTCCACCTAATAGACGGAAAACAAATTGCTATTATTTTAGAGGAGAAAATATATTTTGATGGCTTTAGATATGGACAGATAGATACAGATATATAATCAACAGATTACTATACTCTTTGTAAAGACTTTGTGTGTACTAAAAAAGGGGTTGGAAAAAGAAGATATATTTGGTATTCAAATATGCATTAAGAAAAATAAGGTAAACCAGTCTCCATGTACATTATAATCTATCTATAAGATATGCCTATAATATATCTATTGCATATATACATTATATTCTTAAGTTGGGCCTACTGAAGTATTACAAGCTCCTAAGAGGAAATTAAATAAATAAAATTTAAGTAAGTCTTTCCTGAAATTAATATTCTAATTGTCAAGACTTGAGACAAATATTAAATCCTGAGTCACGTAAGACACGTTTATATATACATGCATTTTTCAAACTGGATCCCAGTAACCATGACTCAGGAAAATCACAGGGCACATCCCAATTCAGTGACTGCCTGAAGAGTAAGCTTAATATTCACATTACAGTAGTAAAGATTTATGGAAAAACTTATGCCTCTTTTAAATAGTAAAATATAATATTGCCAGCTGGATAGACTCCACAACAATGATTTTCTTAGGTGTCACGTGACACCTAAGAAAGCATGACAGCTATGCCACAGCACCAGAGATCACGAGAAACATCACCTGTTTGTCAATGGCTGCTTCAAGTTCAGGATAGCCTGCCTTATCAAGCTGGATATCTGGAAACAGATCTTCAATTAGACTCAGAAATAAGGGTTCATCTTCATCAATCTAGTGAAAATCGGGGAAAAGAAAAATCCACACAGATTAAAACCTGTTCTATTTATTTTATCAACTTTAAAAAGAACAATCCCTGATTCCTGAAGACTTAAAGAAATGTGTGAGAACATAAGGAACCATCTTTAATAATCCTCTAGGCACTAAACATTAGGACACAGCAGAAAGAGATTATGTGATGCTTCTATTAGTCAAAATAAACCACTAACATGAAGACTGAATTTCTTATAGTAAATTTTAGCAATAACATTTAGAAAATTATTTATCTATTTTCTTTGGTGTAAAAAAAATTATATATCACAGTAGTGGAAGAGGGTTGTTAGCTATTTAGACAGGTGAGATGGTACCCATTACTATGAATAACACATTCTTTCAAAAGAGTGACTAAATACTTAAGCACAAAGTTTCTAAAGAAGTTACTGCATAGACATCTATTTTGTCACGTACTTCTAAAGGTAGCAAGGAAAATATGGAAAAAAAAAATCTGAACAATTCAAAGTTGAATCCATGTAGGAAGCCAAGCAACAGACAGTTCACTCCCTCCTCAGCCCCACACAGGGTACTACAAGAAATTTCTCTATTTCAGTCAAAATCTTCCACTCTGAGAAACATTCCAAGCTAGCTTCAGTGTAAAGGTCACATACAATCTTCTAGTGATCACGTAGCTCCAAAGTGCAGTTTAAATTATTTATCAGGCCCTCAGAACTTACGAGTTTAGACAGGTTCATATCTCTCAGCACACGCATGACAATGGTAGATTCAGTATCTGTGGGATTTGCTCTTTTTGCTGCTCCCAGGGTACGCAGCACAGACAGTATGTTCCGCAAGCCAAAATCATAATGCACCTAGAAGATATGTGAAGTTTGGGAAAATATTCCCAAGTTAATAGGGATGAAACAGTTCTTATTTACTATTTAAGACACAGATGGATGTGTAGGAGAAGTGGTACATGTGTTTCAAATGCCTCCAAACATCCATCAACTATTCTTTGGCTGTGTGACTATGGGCAACTTCACTTTCCAAATCTGCTACCATCTATTAAAATCTAAGGCGCGACAGAAAAAAAAATGTAATCATAAGTCACTGAATCAAGACAGGTTTCCAAAGACTATTGAGAAATACTTTATCCGTATTATTTTGAATTCTCTGTGGCCCTTGAAAACCGAGAAATATCTGTACAAGCACAGGCAGTACAAACCAAATGCTTCTCAACCTACTTTGTAAAACCAACAAAGGCTAAAATAAAACCTTTATTTGTCTCAGCCATCACCATTTATTAAAGCTAAATCTTTATAATGAGCAGTGTTCTGAATGAAAGCCCCATCCTTGCACTGACAACCTGCAGCAGGAGTTAATCTTCCAGGACAGCAGAGGGCTGCATTACTAAACTGAAAATTTCTCTTAGCTTACTTAGTGAACATGAACCTTTCCTTATTCTTCACATGAATATTTTGTGACTTCATAGATAGTTTTTCCCTAAAATTATCAGGTTGCATCATATGAATATAATCACCTGCTTTGACAGCTGTTCTTCACACAGCTTGTACAGTGTAAAGAATTTCCTTGCCAACACAACATTAGCAATGAAACCACAACTAGCCAATTTAACACGAATTATGATTTGACGATCAGGAACCATCATGGCCACTGAACGAAAATTGATCTTCAAGTTTTCAGGAAGTTCTTGCCGTCCAGCATATCCTGGGTTCTGTAGAGGAAAAACAGGTGTTGAAGTTGAGTGTACTTAGCACAAACAGAAGAATCAGCAAAGGAGTATGCTATCTTGGTAGGTAAAAATAATTTGTTGACTTTAAGTCACATGTCAAAATTAACTGTCATGCAGACTTACCACCATATATGTACAGAATTTTTGCCTCTTTTATATCCATGAGACACAAAAAATGTTCCACCTAAGGATTTCAAATCTGAGTTTCTCTTATAGGTCCTATTTTTACTGGCTACTCCTACCTATATCTTTATGGAAATTTTTCTGCAATTGCAAAAAGCATACTTTGAGAGCAAGAATTTGGCATGTAGAAGCAATCTGAAATTGAGATAACTTGTATTTATGGTGCTGCCTGCATTTGTTAGTTGCATGTGCTTGATGTTATTGAAACAAGACCCTGTAAACTGTGTTTACAGAAATGCTCAATGTTCTCAAACTATCAGAGTTAGTTCTAGGAACCGAATGACATAAGAGTTAGCAAGTACATTCAACATACCAAGGTAGACTTGATTATTGTACAATCATCACTAGTGTATTATAAACTTACTGAATACTTACCATGGTAAGAAAGATGCCAAATTCTGGGTTCATTTCTACATTGTCTCCATCAGTAAAAATAAACCTTTTTTTACGTTTCTTCTTACATGTCAACACAACTGCTATTTGCTGTGCAGCTACTGATAGCACTGGCAAATCAATACGATTGAATTCATCAAAGCAACCCCAGGAGCCAGACTGAGCAAGACCTTCAAAGAGAAAAGCAACTAAGTATATGACCATTATGTTTTTAACCCTTTTTTGGTGCAATTCACAAGCCAAAAATTAGGTACATCTACCTCAAGGCGGGAAAAAAATGTGTTTATTTTTTAGGGTTGGGAAAGGAACAAAGAGAATTTTAATTCCTTTTCAAGTAAGAATATACAAGTTCCCAAAGTCCTTAAGATTTTCTAGGATACTGTGTTCTTTGATTTCTTCTCCATTTCTTAAATCTTGAATGTTTTTCTGTCTCTCTTTACCCTCCAAGAAAAATTCCTGCAGTAATTCTATGAAAATGTGACAGGTTGTCAATAGGCTACTGCACATACTAAAATTAACAATAGGGTTGCGTTCAGTCGTAAAGAAGCTGGAGGTCAGTCTATGCCAGAACTGCATTTTTCCTTGGAATTTTTGTGGAAAACAAAACAAAATCATAGATATAGTCACTTGCACCGATACAATAGTCAAGAACTTACATTTGATCTCTAATTTGACATCTGTCATGACTGACAGGTATCTATTTCAGATGCCTAAAAAAATGTCATCCGCATCTAATTTTAGTGACCTCTGCCAATTGCTTTTAACATATATAGCACTATCCATGCATTTCCTTCTACTGATAAAACTTCAATATTTGAAGGATACAAAATCGTGAAATCAAAATTCAGCATGTCCCACCAGTTCAGCAATAAATTTCACAGCATTTTCTCTTCATAGCGCAGGTCTTCTTGTGACATTAGGTCATTTTAAGTGACTTTATCTATCCTTTCATAAACTGTGTCCTGTTTTCATACACTTCTATTTCTTGAAGACAGTGTTGCAACTGTATTTTATACTCATAACAAGATATTAATTACTTGCATTTATTAAAAGGCTGAAACCATCTGCCAGTTACGTGTCACCTTGCTTCACAGAGACGTCCTCTCATCATTTAAAACTTTCACATAGTTCATAAAATTATATAATCTCAGAATATAAAGGACTGACTTATAAAGGACTTACAAAGGACTCTTAGGGATCAAAAAGTAGGACTCCTGACTCCACAAAGATGTATCTAAAAGTTAAACTACATATATAAGATAGTTGTCTAAGCACTATTTGGACACTAACAGCCTTGAGACCCCAGTTACTTCCTTGGAGGGTTTGTTCCAGTGCTTGATCACACTCTCAGTGAATACCTAACTTGAATCTCACCCAATGCAGCTTCAAGCCATTCCCTCATGTCCTATTATCAGACACCAGAAAGATCAGCACCTCTGTCTCTACTCCCCCTCATGAGGAAGTTATAAACAATGATGAGGGTTCCCCTCAATCTCTCTCTCTCTCAAAGCAGAACAAACATAGTATACTCAGCTGTTCCTCTTTAAGTCATGTCCTCTACCTCTTTCACCATCTTTTTTGCTGTCATTTGGATATCTTCCAGTATTTTTTTGTGCTGTTGTATTGTTGACTCCAGAACTGCAGAGTACTTGAGATGATGTCGCTCCAAAACTGAGTACAGTGGAACAACCACTTTTCTCTGCCCAGTTAGTTATACTGTGCTTTGTACACCCCAGAAAACAATTGACTGTTTGGCCAACAGCTTACCTTTGGCCCACGTCTTACCTTTGAAGATCCTCCCAAGTCCTCGGAAATCCATCTGGTCTGAACAGTTGAAGACCACTACATATTTTCCAAGGCACCGTCCCATATCCTTCACAGTTTCAGTTTTTCCAGTTCCTGCAGGTCCCACAGGTGCTCCACCCATGTTCATGCCCAAAGCTTGAGCCAAAGTGATGTAACATCTAAAAGGCAACAATCAATCAGGCTGCAGCAGGATTTTTGTATAGTGCCAGAAGATCTTACACAAGGTCTGATTTAAGGAGAAAAGGGAAGTGCTGAAATTATATTCCACTAATTAAATTTGGATCAGTAAGAACAAAACCCCTCCACTCAGTCTCTGATGCAGGGAATATTAAGGTTCATTTTGTCACACATAAAATGAAAGAACAGACAATCCTCAATTATCAGCAACCTGAAAGATCACAAGAAGGGAAGAAAGCAGATACAGAGGTGCTGCCTAATCTTAGTTTGAATAGCTTGGATACTGAGTTATTTTATCTGGAGTAGTTTTGAAATACATTATACTGTGGAGTACAATAATGAAAGACATCTAACCTTTCCTTTCTCATCCATCTTTAAAATTTGATCGCACAGTGCATCCCGTTTTCATAAATGAAACATCTATGTATAATGCAGCAAAACACCAGCTAAAAATTGTATGTCAAGAGTAGCTCTAGAATTTTTTTGTATGGAATCATTAAAAAAAAAAGCAAACAAACAATGTCCTTATTTTGCCAATGATAGGTGATAAAGCATTCTTTGTGCTATTTGAGTTAGACAGGTAGATCTATCTGTTAACAGGATTGCAATTCCTTCAACGTCCTTTTAGATCAAAGATCTCCATACTACTGCAGCTGAATAAAAATAGTTTTTCCTGTCTGTTCTTCCTTAGCTCTTTTCATGAGCTTTTTTGTAAACACCTACTTTTGTCCTGCATCTCTACATATTTTTTCTGTTGGATATATCAGGTCCTCAAGTATGTTGGCTTCACATACATAAGTATGAAGGTCAGATATATCATGTATGTGGGGACTAATGCAAGTGTGTGACAGAAAATAAGTTGGAAAATATTCACATTATAGGGCATAGAAACAAAAATATTGAAGCATTCCATACGAAATTACTGACTGACAAGACCGTGAAGAATAAACTCTGCAGAGGTCAATGTTGTGTCGCAAGAGGACACGAAAAGAACCACACTCACCCGTCAGGATGTGAGGTGCAAAGGAAAAGGGACTTTATTTTGGGAACCTCAACTTATATAGTTTTTGGGATTTGCTCAAGGACTGGGGGACAAGAGGAACACCCCTCTGACTCCAGTGGTCAAACCAGCAGTCCATCACAGAGAGGAATGTGAAAACAATCTACTTTGTTTATGTTACAATTCATGAGATCTCTCCAGTCTAAGATTGAAAACAATCAGAAGGCTGAAAAATCAGGGCGACAATGTTGCATCCAACAGGAATGACTAAATTGCTCTTGTAAAAGCCAAGGTTTGGCAGCAAAGAATAAAGGAACACAATTAATCTTTTTCACCTGTCTGTAAGAGGTGTTATGACAAGCCTGTCAGTACAGCCCAAGAATTCGTTCTGGTATGTGAAGCTCACATCAGTGATCTTAATCACCATTTTATCACAGTCTTCATTAAAATAAAATCTACATTGTTTCAGCCACTCAAAGTCCGTAGGGCTCTTGATATGCATGCAGCACTAAGAAGAGAGGGAAGACAAAGCTGTGGCATTCAAGGTTAACATTTACTTTCACATTTATATTGTGGTATCTGAGTAGTAATTGCAAAGGCAGTACTGCAAACATAATGAAAGGCATAAAGCTAGTAACAAAAGAATAGTGGAGAACCTATCTGGATTTTTACCACAAAAATTGCTAACGTATTATTGCTCAATCACATACTTAGCAGAACAACTTCAGGCTTTAGACAAATGTGTCAAAATTTTAAATACAAATGGACAGTCCATAAGCCTCAAACAAGAGTCATTTCAGTTTAACCTTAAAATTGCCATTCCTTTTAGTCCTCTCTACCACTTTAGTTTTACATGAGTGAGAAGTACATAATGTGATATTTGATTTAACAGACTGCTATAAGAATTTTATGAAACCACGTGCATATTGGGAAAAAGATATTTCAAAGCAGTGTCATGGTGCTGATACAATCTAAAGAATTCAACAGAGCTGAAAATAAGTCACAGTCCCTCTACTGAATATTAAAACAGGATATTAAAAAATTCAGCTTGTATCTAAAAATTACATTTTATGTAAAATTATTATAACTAGAAACTAGTGATTCCACCATAAAAAGATAAATGCCTTCCTATCAATAATGGGACAAAACTCAATAATTCTTTCCTTGGACAGCCTAATTTCAGAATCAGGAGGTCCAGGACTTCCTATAGGTAAAAGGGTAGGCTATTTTTAAGTTTGACTAAGCTAAATGCTTTTACTTTCCTTATTTTAGCATCCTGTGTCAGCATGAGAAGGTGTAAACTGAATAAAGAAAACCCTAAGTAATAATTAGGTATGTTATTGAAACTAGAACAGAGAGGATATCAGCTTCAACCAGCTTCAAACTTTTGCCTGTACTATAACTCCACATTCATTTTATTTACTTGAAGAAATCCATAATGCAGTCCGGAAAAAGGACAATTACTTGCAACAAAATGTGTGAGGAAAAAGAAGTCCCTAACTGATCACGCAACAGAGGCGTTTAACTTAATGGACAAACATAGAACATTACAAAATTCTGCTACTGCTTGGGGAGTGGAAAACCCACTGAATTACTTAAAAAGAAACTTAGAAGACATGGTTGAAACAACATAAGCATTTTTATAATATTCCAGGACACATAATCATTACAGTCATGAAATTAAATGTTTATCTAATGAGGCAGGAGTTCATAGGTATCATAGTATTTTCTTATCATTTCACATTGTTTTATGTGGAAAACCCCTCATAATTCATTGTTAATTTTTTAAGACTTACAAGACCATCAAAAATGTCCCTCTGATGCACATGAATAGTGATTAGTGTCTCATATTTAACTCGTTCAACTGGACTGAGGTCTTTTGTTGTCATATCTATCAACATGTTCAGAAGATCCAGGAAAAACTGGTTCGTCTTGCGCATAACTTTTTTATCCTGCTTGGCAAGAGCCAAAGCTTCTTCTGAGTCTCTTGTCCAAATCATTTGGATCCCCAATAACCCGACCTTAGGAAACATAGAAGTATATGCTTCATAATCTTTTCTCTTTCACCTAAAATCTACACTCACAGACACAGAAAAAACTAAAGAAACGGTTCTCCTACTATATGTATAAAATTACTTTCCATGCATTCATACAGAGGTCATGTTTTGTGTGTCCCAACTGCATTCATAAATGCAGTTAAGCCTGTACTTCAGTCTTGTAGATACTGCCTACAGTGCATTGCTTATACAACTGCTCAATATAATTTACAGTGCATATAAAAATACTATATGTAACAAATATACTTGATATAAATAATAACTAACCAGTGAATAACTAATGATTCAATTTGACATATTTTTCTAGTAAGTCACAAAGTCTTTATTACATCTCCAACAACATTCCTGATCACAAATGAAGCTTCTACTAAAAAAAATAATTTTCCCTCAGCACTACCTTCAGTTTCAAACCTTTAGCAATACCTAGCATTATCCTGAATTTACGAACAAACATGCAATTTTACTACTTTTCCTCCAGTAGTCAATTATTAAGCTTATAAAGAAATAGCGTTAACTTCATTACATTAATTTATTGCATTCAGCATATTTTTTAAACAAGAGCTTTAGGTAAGTTACCTTCTTTTGGTTTCACTATGTGAGGCTGAAACTTAAAAAACTGAGACGATTCAAATAAAATTAAAGCTAGTTTTGTACTTGACGCTGGCTGCAGCTTTGAATGACAAGCTAAAAACGCGATACACAGCTGTGAATAATTCTTCGTTCATTTAACAGTGATATTACCTGGGCTGGATAAGTAGAAAGAAATTCAGTAATCTGGAAACTCGTTTCCTGGATGTCCATAGCTGCCTGGCGAATAACTTGATGCAGTGATAGTTGGGATTCCTTCAACAGAGAGCTGAGCCAAATTTCCACATTACCTTCAGCCATTACAGGTCTAGTCAGCTCTACAGTCTCACCCTCTCGTGAACTAATTGACAATATACGATCATATATCTAATAAAAGAAAAAAATATCTTGTGTTTATAGATATGACATTTATTTTCACAGTAATTCATATTTTTATGCAATCACTCCATCACACTGATTTAAGTAACTAATAAATTATATCCACTTGTTCAGTGAAATGTAAAGACTATTAAATCATTACTTTGCTATGCAGGAAGTCTTTAAACAAAACACTGTCATGAAAACAGAGACAAACCCTAATATACTGACAATTCCTTAATCTCACTAAAGTTTCAATGGCAATCCTGTGCCATGTGCTCTAGGATGACCCTGCTTGAGCAGAGATGTTGGACCAGATGATCCACTGTGGTCCCTTCCAACCTGACCCATTCTGTGATTCTGTGACAAGATCCACTTTCCAGTCACAATAAAGGAAACCTTCCTCATCACTGCTGGGTTAACAGTCTAACAAAATTTTCAGCTTTAGAATCAAAAATAATGAAAACAGAAAAGTTCAGGAACATGGACAATCAAAGGAATTTCAAAAGCATGGGGAGGTAATTAGTTCCTAAGGAAATGAATACATAAGGAAAAAATGTTGCTATCTGTTCTTGTAAAAGGTATAAGAACAGCGTTCTTCAAACTGTCTGAAGGCATAGTAAGGACATCTCAGGAACAGGAGAAAGAGTACATGCACATTTTCTTGCAATAAAAAAATGAACAGAAAAATACAAATACAGACAATGTAAAGATACAAATAAGCTCATAAAGACGAAAAAGCTTATTTGAGAGGGAACCACAGAAAAAAGTTCAGTACATGGGTGGATTTTTCTGAAATTTAAGCACTGGTGCAAATTTTTATTTTGCTACTCTACATGAGGTTTTACTACATCAGAAATGAGGATATGAAAAAAATCTTAAATGAAGAAAGCCTACTCAGCATCAAATAGTTGGTGAATAAGGTAAAACAGTAGAATGCTTTATGCCACCAAGGAGCTCTCTAATTTAGCAAGTATCACACCATTGTCAATGTGAAGGAATGTAACACCGCTGAGGTGTGGGCAGTACCCACCTTTTCATGGAACCTGACGGTTTTAATGTTGTCAAACACATTCAGCAGATGTGCCTGTATATTGTGAGAGTTGGATGCCTGGCCAAGAATTTCTAAGAGAGCTGGATCTGATACAAAGAAGAATCGTGGAAACAGCAGGCGCTTTTTCTCCAGGTACCTGCATTTTTAAAAAATCGGTAGAGAAGCCGGGAGGGAGTAGATGGTGAGTGATTTGGGTTAATTTATACATCCCTTCCTCTTTAAAAGTGGTATTTCTCACAATTTATTACACATTTTTTAGCTGTAGCAATGACAATTTTTATCCATCATACATCCATGTTAAGCATCTGCTTTAAAGCTACTCTCTTCGTGTCAGAAATCATTTCCTGGAAAACTTTTATTATTTGCTATAATCTAATCACTAGTAAAAAAGGAAAGAAACTAAACTGAAATAAAATATTTTCACATTAACTCCTTTACTTGTTATTTACATGTCTCAAGCTGAATGTGTCCCAGATCTGTGAAAAGTGTGAATGGGGCACACAAATCTAGACTACCTTCTGGATTGAAACTCAGCTGAAACCAGCTTTGGTTTCAACAGAGATGGACAGTGAATGACACTTTAGCCACAAATCAAATATTTATCCCTGAGCTGGTAAATTTCTTTGGAGGTGGTATATTGTCCTGCTAACTTGTTTGCTCAGTTCAACTGAATTCATAGTAGAATAAGAACACAATCTTTTCAAAGTTCATGGGACAGTACTTGAGCAATTGCTCTTTCCCTAGTTACACAATGCACAACCATCTGGCCAAGAATGTGGTCTCATAGTAATCTTACCCCGTGAGTGATTTCTGACAGATTTCAAGCTGTTCCAGTAAATGTGGCAATAACTGTCCCATTATTTCGTCTCCAACACAGCACTGAACAACATTGGGTGTTTCATGAGCTCGTGTCATGATCCTTACCCAGGATTTATCAATGTTAGAGAAACGCTTTGCTTCCTGTTGAAACATGACAGTGAATGTGGAATGGAAGAAATGGAGGAAGGAAGAAACAAGAGGGTAAAGGCACCTGCTTCCAGAACCAGCACCCAGTAACTTCAACAGTAATCTTCTCACTAGTAATCACATGTCTTCTAAAAATTTTTAAGCTTAGACACAATTCTTTTTGCTTACACAGTAGAGCTTATTTTATACTTGGCTGTCAAGCCTGTTATGTACTTTCTCTTAAATTTCTAGAGAAAAAGACAGAAAACTTATTATACTTGAATTGAAGCTTCAAATCTGAAGATTTTTTCCTAAAACTAAAGTTCATTTTTAATTTGGAAACTATGCAGGAAAGTTTAAGATAAGGATTCCTAGGTACTACTATGCTAGTGGTACGTACTACTAGACAATGCTAATACTAGCATGATGTTTAAATACAAATTAGTTAACAGCTTAACAATCTAGAAATCAAAAGACCAAACAGATCACAGGGTTTTATTATTCTTTCTCATACCATCCCTTCCATTCACACTGCTCACCTAATTTCCTAGCAAGACCAGTTTTGTTAAATATTAAAATAAATTAAGTTTATGTCACTGCATCAATTATGACATCACAGTTAAGTTTTATTCTTAAAATGTTGATAAGCAAACTGAAAAAATGCATGTCTAGAAACCTTTGGAAGCTGCCTTGCTATATCACCACCAATAAAAACAGCTTCTAAATAAATCCACAAGT
>VZDJ01007755.1:42805050-42815419 GCA_008694505.1 Cyanoderma ruficeps
CCCATTTCTGAATCTGTGTCTTGAATGGTGCATTGTATCTGCAATTAAAAAAAAAAAAAAGAAAGAAAAAAGAGAGGCATTTATGTATTTCAAGAAGGAAACAAGACTCTTGAAAAGTTACATATAAGTCACCGGATGACAACTAGTTCTTATGCTTAAAATTTTTCAAGTGAAAGTATAAAAACTTAATTCAGCTAGTGGGAGCTCTAAATCCAATCAGCTCCAACTTGCTGTTGTATACACAAGGTGCATAGCATGGCTCTGATCCAACAGATGGGAGCAAGGCTTCAATTTCACTTTGAGGTAAAGGGACTACTCATAATCTTGAAAGTGTAAACTCAGAGTTCCTGAACTCTCCTAAACTCCTGCTTTAGTGCATCTGCCTGATGATCATGTTCTGTATTCCTTATTTTATCTGTGTGTTTTGGCATGTGAAACTAGACAACCTGAAGCTCACTTTAACTGGGATTTTCAGCACCTTTGGCAAGAGGCAATGACGGGGGCAGAGAAGCAGTGCCTGTAATGCCCATAGTATGCCTGCCATAGCCAGGCAGTGTTCTCTCTTATGCCCCCACTTTCTTGCATTGATGAAAACTTTCCAGTTGTTTATTCACGAAATCTGAGCTGCATCTACATGTTTTCAAAAGATCTTACTGGGGGGAAACACTAGGTACAATAAAAACTAGCCCATGAACAGTTCAAGGACAAGCAAGCTCTTAGGTTTTATCTAGATGTTTATTTACCTTCCTTTCTGTGATAGATTTGTTCACTAAAACAAAACCTTTTGCTAATATTTTTATCTCTCCCTTCATTCCCTCCCTCCCTTTCCTGTTACCTGTTACTCATGAGAGAACCAAGAATCATCAAGCTGTCCTCCAAGGTAGCAATTGTTTCTGATGTGCTGTCACCTCTTAAAAGAAGTTCCCCACGAGTTTTAAAGTTTGCAAAGATAAACATCTTGTTATTCCATTCAGCTATCACTTGTTTTAACTTCTGCTCAATGTCTCTCTCCTTCACAGCACTTATGCAGATGTCCTTTTAAATAAACAGGAAGTCAAAACAAGCTAGGAATCCTTCAAGACCTCAGTATACAAATCTAGCTCTTATTTCCTTTAACATAGGTAACATTAGGCTCATGAGCATCTATTTAGTGGAAAGGTCTATAGATATACAAACACCATAGCTAATAATCTGTATACCATATTGCAATTTAATCAACTGTAGGGGAAATAAAATAATAACATAGTGATTACTTTTTGTATGTTTAATGTCACAAAGCAAGGTACCCTCACAAATTAACTCCTGGGCCAAATGGCATGATTTAAAAAAAAGAAAAAGTTGACACCTCAACATATTTGTGTCATTATGTTACACAAAAACCTGAAGTGATAGTCCCTTTCTCTATTCTTTCCACAGAAATATTTTGATCTCCTTCTTGCAACTGTTACTCCTACATACAAGCAGATTGCTGGTTTCATGTATCCATATTTCTTTCTTCACAATACCTCTATTTCCTCTTTATATCTTAATAGTGGAGCTTCCATTACATTCCTCAGTTTGAAGGTTTCACTCTCCACATCAAATCTGTGTTCAGTGAGATCCGTAATCCGCTTCCAGTGCCGAGGCATCATTGCTTTACTGGACATGTTCTCAAGCAATGGGCAACAGTCACTGAAGTCCTCTATGGTCTTCTTTAGGTCAAGAAAAGGCTGCCATTCCTTTACAGCACGAGGGAGCTTACGGCACCTACATTGAGATAAAGCAAGCGTTTTTCCAAAAGTTTCAAATGTCTTTTCTTTGAAGCCACAGGATATGGTTTTAGCAGCTGAACACATACCTTCCAAATTCAGGTTACCTGTAATTTGGAGCTTCTATTTGTGCTTCTCCATGTGAGAAAATCTGTTCCCAGTCTATTTCAATGGCTGATAGCTGGGTAGGCATCTACAGCCTCCCTTAAGGACTGTGGCTGCATAGTTTTAATAACTCTGTGCAAATGATCTTCAAAATCAGTTGAAATGTTCTACATCTTGATTTCATCTTTTGGCAAGACTAAGGGTATGCACTGCTCTGAGCTCTAGAAAAACCCTGTTACTCAGGGTTTAATTCTTTAAATTTTTTGATTCCTGGTTTGATGAAAAGTTCAGCTTCTATGCATGCAATATAACCCATTTTGTAGAAAAACTATTCAGCAATTCACTAACTTGCCTTTGACATCCAGCATAAATCTGTCTCTCATGAACAACAATACTACAGCAAAAAGGGGAATCTTTCCTTCACAGACAAAATAACTAATAATTTTAACACATATTCCAAGCTTATTTAAAAAGATAGCCAAGAATCTGTCTAAGAAACAATAACGTTCAACATTTAAAATCTAAATTTTTCTTGATTTTATGATGTTGGTAATGCATATATTTTTCAATTTAAATTCATATTTTTCATGCCTCAGTAAATAAATACATGCTCATATATGATTATTAGTGCTAACCAATTATAATAATATTCAAGAAGTACTTTAGGCAACTTTAACACCGCAGCAGTTTCTCACCTGTTCTGAAATTCCATAAGTTCACTGTTAATTTTTTCGATGTCTAATTCTGACCAAAGAATATCATAGTAGCCACTGATGGTGTCAATGACACTGTTATATAGATTATAGAGTTTCTGCAACAGATTCAGCTGCTTCTTTATTTCAAGCAGCTGAGGACACCGAGTAACTGGCAAACCAAAAAGATCTTCTCCACCCGCACAAGTTATATATTTCCGAAAGAGATTATCACATCGATTCTAAGAAAGAAAAACAAAAAAAAATGTTAAATAAAATAACTAAATAATAATAAATAAATAAAAAGTTAATAAAAATAACTGAATATTCAAGATCCAAAATTATGGTTAGAGCTGAATTAAGGAAATAATAGAAAGATATAGAGAGATAGTAACAGCTTACACTGTCAACAGTTTTGTCAACAATTTTCTTGAGAAAAGTAACTTTTAGCTAGCTTAGAGGCACATCTTTAGAAGCTGACAGGAAAGCCATTTACTTCATGTGGCACAGTGACAGAACAATAAATGCTAAGATTGCACTTGAAAGAGGTGAAGCATGACACTCAAAGCAAAAAAAGGCAGATACAGCAAATCCTACCTCTCCGAGTACACTGTGCATACTTTTATTGACTGTTGAAGGAAGAATTACTACCATTAAAGCAGCAAAGAAAAACATAATTTAATTGTCAATCGCAGTAAAACCCAGGGAACATAGTAGGAAGTCAAATGAATAGCAGTATGGGAAAAGGAGAAGCATTAAAAGTTGTTCTTGCAGGAATAGATATTAATAATGATCCAAAGACAGACTTCAACAAAAAAAAAATGCAAGAATGAACACAAGAATAGCTTATAGTCAAATAAATACAGTAAATTTGGGGGAAGGCTCTCATCAGGATATTGTATCTAGTAATCATGACTCATTATCTATGCAGCTTTTCTGTTAACTCCTAAAAAATTTAGATTTAAACAGTATTCCTTCCAAATGCATAGAAAAAATCCAGCTTAGCTTTCACTAAGACAAAACAGACTTTACCAAATCAGTAACCCTATCTGTCAATCAAAGTTCATTCAACTACTTAGATTCCTTCTCACAGCCTTAGGTGTTAGCTTAGCTCACTTGTAGTAAGTATTAAGTTACATCTTAGAATTAACAGTACCTGGAATATAGTAAGCCTGTCACTGGCTTCCTGAGGTGTTAAACCAACCACCATTGGCCCATTCTAAAAGAAAAATAATAAAAAAAAAAGAAAATAAAAAGAAGGAAAAAAAGGGAAAAAAAGACATTAATTTAGAGGGTGAGAAAAAACACAACTTATTTGCTTATTTTTAATCAGCATTTTCTAAATGCTAACCTCAAACATTTTTGCAGCCTCCATATCCCCTCCCCAGATCAGATAACAACTGAACCAAGAGATGACAGTTAACCTACTGGAACGTTTTTGTAAAAAGGATTAAAAAAATTTCAAAGAAGGCAACTAATTATATTTTTAATGCAGAAATTTTTCATTGCACTGTAAAATCTAGGAAATCATAGCTCATTTTTTGAGTAAAAGTCAGCATTACTGAAAATATGATATTAGTTCAGCTTCATTCAATTTATATTCTAATGAAAAAGAATGTAAGTGCTTAAGTCACTTGTACATATACCCAGCATCAGAAAACACTTCTGGCTAACATAGTTTATCATTACTCCTAGCCTTCACATTTGCTTATGGTAACAAGACTTTTTAAAAAAAATCTTAAATACCACAATTAATTATCTTATGTTTTAAAAACTGATTATCACTATTACTTATGTCAGTCATATACAAAACATTAACCAAAACTGCCCTGCACTGAAACTCAAACACCACCTTAACAAAAATAAACCTATTCAACAGTAGAGATCCATCCCATTAATTAGTCAAATCCAAAAACCTTTCCATGCTCCCACTGCTCCTTAAAAAATTCTCTAATAACCAAAAAATAGAAACACTTGCCTGATCATAATCTGAATAGAACTGTGCACAGTCTTCAGTAAAAGTCTTCACAGCACTAATAAGCTCTCCTCTGAAGTTTGGCTGCAAAGCAACGAGCTCATTCTGCACTTCATTTGCACGGATTAGCAGTTTTTCCCAAGTGTAATGCAACGTGTCCACCTTCTCTGTCTCTTCCTTGGCTACAAGTAGATCATATTTGTTCAACATAGCATAGGATTCCTGCCAGAAATTTGGATCAAGATACATAAAATGGTAACTTCAGTTGACTTTGTAGACATAGATGTATGCTAACATCTAAAATTTTTAAGAACGGAGAATGATTTCTTAGAAAAAGCAATTCTGTTCTTCTTGAATAGCCATTATCAAAATCTGGCAAACCATACCAAACTGGAAGAAACATCTGAATTGTTTTTCTCAGAGCACTGATTTCCACTTGCACCACCAACATATTTTCAGTCCACATACTGAAATCCCTCAGCAAATTTTCACTAAAACACAACTGAAATTCACTTTCTATAAATTAGCACAGGGTAGGGTAGCAATGAACCTGTGGCATAACTTATTTTGAAAATTATAGCATAACATTCATTTGAAAAATTTTTGTATGAAGTGGAATTATTTCCATTAATGATTTCCAGTTTGATCAAATTGTAGCCAAATTGCAGAAATAGAAATGTAACTATCTGCCTGCTACAACGCTATGTGGAAAATCTGCCAACCACACTTTCAAAAACCTGAAGCATCACTTCTTGTGCCTAGAGACTCGAGGCTCCTGCTTGCAGAATTGGAAGCTTACAATGAAATTATGGGCATCAGGAATCATAAATATGTCTTGGAAAAAAGAATTCTACTGAAAAATCAATGGTGCATTTTGCCATATTACAGCATTCTTAAATAAGTACTCTGGTCAGGAATGCAGAGAAACAGTTACCATCTGTTTTTAAAGTCTGCCATTTGTCAGATGTTCAGTAAATGCATTCTATCACATTACCTTATTTAAGGAAGTCCATTGCTTTTGTTTATTTTAACCTATATAGCTAATAAAAGCAATCAATCTCATATAGTCTGCTTAATATTAGCTTTTTACTCCTCTTTAGGCTTAGCTAAAAGAAAAAAATTAGGAATCTCATTCCTTTTCATACACAGACTTCTTCCACAAAGTATGAAAAGATTTCTTGCATTAAATACCTGTATTCTCATGTTCCTCTTACTGGCATCACTCAATTTCTGCACTGTTCCCTAAACCACCTCTCCCCTCAGCAAGTTTACATTTGCCCAAATTAGAATTTCACATAAAAAGATCTACAGGAACACAACAGGCCTGTCACTCAACATTCAAAACATATTAAATCATACATTTTTGAAGTTCACTGTTAAGCTTTTACCCAGAAAATAACTGCTTTCTTGAAACAGTACCCACACATGCAACATTCCCACTAGCTACCTCAATAGGGCCAATTTGAGAGTCAATAGAGATCTGTAGCTCTCTGATCTCTTTTAAAGCTGACATGGCTATTCTGATATCATCCAGGTCCGTGATGCTGCGATTTAACTTCTTGCCAGCTTCCTCTGTAAAAGTCAAAATTCCTTCCATCTGCGTTCTGTACTTCTTATTGCAATGACACCCCAGCAAAGTCATCCAGGCTTTGGTTTCTGATCTCAGTGCTAGCTTCAGATCAGCTAAAAACATTGAACAATTAACAGATATTAGATATTAGAGATATTTTTAAAGTTGCACTTCTAATCTTTTTTATTACATGTGTTCTCTTTGGTGCCAGTTCCAGTTTTTCAGTCTCATCCTTCACATACAGAGATGATGAAATCACATGGGCACCTTCAAGTAGTTTATAAAATTGCTTGCAATTTACAATTGCTTTCCTCCTATTCTTCTCAGAATTTATCATCTTTTTTACTGGAAAGATCATCTAAAAATGTTGAACAATTAATTGACATTAAACATCATAGATTTTTTTAGCATGTGCCTACTGGAAAAATGAGACTCAACTCCACAGATGTCATCTTGTTCACTTAGCATTGTACAAACTTCTGTCCTATATATCACTAATGAATTGGTTAATATTCTCATCTAAGTCTAAAATATTTTCAAAAATTAATCTTTAAAAAAATAATGTGGGGAGGAACTTAGGAGTCCAATTATGAAAGCTGAGGAAACAAAGTCTGATCGTAACATTGGTGGAATTGCTAGGTTACAGAGGGTTCAGCTGTCTCACTTCATGTAGCCAGGCAAGGAGAAGAGTAACATAAACTTATCATCTTACTCCCATGAAATATGTACCCCTGGGAATCAGTGACAGAAGGATGGGCAAACATCTACCATTCACCCCATAAGTGAGCAGAAGTGTCCAGGTGTGGTAATAAACTCCAGCTGAGCCTCACAGACTGTGTTAGTGTTTTGTTTGCATGCATTTACAACCAAAATAAGACAGTCCTTCTCTCTCCCTTTCTCCTTTGCATTTTAATCTAGTTCACCCATCCAAAACTGTCACATCTCTCCTTCCTACTGGTGTCAGAAAGTACATGTCTCTGGAGAGAAGCTGAACTCTACCAGTGTACAGTGCAATAGCTCCCACGCAGATGTATTCAGGCTCAGAATTGATTTTCACGTCCAGGTCTTGGAAATGCAGTATTTCAGATTCAAATTCAGAGAGTAATGGGTTTCCCACCATTAATTTATCAATGGTTTCCTCTTTGTCTCTCTGCCATATATGGTGGTAACAACTAAAACTCTCCAAAGCTGTAAGAACTTCCTGAAAGACATTTACAAGTCCAAAGAAAGATTCTCAGCATCACATATATAACATACATATAATTTCTTAGCTGCTGCTCTATAGAATACAAACTCCATAGTAAAGCAGGTTGAATCACCTCACTAAACTAAATTTATGCTAAAGCAAGTTCCATTACTGATCACACATCATGCCAAAAACTATGTTAATCACATCCAATTTGTCAGATTAGTTTAAACATTTGCCAATTAAGTAAATCTTCAGTCAATAAAATCATTAGAATCAGTGGGAAGTAAAGTTTAAAACCAGGATACATTACACTTGTCCTTCCCTGCTGTTTCTTGGGCTAGAAACTGAAACCTGAGCTCCAGGGCCCAACATAACAAGCAAATTCATTCTGAAATAATGAAGCTATGAGACAATTTTTTTTTTATCATTAATTTCTACATTCAATTCAGGTCTCTTTGATTTGAATATCACTTAATGAGTGTGGAAGAGAACACACTTTTCTTTTTGGTTCTCAGGAGTTCAGAAAAAAAGTGAGAAAGTTAAAGTTAAATCATCACTGCATCTAATTAAACAAGTAAATGAGAGACGAATGCCATGGGAGATAATCCACATCATGACTTACAAAAAATATAGTACATGCAGGCATTTAAAGCTGGCTAAATGATAAAAGTTTACAATATTACAAAATACCAAATATCAAAATACCATGATACCCATCCACCATTATCAACTACTCAGCACCAGCCTGGTAGTTATGCTTTAGCACCACTGAAGTTACAAGGCCTTGAGTCAAAGAGTTTCACATGGCAAGACTCTTAAAAGACTGGACCAGTCCCAGAAGAAACTGATGCAGAGCTTCCTAAAGGAAGACAGTTTACTAAAGAGTGCATAGAATAAAAACAAGGCAAAGAAGTTATGCACAGCCTTTAAGATAAATCCTAACCCACACTAGCAAATCCTATGCAGCACTTTACAAATGCCAATCTGACAGCCAGTTTTCTTCTAAGAGCCATCATAACCTCTTCATAATGTGGCAGAAATCATGCTGGCTTCATTAGTTACATGCAACACAACTACACTTAGAGTTTTTTTATGATGTTTTAATTTATGCACTATTCAAAACCTCAAATCTTGGAACAGAGTACACTTAATCCACTTAAACACTTTCAAAGCATATTTGCAAATTTTCACCCACATGTTTTCCATCCACTATCCTAAACTTTTTCATTATTACATTTAGTCACAGCCTTAAATGCCTACCCTTATTACCCAAGTATATTTAAAGTAATATGTTGCTATCCCTCCGATAGTGATATTAAATTAACATCTCAATTGTCTTACCCCTTTTGTAGAATTGATGGCACTGCTGAGTAAAGATACTAATTTAATAATTTCTTTGTTCTCTGAAACATCCTTAAAGTAGTTCTGGCTTTGCACTTGATCAGATGAATTGAGTGATCCTGCATCTGATACACTATCTATAAAAGAGAATTCAAATATAAAAGCAGGCTTAGGACAGACCGGTTAGAAGTAGTAAATTCTTATAGACAAAACCAAATGACATATTTTTTCAATAATCATGCATTTTTAAAGTTAGGTGTCCTTAAAGGCAACTAGAAGTCAAGGAGGCCAACATAAAATTCATAAACTTCTCCATTTTAGTAAAATTGCTCCATCTAGGCACCCTGTAAAATTTGGAACAAGTTCCACTTTAATCTTTCAAACAGAATCTTTCCTCTTCTCTCCCCCTTCCACAAGGTTTATTTTGTATGCTTCACTTAAGTGATTAATTTATATATCAGCATTTGCTTACCTATCTATCATCACTAAACATTTTTATTTTCTGAAATACCCCACAATTGACAATTTGAAATACAAACTAACATTAACTCTGAGAAGATGACCATAACCAGTCCCCAAAAAAGGAATAAAGGTTTAAAAAGTCCATTGGTGAGTAAATATCCACAAGCTTGACTTTATCATCATTTTTTATTTCATCTCTTGCAAGCAAAATTCTTAGTTTTGAAAGACTAATTTAACTTCTTAACCAGTTCAAGTATTTGTCCTACTTTTTAAGTGCATAAGAGAGAGCCAATTTAAAAAGACTCTCAAAAGTAGTTTTTAGGAATCTCGTATACAATGCAGAACAATTAACTTGGCTTGATTTTTCAGAGAAGAGAAACCCAATCAAAGAAACCATCTTAAATTTCCTTGACCTAATGACTTCAATAACTTAATGTCTGGTTGCAAAACAGAATAATGAAAATCCTTTCAGAAGTTCTAGTCTATTCAATCTTTTACACAATCCTCTCTACACCAATGTTGCAATTTACATATTTATTCAACATCAGGTATTGTGAAAGTCCAGCTTACCCTTCTTAAAGGGTAAGAACAAGTTCTAAGACACCATTTGAATGTGCCAAATAACAAACCTCACTGGCTAATCACATAAGATCATTCTGTAGCAAAAGTGACTATAATTGTGACCAACATATATGCTATAACCCAAAGAAGTAAAACTTTTCAAGAAGCACAAAAAATCCCCTTACTCAAATCCACAGAATAACAAGTGGCAAACCTGGTTTCTAATGAGAAAGAGATTTCTTCTGAGGCAATTTAAAATCTATGAGGTTGTTTAAAATCTATCAAGTCTAATGTTTTTGGGGTATTTTGAAATTAATATCTTCCAATACATTCTGTATAAATCACATTTACTTAACATTCAAATTTAGTGATGTCAAAGTTTATCATTACCATGGATGTTTTTCTTTCCAGTCTCTTTCATTCCATCATCAGAATCACTGTCTCTGCTCCCACACCGCAACAGAACAACTCTTCTCTCTAACGCTGTCCTCTGAAGAGAGAATAACATTTATTTTTTATTTGCAGCAGTTTTGCACCATTAGTTCTTAAGTAAGGCTGTTAAAGGCACCAACCTTGGATATTCGCTCCTTACTCCACTGTCGAACTCCTTTTGTTACTTTCACAATACACTCTACAGCTTTATTAAGTGTCTGCTGTACCTCATCCAAAGAGGGTGTCATGATGATATTCGGGATAGATAGATTAATATTAGTCCTAATTATAGGA